>JAPWGK010000031.1:0-455094 GCA_029641185.1 Pseudofabraea citricarpa
TTTTATATTTTACTCTTATAAAATCTTTACTTAAGTATTTATAATAATAAATTATTTTTAGGTTTAAAGTTCTTATTTTTTAATACCTAGTTTTATATATAATTATATATTTAGATAAATAAATAAATTTATACTTATAAAATTAAAGTATTATTTTACTTAATAATTTATAATATTCTTATCTTATATTTATATAAATTTTATTTAAAATTATTTAAAGAATTATCTAGATAAACTTATTAATAATATCTAGAGTACTTAATATATACTTAGTAAAGACTTCTAGAGTCTTATTATAGCTTTTAATCTTTAAAAGATTTTTTATAATTTAAGGATTCTCTTTCCTTTCTTCTCCTAATATATTAGTTATCTTTTAATTATAAAAAAAAAATAAATAGAGAAATAATACTTAAATTAAGAAATTAAAATTAAACTTAAATAAATAATATATAAAAATAATAATAATAATATAAAAGGAAATTTATTAGTAAAATATTAAATAAGAGAAGCTACTAAAAGATATTTAAATCTTAAACTAAATATAATTCTTCCTTTAAAATACTAGGTATTAAAATACTATAAATTAGGCTATAAATAAAGAAGATACCCTAGAGAGAAGCGTTTTACTCTTAGTCTTTTATATATTATTATTAGTATATTATAGCTAATTTCTTATCTTATTATTATTATTAGCTTTTTTTTATATAAAATTAATTCTTATTATTTATTAAGTTTTTATTATCTAAAAATCTCTTTTATATAAGTAACTTATATAATTACTTAGGATTATATAATAAAAGCTTTTTCTAATACTTTTTCTTTAGTATTTTTAATAATTATATTAATTTTATTATTATTAGCTTCCTTTAAAAAGGTTTCTTATATATTATCTTATTAACTTATCTTAGCTAGTACTTAAGAAGTTAGCCTAGGATTATTAGGTTATTCTTATAATTATATAAGTACTTTTAAAAGACTAGATAAGTTACTAGTAAGCTTTGTCTTAAGGCTTAGTAAAAGCTTATTAGAGTCTCTAAGGTTTAGGCGTATTAGTATTCTAATAATAGCCTTATTTTTAGAAGGCTTAATATTATTAGTAAGAATATAAATACCTTCTTTTTAAATAAATTTCTTTAATTTATATCTTATATAAGTATTATAAAGAAGAATTATATTTATTTTACTAAGCTAATAGGTATTCTTCTTATTATTAGCCTTTAAAATTATATATAAGCCTTTTTATCTAAAATTAAGCGCTTATTATTTTAATATATTAGCTTTTTATATAATATTAAATATAAGAATAATATCTCTTTTAAGAAATAATTCTTTTTATAAGATATAGCTATAATTAGTAGCTTCTTTTAATTCTTAGCGTTTATATTATTTTATTAATAGAACCTCTAGTATATATTTATTATAAATTTTAAGTTACTTAATATATAAAGTAATTAAAAACTTTTTATTTATCTTCTTAATTAGGTTTTATCTTAGATATTATTATATTAGGTATTTACTTTTAATAATAAATATAATCTTAAAGCTAAACTATAAATAAAATATAATAAGTCTTATAAGAGCTCTTATTATAGTATTATCTATAAAATAGATTTTCTTAATATATCTTAGCTAGTTTTTAAAAGTCTTATTTATAATCTTAGAGAGGATTATCTTTATATTAAAATAGCTTCTTTTAATTAAGTCTTAAATATAAGAATTATAAGTACTTACTTATATTTTAATAAACTTAAGCTTAGATATAAGATTATTAAGGCTTTTCTAGTTCTTAGGCCTTTTATTAATAATAAGAATCTTAAATATATTATAAATATAAAAAATATCTTTTTTAATAAAAGTAATAATATAAATAGAGTTTATCTTAAAAATAATATATCTTATAATTATATCTAATATCTCCTTATATATATTAATAATAAAAGACTTTCTTATATTTAATAGGAAATTAATAATATCTAGATATTATTTATAATATATATATAATATTCTAGTTATATAAATTATTTTATAAGTAATATTATATAATCTAAATTAATACTAGAGATATAATATTATATATACTTTTACTTACTTATAATATCTCTTCTAAAAGTAATATTCTATTATCTTTATATATATTATCTTTTATCTCTTATATACTTTTTTATTATATAAGTTCTTAATAATATTTATTTATTCTTTTAGATTATTAATAATATATTATTTATATTTACTCCTAATAAGTTTCTATTATAATATATTTTAGTATACTTAGAATCCTATAATATACTATTAAAATACTAATTATTTTTTATCTCTAATATTAGCTAGTCTCTTAAGAGTTATAAGAAATATTATAATTTATTTTAACTTAAGACTTTATTTACCCTAAAAGATAATACTTATTTTAGCGTTTAAATAAATATAAGATCTTAAAATAAATATTATTTAAAGAAAGCTAAGTTAGAAGGTAATATAATTATTAATTTCTTTTTCTTACTTTTTATTTTTAAGTTCCTCTTTTATAATAAGATAATAAGATAATATATTTATAGCTTTATTCTTTTTACTAGGTATATATATAACCTTAAAGTTAAATAGCTAAATCTAGATAATCTATCTTATTAATAATATACTAGTTATATCTAAAATAATATTATTAAGCTAAGTAATAAGTATATTAGTATTTATCTTAAGAGTAAAATATACTCTAATAATATATTCTTTTATTTTCTTAAGTATCTTAAGGATATCTTTATACTTATATTTAATAATATTATAATTATACTTAGCTAGATTTTATATCTCTAACTTATATTTACTTAGATATTTTTTCTTATTTTTATTATCCTAAGAGAGTATATCTTTCTAATTATCTAAACTTATATTAATAATAATATAAATTATTCCTACTTTAAGCTTATAATTAATTATAATAAGATAAAGAACTTTTACTAATATCTTAATAAGCTTTAGTTTAATCTTCTAATACCTTTTATCTTACTTAAATATTATATTTTTCTTTAATAAATTATATAATAGTTTTATAATAAGTATAAAAGTTTTAATCTAGATATAATAATATATATAAATCTCTAAGAAAATATAAATCTCTTTTATATTAGTTAGATCTAGCTAATTAACTAGCTTTATAATCTTTATATTAATAAGCGATTTACTCTTAAGCTTATAAATAAATCTAATAATTTTAATATCTTTTATATAAAACTTAGACTTAGGATTAATAGTTAAATTTATTCTCTTAAGCTTAAGTAATATTTTACTAAAGTTTTATATATATTTTATTATAAATTATTAAACTCCTAGAAAAACTTTTTTATTATTATATTATAAATAAGATCCTTTAATACTAATATTATTAAGGAATAATTTAGTAATATAAGAATTTAGAGAAAAAAGTATTTTAGATATAATATATATAAACTAAGCTACTAAATTTATTATATCTTATATAAGAGTAATAGCCCTTAGTAATCTAATATTATTTATAAAAAAAGTAGTTAAGTTTTTATTTTACTTAGCTAATAGAATCTAATTATAACTAGAGAATAAATTAATTAAGCTAATAATCTAAAGATATATAAACTTTTTTATAAAAGAATCTACTAATAAAAGAAGATTAATATCTCTAATTATTATTATATTATACTTTATAGTTATATTTATAAGTTTATATTTATTTAGTTTTTCTTTTATAATTAGAAACTATAAGTTTTTATATAATTTATAATAGCTTTCTAGTATATTATTAGTAATACGCTTACTTATTATCTTATATATAATCTTATAAAATCTCTTAATAATTAGAAAGTTTTATACTTATTATATTTTATATAATATTATCCTAATTTCTTATAACTTAATAACCTCTAACTTTATAAGTTCTTTTTTTAACTAGTTAAATAAAAATACTTTTTTTTTATTATAAAATATCTCTTAGAATATTTCTTTCTTTTTTAAGATTAATATATTACTTATAAATAAGTCTTATATTTTTTCTAATATAAGTCTTTAGCCTTTTAGAAACTTTATATATTAAGACTTAAACTAGTTATTATAAGAACCTAGAATAAATAATAATTTTTCTATTAACTTAATAATTTCCTTTTAGTTATTAAAACTAGATAACTTAATTCTTATATCTCTTTTAAGATTTATAAGTCTTATTTTTTAGATCTTTTACTTATAAAAAGTTAAGACTTCCCTTTTATATCTTATCTTAAAGAAAAAAAGTATTATATCTTTATAAAATACTTATAATTTTAATAATCTTTTAAGACTAATAATATATAAACTACTTTTTAGAAAAAAAAGACTTTATAAAATTACTTTTATTATCCTTTTATTCTTAGATATCTTAGGCTTACTTTCTAGTATTAAGATTTCTAAGAAAATTAATAAAATACTTAGTAAGCTTCTAATAAATACTTATTAAGTTCTCTTAAGTCTTAGAGCTTTAACTAAGAAAGTTTTCTTAAGCTTATAACTTAGCTTAAGTATTCCTTAAATCTTCTTATATTTCTCTTATCTTAATAATAAATATAATAAAATATTAGCCTTTTTATTTATATTTATATTTATAAGTATATTATAATCTTTTATTATTTTTCTTATATTAAGCTTATCTTTCTTTTTTTTTTAATAAGATTCCTTATATATATTTAAGAGGTTTATTTATATATCTTCTAACTTATTTCTCTTATAATAAATTAATATCTAGTTTTCTAAGTTATTTCTAGAGTCTAAGTTATTTTTTAGATCTTATTATTATATTACTTAGGTCTTAAACTTATAAGTAATAATATAAAAATATAAAAACCTAATCTTATTAATATTATTATTAGTTATAATTTATATCTTATAATCTTTTTTTAAGTTTTATTTTAAGCTTACTTTTATCTTATATATAAATAGCTACCTAAATACTAAGCTATAATCTAATTATTATATTATATAAATATATAAGATTACTTATATATTATTAATATCTAGTTATATATTATTATAAACCCTAAGAATTACTTAAGATATTCTCTTATAATTAATAGTTATAAGGTTTTTCTTTTTTCTAATACTAAGACTAACTTTTTTCTAAATATTATAGGTTATAATATTAATCTTAGTACTTATATCTATTATATTTATTACTTATATTAACTTCTAATTATTATAGCTATAAATAATAACTAGTAAATA
This sequence comes from Pseudofabraea citricarpa, assembly GCA_029641185.1. Taxonomy (NCBI): domain Eukaryota; kingdom Fungi; phylum Ascomycota; class Leotiomycetes; order Helotiales; family Dermateaceae; genus Pseudofabraea; species Pseudofabraea citricarpa. Next base: position 5,215 of record JAPWGK010000031.1, read on the forward strand.
TAAGCTATTAATATAATATAATAAAATATTAACTCTAGTAATTATATTTTATATAAGAAAGCTTATATTTATATAAAGTCCTAGCTTCTTAATTTTTAGTATATTAATTTAAATTATATTACTTAAAAGTTAGTAATAACTAATTCTTATAATTTAAGCTAGATTTATTTAATTAAAAATAAAAGCTTATTTATATATAAGTATAATTATTTAATTTATAATTATATATTATATTTTAAGTATCTTAGCTTATAAGATATAAGATTTATGTTCCTTCTTTTTCTTAGCTTTAATAGCTTCTAAGGTCTTATTATTATCTAGGCCTAGTTATATTAAGTTCTTAATAAGGGTTTCCTAAGTACTTAGGAGCTTCTTATTATACCTAGATATCTTAGTATTAATTAGTTTATATTAGTAAAATACTTACTCTAAAATATCTAAATTTATAATTCTAGATATTAGAATAATAAACTTAATAATTCTTTTTAACTTCTTAGTATTCTTTTAAATACTTATACTTAACTTAGTCTTTCTAGAGATATTAATAACTACTAGGGTATCTCTTAGGCTTATAAATATAATAATAAGAGTATTAAGTATAATTTACTTAATCTTATTATTTTTATTTATTATAACTAGTTATAACTAATAATAAGAGTTTAATTCTTTTTTAAATTTAATAACTAGTATTATATACTAGAAAGTTATAATATTATCTTATATACTAATAAAGCTAGTTATAATATCTTTCTTCTTATACTTATAGATCTTAGTAAGCTTATATTTACTTATCTTAATATTAATATTAGATTTAGTCTTTATATTTTTCTTAAGCTAAAATATCTTAAATTAATTATAATAAGAAATCTTATTATTATTATAATATAAATATTATTTTTTAGTAAGAATATCTTAAGATATCTTAGCTTTCTAAAAAAATACTAAATTAGATCTTATAAGTCTAAAATATATCTAGTTATTATTCTTATCTTTATAAACGATTTTAACCTTTATATAATAGGTAAATATTAGGTAATTACTAGAAAAGTAAAAGTACTTATTATAATACTAATAAATATAATCTTAATTTATAAAGTTAAATTATTAATAGCTAGTCTATAGAATATTAATATAAATACTAGTATTAGGATTTATACCTATTATATAGCTTAAATTATACTTATAATTATACGCTTTTATTATATAATATATCTTATTAATCTTCTCTTTAATATTATAATTATTATATTACTTAAATAACTTTAGCTTATTATTATAAAACTTAATCTCTAATATATTAACTCTAGTATTATTTTTACTAGTAATAGTAAGTAACTTATCTTTCTCTTTCTAGTATTTAATTATAATAATCTTAAAAGTAATATAATCTTCTAATAATATCTTAGCTATTATATTAGTAATATTATTAATCTTATTATAATTAGAAGCCGCTTTAGAAGCTTATATTTTTATAGTTATATTACTAAGTATTATACTAAGAGTTATAATAATTTATATAAGGTTATTAATTATTAGTATAAAAAGAGTAATTAGGTTAAAAATCTTATTTAAATTATTATATAACTAGAAGTCTAGTAGCTTATTAATAATAATAATATTATTATTATCTTACTTAAGTAAGTAAGTAAGATTCTTCTTAGCTTAGGTATAAGTCTTAATAAACTTATAGATCTTAGTAAATATAAAAGTTCTTAGTTTATTATACTTAATCTTCTTCTTTTTTATAATAATAAGGATATAATCTTTAGAAAAACTAGAAAGAAGCTTATATACTTATTTATAAGAGCTTAGTTAGCTATTACTAAGTAATCGCTTAAAGCTTAGCTTATATATCTTTAGGAATTCTAAGATTTTAGTTATATCTTCTTTTAGATAATTAACTAAAATATTTAAGAACTTAATAATATATTAAAATTACTTAGAGTTATAATTAGCTTATTTCTTTAGGAATACTTTCTTAAAAGTAACCTAATTTCTTTACTTAAAGTTATCTAATATTTTAGTATAAGAATAAACTAATAAGTAATAATAATTAGGATATCTAAGAACTAGCTTTATATTAGAGAGACTTTTATTAAGTATTATTTATTTATAATATTAAATAAATTTAATAGCTTTTATTTTCTTAAAAAAAAGAATACTAGTAAAACTAGGAGAGCGAACTTTTAAAATAACTTATATAATTCTATATATTATCTTAGGCTAGATAATTATTTGTTTTCCTTTCTTACTAGGAATACTTATACTAAGTAAGGTTCCTAAGTTTAATAAGTCTAAAAAAGATATTAAGAGCTTTTTTTTCTTTTTTTATTTTTATTTATAAGAAGGAATAAGTAAGAGAGGAAGGTTAATAATAAAAGAGTATTCTTAAGATAATATTATAATACTAGATTAAAGTTATATAAGCTTAAGTTAAGTACTAAATAAGTACTAAGAGAGGATTAAATAAGATAATAAGAAGTTATAAATTATAAAATAATTAGAAAAACTAAGTAAGAGTTTTTCTAGCTAAATATTTAGGGCTTTTATTTTATCTAAACGTTTACTTTTTATATATATATAATATATAATTTTAAGAAGTAAGTTATAAGATAAGATTAAATCCCTCTTAATTTTATATTATTAAAATATTAGATATAAAAGAAATAACTTAGAATTATATATATTTATTAGTATAACTTAAATAAGAAAGTCTTACTTCTAAGTTTTTATTATTTACTTTTATTATATATTTCTAAAAAGATAAAATTAATATTATAATTAGATATAATATAAGATTTTATTTTTTTTATATTAACTTTCCTAGAAATAAGTAGCTATTACTTTATTACTTTTATACTTTTATTTTACTAGTTATATTATATTTTTTACTTATTCTTAGGCTTTTTTAAGATAACTAATTTCTTATTTAAGTATTTAAACTTAGTTTTATTTATATTCTAAAGCCTAGGTCTTAAGTTTTAGAGAGTCTTAATATTATATTTTTAATTAGATACTAGATAAGCGAATAACTTTAATTCTTATATATTCTTTATATTAGACTTATTATTATAAGAAACTTAATATAAGTAAAAGGTAATTAGGATCTAAACTTAAGAATATTATCTTCTTATTAAGATATTATTATAATAAATATAATCTTTATAATAACCTTAATAAACTAGAAGAATACTTATACTAAATTATAAGTAATATTTATCTTATAAAGTTAACTAGAAAATAAATAATAATATAAATAATATAAACTTTATTAATTAACTAAATAAAATAAACTAAAAATAAATAAAAGAACGACTAATTAATTACTTATCTTCTTTCTAGTATAATAATATATTACTTCTTTTATCCTCTTATATTCTCTAGTTTTAAGTATAATTTATACTTACTAATATTAACTAGAAGCTCCTTTATTATAGCCTAAGCTTTTAGTAAGGTTTTACCTAGTCTAATATAATTACTTATTTTATACTTATACTAAGGTTAAGATTATTTCTTAAAACTATTATCTATAAATAAAAGTATTAAAACTTTATATCTCTCTAGTTTCTAGCTCTTAGGGTCTCCTTAATATCTATTATTATAATATCTCTTTTAATCCTTTTCTAACTCTAGATATTATATCTTTTATTTAGACTAAAACTTATAAAGATATATCTTTATTATTCTAATAATAATCTTAATATCCCTAGTAATATACGTACTTATATACCTTTAGATAACCTCTAAAGTTATATATTCTTATAATTATAATTATCTTTTATCTTTTATAAGTTTCTAATCTTTCTAATATTCTTATTATTCTAGTTATTTTATTTTTCTAAGAACTTTAACCTTTATATTATTATATTATTCTAACTATTATCTATTATTTATTATAAGTTCCTAATCTCCTAAGTATTCTAGTATTATCCTTTATATTTGCTATTAAGTATCTAGCTTATAAAACGACTTAGATTAATACCTTATATATTTAATAATTAATTATATTTATAGGTTTTAATATCTCTAATTATCTTTACTAATAACTATATAGTTATACTCTAAGTACTCTAAGAGCTTAGCTTATTATTAAAGGTTAATACTAAATAAGCTTATTATATTAATATTATAAGTTATAATTTAGTTTACGTTTATTATTATTTAAAGTCCTTATATAAGTTACTAATATAATAGGGTAATAAATATTAGGGTATATCCGAATTTATAGTATTATAAATATAACTAGTAACTAATATAATATATATAATTATATATAAGGTATATTTAGTAATCGAATTAATAGTTATAAAAGTAGGAGGTAAAAGAAGTAATTAATTAACTATAATTATAAAGTATAAATAATAGTATATAACTCTTAGAACGCTTAAAAAGTACTTGTAAAACTCTTATATAATAATACCTAAGGTAGTAATAACTCCTTATAAAAGTAAAGAAAATAATAAAATCGAGTATATAACCTTATTATAATAAGAGTATAAGAGGTAATATATATTAAGGATCTCCCTAAATTCCTAAATATATTAGAATATAAAGTTATATATATTATAAATATAATACGAATATTATTATAAGAGATTAATATCTTATACTAAAATATAAGTTTTATATAATATATTAGTAATATATTATTAATATATTTAAGTTTAATTTTACTCTTATTAAGTTAAAACCTAAAAGGAAGTTTATTTTAGCTTCTTAAATAATACTTATTACTAGAGAATAACCTTTAATTATACTAAAATATTAATATATAAATTTTTAGACTTAAAAATCTTAAATTTTACTTATATAAAAATCGAAGAAAATTACCTTTAAATAATTATTAATAAATAAGAAAAATATTTTATATTAATTAAAAGAAAAAAAGTAAATAACTTTTTCTTAATTATTTAATAATAATTTAAACGAATAAAAGCTTATAAGAATTAATAAGAAAGTTATAAATATTAATTTAAGTATAAAAATACTCTAGTAATATATTACTAATATATTAAGGATTTATTACTAATATATTATTAGATAATCTCTAGAAATTATATATACGCTTTTAGTTATATTTACTTAACCCTAAGGAATAAATACTTTTTTTATTTATTAAAAGATAACTTATTATAAGAAATATTATTTTTTATTTAATAAATTAATTTAAATTTTAATATATAACCTAAATTTTATATAATAATTATATAATATATAACTAGGAGAAAAGTATATAATAAGTAATATATTTAAAATATATTTAGAATTTATTACTAATATATTATAAGAATTAATTATATTTAGGGAAATAATAAGCTTATCTAATATACTTATAAGGTTTAATTCCACTTATATTAGCCTTATAACCTATAAGAGTACTTATATATTATATAAGTATTATATAATATTTATATTTACTTACTCTTATTATCTTCTTATATACTAAAAAATCTAGTTATAAGCCTAATCTTAGTTATATAACAAATTAATAATCCTAGGCTTATTACTAGTAATATATTAATAATTTATCCGGAATATATTACTAATATATTATAATAATATTACTTAAAAATCTTCTTCTAATATCTTTTTATATTTTATTTAATAAAATAATTATTAGAAAAATATATAAAAGTCTAATTAATTATAATAAAATAAGTTTAATTTTATAAAAGTAATAGTTACTTTTTTACTCTTATAACTAAGAGATTAAAAGATTATACTACAAGTATATAATAAATTATTAGAATAAAAAAGACGTAATAAATTTAATTCTTAATATATTCTAAATATATTCCTAATATATTATAATATATTTAATTTATATATATTAATTATAAGAACTTTATAATTATCTATTATTTTAAATAAGCTACTTAAGTTCTTTTAATACTTAAATCTTTTAAGGTTAATATATTTTTTAAGAGAGTTTATAATACGAATATCTTTAAGATTATTTTTATAACTTTTCTCTTATAAGTTAATAAAAGTAAGTAATTCTAAATATATTTAAAATATATTACTAATATATTACCTAAGATATAATATTTATTCGTATATTTATTAATTAGAATAATACTAAGATATATTATAAAATATTTTATAAGATATTCTAAATTATAATTATATAAAATAATAACTAGTTAATCAAATAATAATATTTTTATAAAATAAGATTTCTTTATATTATAATAAATATAAACTCTAAGTAAATATCTAGTAATATATTCCTAATCCCTTACTAATATATTACTAATATATTACCTAGGGTTTAGCTAATATCTTTTAGATATTAATAAATTTAAGTAATTATAATAATTCTAAGTCTAATATATAATTATTTATTATAATATTTATTTTAAAAGAGGAATTATTATTATTATAAGAACGAGTCTTTCTAGTAAAGCTATATAATAACTAATAAAATAATTATTATATATTTAATTATTATAAGAGTATTATACTTTATATAATCTACTAATTAGTTTATAATATATTTATAATATATTAAGAATATATTAATATTATTCTTTAGATAACCTCTTAACTTTAGCTTAGGTTAAAACTTAAGCTAAGTATAAGAAGTAGCCTTATATTATATTAGGGTTAAATCCTTATTATAATTAAATCCTAGTTAATAAATTCTAGAATTAAAAATAATATATAAATATAATAAAATAAACTTATTTTAAGAGTAATTTAATTAAAGTAAGAATTATTCTACTAAAAATAATAAAATTATATATAATCGTTTATTAATATATTATAAATTTATTACTAATAAGTTAATAGATAAATACTTAATTAGTATAATATACTTTAATTTAATAGTAAAATATAATATAATATAAATTATATATAATATAATAGCTTTTTATTTATATAATATTTTTATATATAAATAAGATTTTATATATTTCCTTTTTATAATATATCCTTAATATATTCCTAATATATTATAATTTTAAAAGCTAAGAAAAAGTAAAACTTAGAATAATAAGATAATTTAGATTAAAAAGATAATAGCTTACTTATTTTTTCTTAAGCTTTATTCTTAGGATTTACTAGATCCTAATTAAGAAGTTATAATAAAAGGTTAGTTTTATAAAATATATTATTAATATATTTATAATCGATTCCTAATATCTTATAATACGATTAAATTTTTATATTACTCTTAAGCTAATATCTTTTATAATAAAGCTAAGTTTACTCGAATTTATTATATTAAGTTAAAGAATAAATAATTAAAGATAAATATAACTAGATAATAATTATACTTATATTAAGAGAAGAAAGACTTATTATTAGATAAATATAAGTAATATATTAGGAATATATTTATAATATATTTTTAATATATTATATATTCTTTATATTTTTTCTTTTAAAAGTAAACTTAAACTAAATTATCTTATTACTAAGTATTTTCTATTATAATTACGTTTATTAGTAATAATAATAATATTAAAAAATTAAGCTTTTATTAAGTATTTTTAAAATTATACGTTTAATATATTATAAATATATTATTAATTTATTCTAAAATTATTCTTAAATTTATTTTTAATTTTCTCTCTTAGCGCTTCTCTTAGTAGCTTTCTTAGTAGTAGCTTCCTTAGTAATAGCTTTCTTAATAATATCTTTCTTAGTATTATTATTTAACTAAGTTAAAGAAATAAAAGTAATTAAATAAGAACTAAGGTAAATTAGCTTATCTTTTTTCTTTACCTTCGAATTAGTAAAATTATTAAAAATATTATAAGTTTTATATATATTAGGGTATTCTAGGATAATATATTAGAAATATATTTATAATATATTAGAAATAACTTATTAGTCTTTGCTTTTTTATATATCTTATACTTAGACTTATAATTACTTAGACGCTTTATTATAGTTTTATTATATTATAATATATTAGTAATATATTATTAATTAATTTAAAAATACTTATAAAACTATTAGCTTTTTTAAGGATAAAAGAATAATATTACCTTTTTTCTAGGAGCTAAGACTTTAGTAAACCTTTAATTAAAATAAGAGGTATTAGAAGAAAGAAAATAACTACTAGAATAATATTATTACTAGCCTTATTAGCTAGAATAAATAAAAGGTTATAATTTTTTATAATCGCCTAATAAAACTTTATAATATATTAGTAATTTATTTCTAATATATTAATAGAAGGCTTTTATATTAATTATAAAACGACTCTTCTTAGTAGAGATTATACTCTTCTAAATTATTATAATACGAATACTATAACTAAGGATATAAGTACGTAAATTTCTTATAATCGAAAATCGAGCCTAATATATTACTAATATATTAGTAATATATTATATATAAAATAAGAAATTATTTACCTTATATTTATATATAATACTATTATTTATATATCTAATATAATAGAATAATTCTCTAAGACTAATATAAAGCTTTTTATCTTCCTAATATATTATAAATATATTAGTAATAGATTACCTAAAAATATAAATTATAAGAATAAAACGCGCGCGTAAATTATAAGAAAAGAAGCTATTATATTATTATAATAAACGAGTTAATACCTAAAGAACGTTTTATAAGCGTAAAATAATATAGATAATACTCTTATAATATCTAATTAGCTTATAATATATTATAAAGCGTTTAGGGATATATTATATTCTTATAAAAAGTTATTATAATTATAGTTATAGTTATTATAATAGTTATAGTTATTAAGGAAGAGAAAGGAATTAGTAGGAGAGGTTAAGGTAGGTACGCGCTAGCCGAATCGGGCAGGTAACGGCAGCTAATCCTAGTAGGTGACCCGACCTATAGTAAGCGTCCACCCAGACACCCGTTGGGTGTGCCGTCTGAAGGAACAACATGCGACCGGCCGGGTTAACTTCGACGGGTCGGGTTAACTTTGAAGCGTTCTTATGTGAACAAGGGGGATTGAACAGTAATGATCATCAAGAGTTGATGAAAGTACAACAATCCTTGACTTATGATGAGTCATTGCGATTATGCACTTTCTCTGAGCCTAGCATAGGTCCCTCAACTAAGGGGAATTCCAAGGCATCAATATTATAAGCCTAGCACGTGAAATATAGATTTGCTATTTTAAAATAGCTACATATCATTCATATAATTAATGCTTCCCTTGTAAAACACCAGTAGAGAATTATTTTACGCTATCACCTGATAATCATAACGTTCTTTTACAAGATTAAGGATTGCCTGTAATTCCCAAATCGAGGATTTATCAAGCCTTTATGCTGCCAACCATAGTAGGCTCAGCTATACAATACGGTGTGGTGTTTACTCTATACACTACCTTCTGATAGATTTAAATTTAGTGTTACTTATGAAATCTGCAATATTGTGAAGTTATAGTATATAACTGCTATTTAAATGCTTTTAAGAACGAAAGGTGCTGTAGGTATCTAAACTAGTCAAGTCAATCTTTCCTTTTGCCACGTGACACATCCATCTGCGGCTAGTGGTACGTCCAACGACCAGACACCGACTACATGACTCTGGTGTAGAGGTCGCGATCTCTCAGAAGTATCTCCTGCCACCAAAGGACACTTTAGCGATCCTATTCGGTGCCTCATTGCTTATGGAGTATTATCTCTGGTTTGGATGAGCGCTGACTCGTCTTGGACTTTCCATTATGGCATTCGCCACAAAATACAACGTGGTCCAGGCAACATCAGACGATTCACGAGATCTCTCGTCCCCGAATTCGACATCCAATTCTGCGCAATTGACCCCCGAGTCGGACTCAGACGACTCCGACTTTGGGGAGAATGGCGAGGGCTTCAAGATGCGGACAAGGAGTAGAGACTTAGAGAAGCAGACCTCCGCGTATGATGGTGACGTAGACGGGCTAGAAGGCCATGGTCTTGTCCATCGCAGAGCGAGCATGTCAACAATTCAATCGTTCCAGCTATATACCCCCGACGAGGAGCGAAGGGTTGTACGTAAGCTGGATAGGAATTTGGTTCTCTTCGTGACTCTGTTGTATTGTCTCTCATTTCTCGACAGATCGAGTAAGCATAAACGCAATGCATGTGTGCCAGGATGCTAACCAGTCTTGTAGATATTGGCAATGCCAGAATAGCAGGGCTTGCGCGCGACCTCGATCTTGATTCCTCCAAATACGAATGGGTTCTGACTGCGTTTTACATTGCATATATCGCCTTCGAATGGATGAGTGTCTTGTGGAAATTGGTGCCGGCACATATCTATATAACAACTATTGTTCTTTCCTGGGGAATCGTTGCGTCCTTGCAATCGTGTGCCACATCATTCGTAGGCCTACTTGTTTTGAGATTTCTGCTGGGAATTGGTGAGGCTGGCTTTACTGGGATACCCTTTTACCTATCATTCTTTTTCAAAAGAGAAGAACTTGCCTTGAGAACTGGATTCTTCATATCAGCAGCACCATTAGCGACATCCTTTGCTAGCAGCTTGGCATGGGCCATTATCAGGATTGGTGAACGCTCTCCTATTGCCTCATGGCGTCTACTCTTCCTAGTCGAAGGATTTCCTAGTGTTATTGTAGCAGTCGTCGCATGGCATGTGATACCTGATAGTCCTGGGACAGCCCGGTTTTTCACAAAGCGAGATAAGAAAGTTGCGAAGCTTAGACTGCGAAGACAAGAGGATGCCAATAAGCCCCGCAAGGATTGTGGTCTGACCTTTGGCGATGTTATTCAAACCATCCTCGACCCAAAATGCTTACTCACAGCATTCATGTTCTTCTGTACTAATATGGCCTTCTCCTCGATGCCTGTCTTCCTTCCAACTATCATACATGAGATGGGACACTCAGTTCTTGCCTCGCAGGCTCTTTCAGCACCACCATTCCTAGCTTCTTTTGTAGTAGTCATTTTGACTGCTTGGGTTTCAGACAAAATGCAAAATCGGGGCCTTTTTATTTGCATACATGCACTTCTTTCGGCGTTCGGGTATGCCTTCATGGCAATCGCGGGAGTTCTGGGTTGGGGGGTCTGGTGGAGGTATGCTGGCATTTTCCCTGCAGCAATAGGGTTCTTCAGCGTCATTACTATTATCATTACTTGGACGATCAACAATCAAGAATCGGAGTCAAAACAAGGTATTGGCTTTGCAATGCTACAACTCATTGGGCAATGTGGACCACTGGTAGGCACCAGGCTATATCCGAGCAATGATGCACCATTATACACAACAGGGATGTTGATATGTGCAGCCGCAATGCTATTAGTAGCGCTGCTTTCCTTGGCTCTGCGATTGTATCTGAGTAGGAAGAATGCTAAGAGCGCGGCGTACGAGACTCTGGGTGACGAGAATCACACTTTGGTATCAGGTCGGCCACACAGCAGCACAGCATCTTTCAAATATATGTTGTAATGATGAATTTGTAATGATGAGATATTGAGCGATTACTTATAAAGAAAGATTACTATAAAATAGATCAAGCTCCTCGGTGCTCGAGCTTGGCAGCCACGAGGTCATTTTCTTGCAAATCATTTCTGGTATCAGAACTAAATGTCATCCTCAGTTGCTATTAGAGAGCAGTGATTACTTCTGATGCCACTTGGTTTTCCGAATGTGGCGTCGTCTTTGCGGCCTGATTACTATAAGTTTAGATAGTCATACTTCTGGGTTTAGTGATCACAGAGTGGATTACAAACAAATACAACTCGTTCTTACGTGCATAGCCGACAGCTGTGCAACGTCCTGCACTCTATATATAAGGTCGATGGAATCATGTCCGTTTTCGATTTCCACAATCTATTAGATACGTCGACAAAAACTTCATTCCAGCTTTCACCTCACCCCCAAGCCAGCTTCATTGTAGCTTATCTCACCTCGTCTTTTTATTTGATTTCATAAAACTATATACGACACGTACAATGTCGAGTTCAAAGCAAACAGTATTGATCATCGGAGGCACAGGCGCGCAAGGCAGACCTGTTGTACAAGGTAAACACAATTCCCGCTTCCAGCGATAGGAGAAACGCTAACATATGAACAGCTCTCACTGAAGATTCAAAATACAACGTGCATATCCTGACACGATCTGGTCAATCTGCAGCTGCGCTTGAGGTTGCCAGCCACCCAGGGGTCACAATCATTGAAGGTGATATTTATGACGAAGCAACCCTACACAGCGCATTCAAAGGTGCGGATCTTGCCTTTGTGAATCTAAATGGAGCTGCTCTTGGAGAGAAGGGCGAGATCTACTGGGGCATGCGCATGTTCGAAATCGCCAGAGAGTGTGGCGTGAAACACTTTGTATGGGGATCTCTGCCGTATGTCTTGAAGCTTGGAAATTTCGAGTCTAAATTCCGCACCGGCCATCTAGATTCGAAGGGTAAAGTGGCAGAATTCCTCAAAGTACAACCCACAGAGCCTATGGCTTGGAGTCTCTTGACGAGCTGTATGTACCTTCAAATGTTCTCGGAGCTCCTTGCTCCTTTCCCGGACCCAGAGGCGCCAGACACGCTTGTTTTTGCTGCGCCGGTTGGGAATGGGAGTCCACCAATGATACACCTTCCTGACTTGGGCCGCTATGCAAGATGGATCTTCGATACACCTGAGAAGAGCACCGGGTTGAACCTTGAGATTGCTACTGAGAATATAGGGTGGGAACACCTGGCCAGGACGTTTACTGAAGTTACCGGCAAGAAAGCTGTCTTCAAAGATCTCACTCTAGACGAGTATTTCGCCTCTGGGGTATTCCCAGCGCCTGACAATAACATCGGTCACCAGGTGGATCCGAAAGATCCAACTTTGCAGACTTGGCGGGATGACTTTTCAGGTTTTTGGAACACTTGGAAGGCAGATAATGTGAGGTATGATTATTCGATACTGGATGAGATCTTGCCGACAAGAGTGAAGACGCTTAAGGAGTGGATGGAAGTGACTGGCTACAAGGGAGAGCGAACTTCTGTTCTGAAGGACTTTGGCAACAATGCCAAAGACATCGCTTGAATTAGAAGATAGCAGAAGACACAAAGATCAACAGACTAGATAACTCGCTCTGTGGATACTTTCCAATGGCTTTTAATACTTTGAAGTTATCAACTACCTTCGATTGGCAAATGATCATCATTCATAGATAATTCCGCAGATAATTTTCATCAATTGTCAGCTTGTTACAACTTGTGATTTGTCGTCAATGGGTACCTCAATTCACGTCGCCTAATGATAAATAATCACAGAATTGGCAAAATGAAAGTACGACTAACAGCATTAAAAAAACACCCTTTTTAGGCATAGATCCATAGCACCAAGAACTCCACAGCTATACACACTCAAGTAAAATGTATTACGACGTACAAACGGTGCCTCTGTTTATTAGAGTATGCTCTATCGGCTGGGGTGATATGTTGAATGTTTATAGCGCGACAAAGTCTCCCCACGCCAGGGAATTTATATAAAGAGATGACCTAGCAGTTACGAAGATATAGAGTATAGTTCGGGGAATATAAGTTAGAGTTAGTGTCCTGACAGTTATGATCCGACTGGCACAGTATGCTTCGGGTCTTACTGTATTACAGGGGCTTTAGCGAACAAATCTCGCGGGCAGGCGCTAGAAAGATCTTCTTTTCTTCCCCATCTTCAAATGTTTCCTTCAACACCGCCGAGCAATCTTGCCCACAGCACGACGTTATCAAGAGAATCTTTGATGCCATTACTAAACTCTATCCGCAAGATTTGAACGTCAAAGGCCTCCAAAATCAAGAGGCTGAGCAGTACTAGATTTCCGACTCTCGTCCTCAAGGAGTTCTTGTGTTCTTGCGCGATCACTAGACATGCAAATGCCTGCATTTACAACGACAGAACCACGTTGTATTACAGAGACTCCAGACTAAATTATGATTATTTCAGTATATGGCTTTGAATCTTTTTTTCTCTTCGCCAGATTATCAACATCAACTAAGCAAGCATTGCTCCCACCTGGGTGTTCATTCTTTCAGGTCAAAATTTGAACATCAATTGTACTTCAGGAATTTGAAGATCTTTCATTATATCATGCTAAGAAGGTAAATCACTACCTAGTTGAGGTCTACATCTACATTTGGAGCATCATAATCGAAGTTGTCTTCTAACAAGAACGATGGATCCCTCATATCTATCATTCCACAATTTGGAGAACTGATTTTGTATCCCAGTCTAGCCTGGAGGTCCTTCGAGAAGGTCTTTGCAACCTCAGGAGGATACTCGACCATCGTTACGAACTCTTGTCTCAGTGTACCTTTACACATGAACATGGCATAGACCAGTCGGTTCTGGTCTTTGGAATTATTCGTGCTGCCGCCATGGTACATACTTGCGAACATGAAAGCAGCCTCGCCAATATCCATCTCTGCATACATGGCATCCTCAGGATTGGGTCCGATGTCATCTCCCCACAAGTGTGAGCCGGGAATCATGCGAGTGGCTCCATTCTCTATTGTCGTCTTGATTCCTGGGACGAAGAGACCGAAACCATCGTCACGACCTGCAGTCCATCCAGTACTTGTGGCATCAGAGTGACGAGTGTGATACATCTTATCGTCACGATGAAGTCTCTGACCTTCAGCATTTGGGCGGACATCAATTCCAAGAGCAGCACTCAGCAAAGGATGAGAAGTGTAGTAGTGACACTTATGATCATACCAAGTGGGATCTGTAGATGATAGGAAGTGTTCGCCAAGGGCCTATCACATGTTAGTTTAATTGCACATAATCGATGGCATTCCAAACATACTTGGTACAAGGGATGCATGAAGAATCTCTCACGGCAGGTCTCACTTCGCCATAAGAGCCGATTGCAGCGTCGAGTTTCCGGTGGAAATAATTTTCCCTAAGTCATCTTAGCTTGCACTTTCATAAAATCTGGCTTAGGACTTACGTTCCAAGGTTTGTCGGCATCCAGCCATGGCTTCACTTCTGCGTTGGCTTTCATCACTGTATCAACAGAAACGAAGTTTGTGCAAATGCATCCTCCGTCTCTTGTGATAGCATCAATAAACTGCTCAATTGGAGCATCAACAGGAATACGCTGCAAGACGGGTTTCTCAATTGAGCCCATTATGATTAAAATGATATTAAAATGGGTGTTAATTTAAGGACAAGAGAAGCTTTGAGATAGTAGAAGATGACTTTTGGAGAACGACTTACAGAAACATAGATTGAGCGTTATATAGACGCGAGATGGTCAATGAATCGTCTTGCCAATCTCGAGATGCTGATAAGAAGCCGTATGACGGTTAGGCACGGCAGTCAACCCAATTGGAAAGCTTCGGCGTCTCCTTCCCCAACTTTCTCCAAGCCCACTTTTGGTCTTATCGAACACGCTACAGCAAGATAACAACCCAGATCTCCATCGAATTGAAACTCACGAAACTAAGTTTACGCTCCGAGTTTCCTCCTTATATAAGCTTGGGTTAATCAAGTAATGTTTGGGAATGGCAAGTCCACTATTCCCCGCGTTACATCACGATGCCCTCAGCAATTTCAACCTCAGAGAAGACGAAGGCTTGCCTCGAGGCAGCTCATACAAGTTATACCAAAGTAAATGTTAAAAGTCAGGAAATACATCAAGACTCAATTGCTACTTTGCCAGGAGGTAAATTACTCTAGTTTTATGTACACAAGAGGATTTGGTGCTGATCTCTATAAAGGTACAACCAGAAATGTGATTCATTTTGAACCGTTTCCATTAATCTTAGCTTCGGGCAAGGGCTCGTATCTCACAGATGTTGATGGTCATTCATATCTTGACCTGTGTGGGGAATACAGTGCTGGAATGTTTGGGCACTCCCATCCAGTTATCACCAAGGCCATGCATGAAGCTATAGATTCTGGCTATGCGCTTGGTGGAGTCAATAGCTACGAAGGACGTCTTGCACGACTGTTCTGTTCTCGATTTCAAAGCATCGAGAAGATTCGATTTTCCAATTCTGGCACGGAAGCAAATATGACTGCGCTTGCTCTTGTGAGAGCTTACACGGAGCGTGATACCATAATGGTATTCAAAGGTGGTTATCACGGAGGTCTTGCGGCATTTGGTAAAGTTGAAGGTAAGACTATGAATGCACCTCATAAGTTCATTATTGCGCCATACAACGACATCAATGGTATGAGTGCTATGGTAGACGAGCACAAATCAGACCTATCATGCATCTTCCTAGAACTAATGCAAGGCTCTTCTGGATGTCTACCAGCTGACACGGAATTCATCAAGGCCGTACGAGCCAAAGCTACAGAGGTAGGAGCAGTCTTGATGTTTGACGAAGTCATGACAAGTCGTATGTCTATCGGGGGAATGCAATCACTAATCGGAGTAACACCCGATATGACCACCTTGGGGAAATACTTTGGCGGTGGCGGCCAGAATTTTGGAGCCTTTGGTGGTTCTGCAAAAATCATGAGCATGCTGGAGCCAGGTTACCCAGGAGGAGTCTATCACAGCGGAACGTACAACAATAACAGTACCACGATGGCAGCTGCGGTATCGGTCCTCGAAGATGTATGGACCGAGGAAGCTGCAAAGGAATTATATGCCACTGGGATATGGCTACAGGAAGAGATCCGCAAGATCTCCCAGAAAGCTTCGT
Organism: Pseudofabraea citricarpa; assembly: GCA_029641185.1. Classification (NCBI taxonomy): domain Eukaryota; kingdom Fungi; phylum Ascomycota; class Leotiomycetes; order Helotiales; family Dermateaceae; genus Pseudofabraea; species Pseudofabraea citricarpa. The sequence continues at coordinate 21,807 of JAPWGK010000031.1, forward strand.
CGATTCTACAGGTCACTGGTACGGGTAGTCTGATGACAATCCATTTTAGTCGGACCCCGATCCTCTCGGCTGCTGACGTGCAGGCGGGCGATTTAGTGCTGAAGGAGCTATTTTTCTTTGATATGTTGAAGAAGGGCATCTTCCTCGCCCAGAGAGGTATGATTAGTCTGATGACGGTTACAACCAGAGCAGAGCTTCAAAAATTTCTCGTCGCTATTCAAGAGTTCTTGGAGGAACGGAAAGAGCTCGTTTCCATATGACTTTTGCAATTAGTGTCTGACTACTAAGGAATAGAGAGTCTATTGTTAGATAAAGTACAAAATAGCCATTTAAAAATCGTCACAACTTCCTGCATGATAGAGTACAGAGTACAACATTCCAACTGAACAAATACGTTCGGGTAATAATAACTTCGCTAAACAACGCTCGCTCAAAAAACAAACATCGACCTCTACTCTAATACTCCAACTTTACTCAGACCTGTTAAATTCCAGCCCTCTAGACCATTTCTGATTCCGATCCCGAAACCTTCACCTCACCAGAAGCCATTCTCCGAGAATCATCACCCTCCTTCTCCGCTCTACCCTGCTGTAACAGCTTTCCTGGGTTGAAGATGTTCAAAATCAGAACGGCCAGAACCATAATGGCGGCATCCAGACCCAAAACATATCGTTCAGTAGTGTTCAAGTAACCTCTCCAACCTTCCAGCAGCTCAATGCTCCTATAGATGCCCCGCGCCACCATACAAGCCACAGCGACAATCATGGCGACGGCCAATTTTTTCATGGGCATACTCTGGGCGAGTTCGCTGCGGCCACGGAAGAAGACGATCGTCATGAGCACGGCAAAGGTGACGGTGGCTGAGAGTTGGAAGATGATACCTGTCACCATGGTGTATGTTCCCGGAGCCATGTCTTCACCTTTGCCAGATGCCGAACTGACGAGCCCACCGCCTGTAGCTTGCATGATAAGCGAGATGCAGTCGACGATGAGACAGATGGAGAGACAGGTCTTTGGTGGGAATGGCGACGTGTGTCGCCCGAGTACGGGGATCATCTTGAAGAGAATGATATATATACCAGCCATGGTCCATGCAGGTGCTGGAATGGCATATTAGCTTGGAACATATATGATGAGGCTGCAGAATTTACCCATAATAAGCAAGGAGATTTGCATTTGAAATAGGGCATCCGAGTAGACGCAAGTATGTGCTGCTGCGCGTGCTATCCAGCCCAAGCCTTCTACTCCCGCACCAAAAGCAATAAACGCGAGCCATGGTGTTCGGTAACAGAATGCTTGAAAAGAATGTGCTGCTGAAGAAAGGAAAAATAAGATGACGAAGATGATGCCAGCTACAAGAGATGGTTGGTATCCATATGCACTGTGTGCTTTTGGGCTGTATGCCATACAGGCAGGGAAATCCGGCAAGTCTGCTGAAGACATTGGGAGTTTCTTGAACGAGGTAAGATATTTATTAAAAGATAGCTATTTTAGAGCAGGGAGATATTTGAATTTTGATATTGATGAGAAATGATCACCGTGTCGGATCTGAAACCCAAGGCCAGGAAAAAACAAATCTTTTAACTTGGTTCACTGAACCAAGTAAAGTGAGAGAAGGTAACATATTCATACATACTTGATGCCTAGGCTAAAGCGAGTGCGAAAAATGCTATCATGTCTCCTGTTAATGGCTCTTTCAAACGTTGAGGTCTTTGATCGCATCATTACTTGCATGTTTGGATTAGCGTGACTACTTGCGGCTTGAAGCGATGCCATCTCTTTGAAGTAGATGGCTAGAATTACAGCCACATTTCGCATTCGCCTGAGGACGAATGAGAGCTGTGAAATGACTCTTGACGTCGAGGAGGCTTGATCTAGAATAAGAGGCGAAGCTTGAGACTAAAATAAGCGACGGTGATCTGGCTTGCCATCTCGCATTCGCTTGTCGAAAATGAAGCCGCTATAAAAGCCTGCTGCATACTTTGGGGAAAGCCACACTTTGGATGATGGAGATTGTATTCGTATCATAAAAGCAGCATTTAGATTTAGACTTTCCATGAACGCGGGGCATTGGGCGGGCCGGAGGTCAATTTTAAGATCTCCAGACAGGATTGAGATCGATGGCACGAATGGTTTAATTCAGCCTTACATGTTCCTTCGTAAGGCTCATGCAAGTCCCAAGCTTATCAAATCCCTGTGGGCTTTTGGGTTCTTGCCGGACAGGCACCAAACTTTCCATGATTCACAGTCATAATCCAGTAATATACATCGACCTGCAAGTAGTCTAATCGTATGGTTTAAATCATGGGAGTGGCTCAGAGAGACCCCATATCTCATTCCACCGACTTGGATTCCCTTCAATCGGGCCGTCAAGTCTTCCGAATCTTGCAGGTTTGCCTTCGTTGGCTTCTGGCAAACAAATCCATTCACGCACACATCCAGGGATTTCTTCACGGACGTGACTGATACATAAGAGTGCCTGGTCCTTACTCAGGCCTCCAACCTTCACTTGCCCTGCTTTTGAAATTGCAGAGTCAACAACAGTTCGGCTCAAAGCCTTCGAATTGCCAGACCCAGTTGGTTCTGAATACTCTTTCGCCTCGCCATGGGCAAGGAAGAGTAAACATCGATCTCGAACTCCATCATCCATGCCACTAAAAGCTTCATCGAGAATGATAAGGTCGGGCTGTTTTATAACAGCACGTAGAAATAGCGCTACCCTTTGGCCCGAAAATGGTAGCCCTCCAAAAAGAATATCTTGGGCCCAAGTCAGGCTAGAAGGGGTTTGTTTTGTGTCTCTGCTCTGTCTAGACTCCGCACCAGAATGCAAATCTTGCTCAAACCAATGAAGACAGGCATCAATCCTAGCATTCGCATTATCATCCAACTTTGGAACACCTCTAAATGTTTCCGACCAGGCATTTTCTAGGACTTGGCGGACGGTAAGCGAATAAGGCATGTGGTTATGTATCTCAGGACTCGATTGTCCGATCCGTGCTTGAATATCAAAAATGGAGATTCCAAGCTGGCCTGGCTCTGGTATTCTTGATCTTCCAAAGAGCTTGATTGGAAGTGAATATGTTTGAGGGTGGTCTGAACTGATCAAGGATAGGATGGTGGTTTTCCCAGAACCATTCGGACCAAATATTCCCCATCTCTCACCTCTTCTAACCGTCCACCATAGACCATCCTTGGATGTTCCGTTGACTTCCTGCTCCCAATTACCTAAGACGGTTTTAGGTCCGTACTGAACACGCGCACCTTCCATCTCTACCAAAGGCTCCCCAATTTCATTAACTTGTGACTCCTTAGCCACAGAAGCAGTTCCATTTGGAGATGTGACATTTCCTTCTGCTATTGATGAACTTGGCTCTATGATTCCATGGCGAGTAAGTTTCCGGCCTACTTCGTTGATAGAATGAATCGGCATATATGCATCGGGCTCGACTTTTCCCTTCTTGACATCTTCGACATATCTTCTCAAGTCTCGTAGAACGTCTTCTTTGGGACCACTTAGTGCAACTTCGCAATTTCCATTTAGATAATAAAGATAATTGATCCAATCAGGAATTGGGTCTTGGGGCCGCAGTGTGAGGACGATTCGCGGTCCCTTGGCTTCTGCTATGCGATGTAGCAAAGGGCTTAAAGTCAGTAACGTGGGTGGATCTAAGCCCATGAAAGGTTCATCCAACAACAAAGCCTCGGGTTTTCCAAGCAGAGCTTTAGCGATGCGTGCTCGTCTCGTTTGCCCGTTGCTGAGATTCGAGAGGGGCATATTAACCAAGTCCCCTAACCGCAAATCATTGATAACTTGCTTGAGGCTCTGGGAGTCTATCTCGAGGTCATCAGCAGTTTTGAAGGGATTGAGCTCCGTATTGCCCTGAAGATAGTCCAAGACGCTAAAATCCGTTTCCTCTCTTCGTGATTCATATCTGGCACTGAGGTAAGCACCCTTCGGTGCTTGAGATCCAAGACCCTGCTCTCCATCAAATCCGACATATTTGATGGCGCTCAATCCACGTTTCGAAGGCCGGTCAATTTCTGCTTCTAGAAGCGGCCAGGTGCGTGCAGCAGGTGGTATGCACACGTGTTGACCGCGAAGGATATGTAGAAATGTTGTTTTCCCAGATGACGATGGACCTATGATTGCAACATAGTGTGGGTTTTCTGTGTCTGCAAACGCTGGAAGAGTGAAGTTCAAGCGTTCAAATAATGGTGGGTTTGAGACGTGATTGGATGCTTGGACTGCATTGGGGTGGTTACGATAGAAAGTGCCGTTTTGAATCTGTACAACCGCTTGAGAATAAGATCTGTAAAATGATGGACGCAATGCCTTGTACCGGTACAATTGCGAGGATTTCATGGTGATGAGATTCTACCTCACCATAATCCGAGCGAATATGAGTCAATAACCATGCTCCAAGTGAGCGTGAGCGGGATCCGCTGAACACGGCACACGTGACCATTGACGACGCTGCTCGTGTCGTGTTCGCGGTCGCCTGGAGCTATCAAAGCAGTAGTGCAGCTCACCCATTCCCATCCACCTTCAATCCACCAATACACCAGAAAAACCACCCAATCCGTTTAGAAGTTCAACAGAAGTCATCATGGTAGGCTTTCTAACCCCCCAAAAGCTTCTAATCTCGGTTTCAAGCTTTGATGCAGTTCCTGACCTCATCCATAGTCAATGAGAATCACACCGGCCGCAGGGCACTCCACTACACACAGCCATCTCCAGAACAAGAGTCTTGGTGCGCCATCAGCCCCGGGAATTCACGATACCCTTAGATCCGGTGTTGGGCCCAAAACCTCTACAAACGCAACCGCTTCCATCCCAGACAGTGCCCATCCTCTTGAGTCACGCCTAAAGCAGTGGGAGGCAACACAAGATGCTCTCAAGATGGAAGGACTGCGCAGAACCTTTGGTATGAGCGAGCCGATTCGCAGAGGGATGGAGTTGAAGATCACTAGAGAGGGAGAATGGAGACCCGCTGTTTTGGGAGGCGGCGGACCTGGCATTCACGAGGATATCCTTAGCGGACGGGATACGACTTGTAGTTGGGAGGATATCTTCAAAGGAGATGAGATGAGATCGGTGGCAGGATTCCATGAGGAGGTTGAGAAGAAAGTCAGGATGCAATAGAGCTGCGGTTCAACATGGGAATATGATGAATAGAGGCTTGTAAGATAGCACCAACCTTACTAGGCGTTAAGGAACTTTGCCAGAGAGCTAGGAATGATAAATGGTTCTCGAGTTTATTATTAACACTCATACGCATGGTTGAGAGAGTGTGTTGGGCGGTGAACAAGGACTGCGTTCTATTCCAACCCTCCAAATGAAATCATAATCGCTTTACACCTCAAATACCCCTTAGCTATACACACAATCCGAATCCGGAGCCGTAACCCGTATGAAAGATACACAAATGCCATGATCCGGTACCTGGGGCAAAACAAGATAAAAGCAGCCAAGAACGCCTTCCCTCAAGTGTCGTTATGTTACGCTCGCAGAAGCCTCAAATGAAGCCAGAGTCTTTCGTGATCTCTGTAAAATGCAACAACTTCTCCAGCCATATCTCATCTACAAGATGACACAACGGCAACCTGCTGTAGATTCTTCGCCTTCTCGATCTCTACCCATCTGCTTGCTCTTGGATGCATCCTCCTCGTCCACAATATCCTGCGGTCTGACTGTCATATGTACCACGTTGGCAGCATCAGCATTAAATTTACATTCTGTTAAACGTAAGTTAGTATCGTGCTTCTCTCGATCCTGTCAGGGGTAGTATAGCAGTAAGGCTGAATATACCTTTTAATGGTGTCTTATCATCCAGTAATCTTCCGAAATAAATCAACCTAATACTGCTGGGACTGCTTGGTTTTGCCTCCCATTCATCTCTCCATTCTCTTAAAATCAACTCCTTTAATGTGTAGACGCTGATGCTGTATGGATCCTTCCGCCCCCCATCCGTTACGCCTGGTACAGAAACGTTCCGCTTGGTCAAGTACTTCTCATCGATCTTGTATGGATGTCGTGCACCAGATGTAAGAAGCAACGTGATCATCAAAGCCTGTCCCGATTCACCTGCCGCCGCAGTAGGCATATTCTCCACGGCAGGCCCGATTGCTGCAGAGTCGAGACGTGAGATGGCGGGAGGATTTGACGAGGATTCAGCAGCGGTATTCGTACTTGCTGGCTCGTTCGTAGACGACGACACAGCGACGTTGCTTGAGGACTCCGCAGGCGCAGAGGCTACGGGAGCTGTCGATTCCTGCGGGTTCTCCGTCTCTTTCGTCATATCTGATGATACGGTTCTGTTTGCCATAGAAGAGGTTATTGGAGAGGTTGCTGGAATCACAACGTCGTTGAGGAGGCCTCCTTGCGATCCTGCGCCTGCGCCTGCTCCTGCTCCTGCTTTCTTGGATGTGTCGAGGTCAGCCATCTCGACAGGTCTGGTCGATGGTGGTGTTGGTTGTGAGGAGGATAGACTCTGGCCTGGGGTCGACGATTGGTGAGGGGACGCCATTATTGGTTCTTGGCTGCCGGTAAACTGGGGTCGAATTCGTCCTGCAGCGGCTCAATCGTGGAGACCCTTGATCATGAATAATCCGGCTCAGAGATCCCGCTGTAGAATGTGCTGCAGAGCGTCTAGATACGAGGGCGAGCGAAATAGACGATACAGATAATGGTGGTCAACGTGAAGAGAAATCGCACACGCCCAAGTAGTTCGTTCCAAGCTTCGGGATGACAGAATGCCGGCGTCGATCGCTTTTGCTACAATATGGAGACGTAACCCAGACTATTCGTCTCTGGCGCACCTTTAAAAGACCCTGGCGGCTCTTTAGGAGATGATGCAGAGAATAAATTTAATCAAGTTTTTTTTTTAATCTGCAGTGGAGGAATGCAAGTGGCTTGTGGTTCAGCGGGAACAACGGCCATTTCTTGAGTTCCAGGAGCAAGGTTCATGAAGCATGCTTGGTCTTCACTCGCCACATCGCGAAACAAAACAAAGCAATGCTTTATTGTTGTGCCGCAGCCTTTTGGGGGCCATGGAAGGATCTTCTTCTTCTTCTTCTTCTTCTCTGTTCTGATTACAGCTACCGCGAGGCAGAAGAGACCGGAATCGTCGGACGGGAAAGGAGTGACATGTCGAGATCACTTTTGAGGCGTCACCAAGATCTTCGATCACTTATCACAAGTGGGACTATTTCATGGACATTTCAATTAACTCTCGAAAGCCTGGGGTGTTCCCTTGACCTTTCCATATTTACGCATAGTCTAGCTAGGCTACCATTGTAAAGCAAGATCCTCTACCGAAGGATACCCTATCCATTTTTGATCGGTAGACGATCCTTACGGAGTGCAGGTTTCTGCCGGCTTCCTAAGCAATTATGAGAATATTTTATGCATCCATAGTCAAAGTCAACCGAGGGCAAGTTGCCAAGTTGCTTGAAGAGTACCCTTTTCCACTCCGTGATACTTGGTCCAAAGAGAAAAGCCTTTGATTTTCCTTCACTGTATAAATTGGCATCTTGTAAATAGACCTTTTTCTCCAGACCAACCTGAAATTTAGTTAACATGTTGTGAGATTTTGGGTTTTCTTTTCTTTTTCTTTTAGTTAGAACCTGCATCGGTGTGTGTATGTTATTTAAAGCTTCAAGAAAGAAAAGGAAACAAAAAGAAACAAAAAAGAAAAGGAGTAGGAAAAAGAGAGGGGAAAAAATGATCGTGTCACCCACCTGCCTTGTTGAGCTGATGGGTGACACGATCTGAAGTCCTGGCAGGATTCGAACCTGCGTCTCAACGTTGTTAAACGTCAAATACTAACCAACTGTACCACAGAACCGTTTGGTGTTTTGGTTTACTTAACTTTTGCTTATTCTTTATTATATGTGTTGGAATATCTTCATGCTAGCACTAGCGCCAGCTATATATTATTGTCTTAGTTTATATGGTTCACTTCACTTTTGCTTATTCTTTATTATATGTGTTGGAATATCTTCATGTTAGCACTAGCGCCAGCTATATATTATTGTCTTAGTTTATATGGTTCACTTCACTTTTGCTTATTCTTTACTATATGTGTTAGAATGTTTTCATGCTAGTGCTAGCTGTATATTATATTAGTTCATATGGTTTACTTCAATCTGGCTTATGCTTTACTATATGTGTTAGGATGTCTTCGTGTAAACGCTAGCGGTAGCGGTATGTCCAAAGCTGTCCATTTCTTATTGCCTTAGTTTACTTTGTTTTAGCTTGTCTTTTACTATATATACTTGAATATCTTTATGCTAGTGCTAGCAGTAGGGGTACATCTTTGGTGATTATAAATGTTTGAACCTGGTTTTAGCTTAAGACTCTTTGTGTTCTTCTTTATTATATTACTATCAAAAACCCTTGCCGTTTTTATATTGATAGCATATCAGAACGTTTATTTGTGACTTGATTATAGCTGCCTGCCGGCTGAGCAGGATAATTGGTAGGTACTATGATACCGTTCTTTATTCTACAGGATTTGAATACTTTTTTGTTATTAGACTCAAGTATTTGAGAAGTATTCCAGTCCTTGTCAAGACCACAATTACATAATCAGTGGTACCTGCCTACTTGCCACTTGCTCGCTCAAATCAAAGTAAAATACTCCATGACTGTATTTGAGGATGTATACCACAACATTTACACTATGTGGCTAATTATAGAGATCACAAAGAAAGGCTCACTTCAAGAGATATGAGCACGCCTTGGTTAGATCTTTCAGTGACTTATCATGATCTGGATCCATTTGTATTGGTGTAATCGAGTTCTAATGCAAGTCTACAAGATTTGAGTGCACGCATCAGTCCACCCCAATTTCCTGGATGGGCTCCATTGCTTCTGCGCTTTGGAGCGCTCTTCATCACTTCGTACACAAACGGGATACCAGCAGTCTCCCCCCGAGGCGTTGCTTTTGCGACTGCCAAAGAGTCGAGTGCTTCCTTTCGAGATTCCCTCAGAGGAAATAGTCCGGAGTGCGACGCGAGACCATCGGTTCACCAGCCCTTGGACATGGATCGAATTGCAAACTAGCACGAGTCAGCTACAGCTCTAAGCTTCAATGGTGGAAAACTTACAAGGTGTATTTTAAATGCTCATCAATTTCCATAATTGCGGCTTGATTACCGCATCTGTAGCAGTAATTCGGTGCTAGGTTTATTAGTTATGAGTCTTGGCGCTGGAGAGAGTTTGAACCAACCAGAAAAAATTGTCACCACATTGCGATCTTGGGACCAATTGTATCCTTCCATGACCAATTGATGGGCTCTTGCGACAAGAGTCAAACCGTTATTGTGGTTGAAAGCCTCGGAAATGTCTTGTCCAAAAGTATACCCTGCGCCTCTGGGTGATATTCCCCATCCACATCTATCATCTGGATCCGACCATAGCAGATCGCACATGGGTCCTTCATGGGGCACTTCTTGTATACGATCAAGGGCTCTAATGTTGTCCAAGGTGTCGATGCTAGGAGAAAGTCCGCCGTGAAGACAGAAAATCTGGTTGTCGATGAGCGCAGTGAGGGGAAGGTAATCGAATAGATCGGTAAAGTACTTCCAAACGTTCGCGTTGCCGTACTTCCTGAGACATTCATCGTAGAAACCATAAACCTGCGTAATCTGACGGGACTCATGATTACCACGAAGGATTGTGATGCGTTGAGGGTATCGGATTTTGAGAGCAACGAGGAGAGTGACGGTCTCAACAGAGTAATAACCTCTGTCAACATAATCACCTGTTCTAAGATATCAGTGTCTGAGAGAAGTAAACATAAGGTGAGAGACGTACCCATGAACAGATAATTAGTATCTGGGTTTGGTCCACCGATTCTGAAGAGCTCCATCAGGTCATGGAATTGACCGTGAATATCTCCACAGACTGTGACAGGGCATTTCTTGATGATGTTAGTTTAGAAAGATGACATCGCGATCAGACGAGTTCTTACCACTGGTTGCACGTTCGACTCGTCCTGCAAGACCTCCCGTGCCTGAACATCGCGCAGTTAGTGTGAGATATGAGCAAGCGTGCGCTACTTCAATTTGTATCGTAGCATTGGATATCCAGGCAAGCGTACCTTCTCGCACAATCTCTGTACATCAACCTCTGCAAGCTGCTTGCAGGTCATCAAGCTCTCAATCCAGCCGTCCAAAGTAGGTATCGAGGCTGGCTCCGTTGCTGGAGATAATCTAGATGGCTCAGGCGCAGCGCCAACATCCGCCATGTTGGTATCCATGTTGTTCTGCGTCCTCCTGGGTCTCCAGGCGGGCTAGGTTGATAGTGATGGTGGGGATCTTTCTGATGACGAAGGGGCGCGGTGAAGTTCGGTCTTCTCGAGGCTGTGGGAGCGTGGTGGCACAAAGAAGATAGTACGCAAAGATCCAGGGTATGCGAGGCCGCAAGGATGAGATGATTTTACTATCTCCTGGGTATCACAGAACGCAAGAGTATGGGGTTTGTAGGCTGGGGTGGTTTGTTCAACTGGGCACCTAAGGTGAATGCAGGCCGCCGACCTGTCTTCGCTTACGCTTTGGGCAAGGCGGTGTTCAGCTAGCGGGTTCGGTGATGCGTTTTAGACAAGAGCACGTGTGGCAAGTTGGAATTACCCAGTACAGCACAAGGATTATTTACAGGGACTAGATTCTATGCTACGACAAGACGAGAATCCCCATACCTTCTATTCCAAGCCCAAGCCCACTGACACTGTTTTGTTCTCACTCTCTACTGATACAGGCTCGCGCCCGATGAGACTCTTGAAGTCCAACCCAACTTCAGAAAGCATCTTTGCGTGCTCCTTGGCCTGGTCCATACATTTCACCCAGACCTCGTCCCCTCGTTCCCGACTGCTCAACTGCCGAGCAAGGATTGCATTGAACTCGTCCACTTGCTCCTTCGCCCATTTAACGCAGGCACTCATCAGCATTGGCTGAAAGCAGGTCTGAAATGTTGAGACTGTATTGCGGATTACTGTAAAATATACAAAGGAGACTTCCCAGATATATTGGTGAAGATCGCCCTCGAAGATACATTGTCTATGATGGGAATTAGCTATGATCAACCTTTGGTCCGTGGTGACTTACCGTGATCTCTTGTGGATGATGTTGCCTCGGGCTTCAAGATAGGCTTCTCTGGCCCGGTCCTCAAATCCCAGCCTTGCAAGCCAGCCGATGTTGCGTTTGGTCTTCTTCAGTTCGTTATGTGATTCGACAAGTTCTCGAGTAATAAGGCCTGCGAGTTTAGTTGCTCTCTCTTCAGCCTTAAAAGCTATAAAGTCTTGCGCTACTGGGTTACTCTTAAGCCCTTTCGCAAGCGAGTTCAGCTTTTCTACACGCAACACTGCAGCGTCGAACCGTTGCAGAGCAATGTCAATGTCAAGTTCATCCACCTGACCCTCAACCCAACGCAAGTTCTGCTGTTTACCGTCAACTTCAATGAGCATATCTTTGATATCGGATAAAGTCTCGAGAAGTTCCGTCTTCTTCAACAGTCCGGGATCGCGTGAGGCAAAGTAATTAATGGTCTCCTTCGCTTTATTGCTCGTCTCCATCTCTGATCGAAGCCCTTTCCGAAGCTCTTCCACAGCCTTTCTGAAATTCATCATCAACGATGCTTTGTCGTTATCATCTGGTTTTTCGGTCCTATACGTAAACGATTCTTGACCAACTCCTCGTATCATAATTGCATCTGCAACCTTATTTCGAGTGCTAGCTGATTCGCTTGTTCCAGCTAGATCAACCATCTCAATATCTAGCAAAGACCAACAGCGATCAGCGACAAGCTTAGAAGGTGCTTGCCGCGGGTCAGCCCCGGTAGATGCGTCAATCTTTTTCTTTTTTCTTGAAGCTACTAAGAGATGGTCATTGAGCAAAATGATCTGCATTGCTCGCCGAGATTTCCAAGTAGCATTGTCCAATTCAATCCAGAGGCCAGCATTTTGTACTACATGCCGTCCTGGAAGAGCGGGCAAGAACTTTTGGGAGCCTTCAACAGTTTTCCATAGAGCCTTGTAGAAGTTAGCATTGCCTATCAACGTAATAATTATAACAATTATTTCTGTACCTGAAGTTGAGAATTCCACATGGCAGTGCGGTCTGCCACTGAGCTTCTTTTGTCTCTTTTGCTTAGCGTTGGTGCTAGCTCAGTGTCGAAGCCATTCGTTGCAGCAGGCCCTTGTGAGGAGGCTGTTCTTAGTGCAGTAGTATTCGTTTTGAGTTCCGACATTAAGTTTCGTAGAGATCGCATTTCCCCTTTGAGTTTCTCTGCCTCCTTACTGATTTTGATGAATTGAGTCCTGTTTTGGTACACATTTTGTTGAAGGTCTGTTGAGGTACGATTGCGCATATTCTTTAGTTGTTTTTGGTAGTCATCAATGTCCTGCTCCGTAGCATCACCCAATAATCCGGCAATATCTATGTTATGTTAGTCATTGAGGCCGGAGTAATGCAGTACTAGATTATATAGAAAAATAATCTCCCTTTCTAGTAGACATTGCACTCACATTGCTCAGGTCGTAGATTGGGATCGCGCAAGGCTTTCTGGTCAACAGCAAGCCCAGGACTCCTCAATGGCGATGGGCCGCGCCCTCCTCCACGGCTTGCTGCCGGGGCATACTGGTTTGTGAGGGACGGAACACCGGGAACTGGGGGTACAGTGACATCGAAGTCGGAGGGGATATTGTTGAATCGAGTGGAATAACGTCGTTTGACAAGATCGGAAGTCTTGAAACATGTCAGTCACAGGCTCCGTTCAGACACCGACTAGATATTGAATCGCAAGTGAAAAGGGGTGATCAATGATATACCTTTCCGCCCACTGCAGGTGGTCTCGGCGTGGGTGCATCGAATGACGATGGCCCGCCTCTGCTTCGAGGAGCATTTGTATTCTGTACCGGTCCTGATATCTGCTTTGGTGCACTAATTGTTGGACGGCCTTTCCTCTTGGTTCGCAGGGAAATGCCCTTGCTCTTTTCGTCGGACATTTCGACGGTATTCTCACGTCGTCTGATAGATCGGAAGTTGTGATTCTTATACACCTTGGTGTGTTCTATTGTTGAGCGAGCTGGAAGCTCTCGTTCAACTCGGCACGCTCCCGCGACGACGTGTGCACGCACGCTACTGTCGGCCGGGTCGGCGTAACACATGCTGTGATTGGATATTCCCGTGCTGGCCTCAGGTGTCCAGACCATCTCAAGAAAGAAATTCCGCATCGGAGCTACAGAACAAGCTCCTGTGTTCAACCACTCCAAACGTAGCCATTGTCTTTTCATCATCTACCCGCCTAAGCCTCAGACGAGTAACCATATTAGCTGTCAAAATGGTTCAGACATCCACCATTGTTGCGGCCACTGTTGGCACCTTTGCAACAGGACTTGTTGGTAAATTTACCCAACTCTACAAAAGCTCATCATCGTCATGCTAATACATGTCGTCTCTTAGCATATGCTGTATACTTTGACCATCGAAGAAGAACAGATCCCAACTTCAGAAAACAGTTAAAGAAAGAGTCCAAACGACAAGCGCGTGCTGCAAAGGAGGAGGCAGAAGCCCATACATCGAGGCAAAGGCTGGCTATCAGAGCCGCGCTCCAGGAGGCCAAGGATGAAGGGTTCCCCGTCGATGTCGAGGAGAAGGAGGCGTATTTTATGCAAGAAGTTGCTAGGGGAGAGGGATTGAGCTCAGATGGTATGTTCCAGTCATCGTGTCCAATATTGGGGGAGGAATGGTCAGCTAACATATCTTTTAAGGGTCCGACAACATCGAGGCTGCTCTATGTTTTTACAAAGCGCTGAAGGTGTACCCGCAACCCTCTGACCTGATTACGATTTATGACAAGACTGTTCCAAAGGTATGCAGCAAAGGCATCTCGTCGTTGGATGAGAATAATCTGCTAACACTTCTTTAGCCTGTCCTTGACATTTTGGCCGAAATGATTGCTCTTGATTCTAGTTTGAACGTGGGACCGTTCGGCGGAGGACCTGGCTCGGATAGTGGTATTCCTAATGTGGGCCTGGACTAAGCCATCTCTGGTCTCTCCTCTCTTCTCCGAACACTCTCTCGACTCCATACGTCCATCCTCGTTCACTCTTTTGATTTACAAGGGAGCTATAGATTTCGGCGTAGGTTACACGGGCTAGTGCTCTATGTATATCAGCATCAACGGCGTATTCGATTCTCCTGTTCAGTGTAATTTGTATAGTGTCACAATTATGAGGGTATTACTATGCCTACCGGGGTGGGAAAGAGCGTCAATATGTAATTGCATGATAGTAGACAGAATAGCCATGAAACAGTTCTGTTCGTAATATGGTCCAAAGTCTTCGCAGAATATGTGTTTTGCTTTAAAAGGTGCTTGCGCAAGCCTGCTAGCTAATCTGAAGCCAGCTTTTGGCTTGGGCAACAAGAAAATCATAACTACTTGGTTTTTGATCTCGTCAAAGATGAATGCAAAATTTACGGTCTGGTACTTATGATTTCGCCTTGACTTGCTTTTTATTATTCTAAGGTCCTAATTTGGATTCTTGGCCATGTCAGGGGACAACCTCCCGTCGCGTAATACAAAGTTCATAAGCGGAGCCGATTTTGTCTTGATCTCCCGACGAAACGTCCTATTATTGACCAGTCTACTCGCTCCATTTCCCGGATACCAATGTTGGAAATACGGAGCACGTCTCAGCCAACAGATAAAGCCATTTGTATCTGCATAATATAATGTGAAACGGTTGGAAGTGAAACAGAGATGGCCATATCAGGTTACTTATTGTAATGTAGTATCATTAAAGATGTGGGGTTTTAATATTTCATTCAACACTTGGAATGCCCTATCGCTCTGGATTTACCAGTTTTTGAGCCCAGATAGCTCTGTACCAACAGAACATGAATAGCTTTCAGTACAACAAATCGAGGTCGACCTTTTTGGGACTCGAGATAGGAGACTTTTATGACCAGTGCGTGTGTGGTAAATGGCTTGAAAGAAGAAACATGTGGTTTGAAGCAGATACAGGTATGGACTGATTATCATATGACTATAGTACCGGTAGTACGTAGTACATGGTTCTGTCAACTGCTGGTATGACAAGAATGAAAAGTGGAACCAATGGTTCTGGTTGAATTCTGGAACTTCGCGTTTCTTCTATCTTGTGTATCTCGAGTGCACACGTAAATGCCTACCTAAATGTACTTACAGCTATAGGTACACTATTCAGAAACAGGCGAGCGAGCAGCCTCCGAGCGTTGTGGTCATTGATTAAGTGCGGGAGCTCCCTTTAAGCTTGGATGTCGGCTTGAATCTAGGTCCGAAGCTCTATGTCCAAGTGGAATTGTAAGTGAGGCCAAATCACTTGAGGTACCACCTGCTATCGTTTGCAAGCATCTGTGATAGCTAGTGTACCTATGGTAAATGTGCATGATTCTGATTCTGTGACAGTTCACAAGGCTGCACGTGGTACAACGCTAAGGCAGGGGTCTTGCTAATCGCGACGCGAAATATTTGGTGCATGGCAGCTATCGCGAATCGGAAGTCAACACCTACTACTGAACACTCCTTTGTAGATTCCTCAACAACCATCGAACGAGCGATCTTCAAACTTCCCGGAACCAACGCCTGCGGTTCTTGACAGCAATAATATTCGACTTCTGCGATGAAACTGACGCTGTAATATTATAAAAGCCATGGCCGACCTGGCTTCCTCAATACCTCCTATCCCCTCTCCCTCACCAATCTCGCAGAATGGCTCTTCCACCAACGGGTTGCCCACCATGGACCCTACCTCGGTAGTCGAACATTTGGCATCTGTCCTTCAGATTACCCTGGGTGCCACACGGAAAGACTTGGAAAATGTTGGAAGTCTGCTATCAAGGGAGCGAATGGGTGATACAATCCTGAGATGTACAAGGTTTGCGAGCGAATCGCAGGTCGCTCTATATGTGATCAAGGAGTTTGCAGCCGGTGATGGATCAAATGTTACTCTTGATATGACCGGTATGTATTCAGTCTTTTCGTCAATATCGTCCACAAGCAATATTGACATATCCAGGATCGATACCTTACAACTACAATCTTGCAACCGAAATCTCCTTCTCTCCGGCGACAGCGGCTTCTATTGCTCTCCTAAAGCGACCGCAACCTCTCGACCCCTCAATACCCATTTCTTCTCAAATACAAATAATAAACTTGCCGGGTGTAGCATCCTTAAGCAGTACCGGGGCTGCTCAAAATGGCACTTCCGTCTCTCCCTTCGAAATTGTACACTCTGTTCTTCACCTTGCGCTGGCGCCTTACTTCGATGCATACACCAAGACACAGCAAATTACAAATGGTAGTCGCGGGCGTTCAGATGTGGAGTCGAAGACGGGAATTCCTGTGACAAAGAAGAGGATAGCTGAGCTTGAGCTTAGCTTGCTGCACCTGCAGCAGAACATCGAGATTCCGGATCTGGTTCTTCCCCTACATCCTATGGTTCAGATGGCGTTGGAGGAAGCCACTGCACGAAACGCGAAGCCAACTCCCGATTTCATTCCTCATGCCCTCATACAAGACAGTACTTTTCTTAATACTTTGCAGTCAAATGTGAATGGGTGGATCAAGTCTATACAAGCTATCACGAAGATGTCAAGAGATGCAAAGAGTGGTACTGCGACACAAGAGATACAGTTCTGGCTATCTATGGAATCATCTTTGGAAGGAATTGAGGTTCAACTGCGAAGTCCTGGTGTGCTTCTTACGATGGAAATCCTTCGTACAGCCAAACGATTTCAGGCCACTGTCAGCTTTTCAGCTGATACCGGACTTAAAGAAGCCATGGATAAAGTTCAGAAGTACAATCAGTTAATGCGAGACTTTCCCTTGGACGATTTGCTTTCTGCCACGGCCCTGCCAAAAATCGAGGAGGCTATTACTATGATTTTTAGCCATCTCAATAAGAAGCTTCGAATATGCCCGTACCCTATTCGCCGGGCACTCCCACTGGTAGAATCAATTTCTGCAGACTTAGACACACAATTACATACTCTGCTTCACGGACGATCATTGATGCATTTAGAATATAAAGATTTTAAGAGCCTGATGGGACTAGCTCAATCAATCTTTAGAACATGGGAAGAGAATGTCAAAGAGTTTACCAACGTCGCAAGAGAAGTCACTCGCCGAAGGAACGAAAAATTCATACCCATCAAGATAACCCCGAAACACGCCGAGCTTCAAGCACGACTCAAATACGTTGCAACGTTCCGTGAAAATCACGAGCAACTACAGGCCACAATTGTGAACGTCCTGGGCCCCAAGAGCGGCGTTAATGGCTCAGCTGAAGGTGCTGCTACTAACGGTGCAGTTCTTGTTGAGGAAATGGGAGACGTCGACGCCGTGGAAGAGGTCCAACAAGCATGGGCAGCTCTGAACAATGTTGACCTCTTAGATGTGAGCCCGGAGGGTACACAAATTTGGGTCCAAGCCGAGATCACATATAATGAACGTACCTCACGAGTAGAAAATTCAATTATCGCTCGATTACGGGACAGACTTGCAACAGCAAAAAATGCGAATGAGATGTTTCGAGTTTTCTCTAAATTCAATGCACTTTTTGTCCGACCAAAGATTCGAGGAGCAATCACCGAGTATCAATCGCAGTTGATTGACAATGTGAAACATGACATTTCTGCTCTTCACGAACGCTTCAAGCAGCAGTATGGCCATTCCGAGGCGCACGCTATGGCTCAGCTACGCGATCTCCCACCAGTCTCAGGTGCTATTATTTGGGCACGCCAGATCGAGAGACAGCTTGATGGTTATATGAAAAAAGTTGAAGATGTCCTTGGGACCGACTGGGCTCTTCATTCAGAAGGCCAGAAACTCCAAAGCGAGAGTAATCTTTTCCGGAAGAAGCTTGAGACCCGGCCTATCTTCGAGGCTTGGCTACACGATGTTCAGCGGAAGCAAATCTCAATTTCTGGTCGACTATTCAATATCAATAAAATCCGAGCCCAGAACAATGCTTTAGAATTGGCTGTCAATTTTGATGCACAGGTCATTGCTCTTTTCAAGGAAACACGCAATCTTCTTTGGCTAAACTTTGCTGTACCTCATCAGATCAATAACATCTCAAAAGAAGCAAAAAGAGTCTACCCCTACGCTGTTAGTCTTATGGAGACTGTCCGAACCTTTGCGCAAACGAATCGCCAAATTGCAGAAATGTCCGATGTCTCCATCCTTCTTAGTGGATACCAAAATGAGGTACAAGGCTTGGTGGCCAAGGGCGTTCCCTTGAAGTGGGAGTCGTTTGTGCATTCATTCGACATTCATATCAAGCAGACTTACCTAGCAAATGGAGCCCTTGACCATTCAAACGGTGGCCGCGGCGAGAGTAAGCATGTCCAATTTGTGCGCGAATTCGCTGCGTCTGTGTCTTTACTTCAAAGCAAAACCGCGACTTTGGCTAGCATCAATGTTACCATCCAGAAAGCTTTGTCAGAGCTCAGTTCTTGCCCATACGATGCTTCGTCATTCCAGGCACAACTTGAGACCATTCAAATGGCAGTCGACCAGCTGAATCTCGAAAACTACGTCAATCTTGCATACTGGGTAAAAGAAATGAATGAGCGAATCAAAGTGACCCTCCTGTCTCGATTACAGCAAGCCATCAACTCTTGGATATATACCTTTGAGAACGAGCAATCAGAAGGAGTAAATGATGACAGCCGAAGAAAACAGTTGAATGGCCCCTTGGACACGCCTCAGGAGCAAAAGCCTTCGCTCAAGCGACTTGTGCATGAGATTTCCATGAGAAACCAAGTTATCTACCTCGACCCTCCTCTTGAATATGCTCGTGCCAGTTGGTTCTCCCAGCTTCATGAATGGCTTGGTGTTGTTTGCAACTTGAAGAAGATCAAGGCATCACGATACGAAATGACTCTCAACACTAGAGTCGAAATCGATGCTCGTTTTACAGATCTCCCAGGCTTCTGTGCTGAGAGTTTGTCTAAAGTTTACTCATCAGTCGAACTGAAGTTACATGAAATTAGTGTTTATATCGACAAATGGTTGCAATTTCAATCCCTCTGGGATCTTCAATCGGATCAAGTCTATGAACTCCTCGGAGAGCAACTATCAAAATGGCTGCAGTTACTTCAAGAGATTAGAAAGTCTCGTGCTACATTTGACACGACTGAGGTTAGCAGATCTTTTGGCCATCTTACAATTGACTACGATCAAGTACAGACCAAGGTCAATGCCAAGTATGATCAATGGCAGCATGAGATCCTCTTGAAATTTGCTGGACGTCTTGGGATGAGAGTACGTGAAGTGTATTCTGAGGTTGAAAAAGCCAGACGTGATCTTGAATTGCAATCCTTGGAGGCGACATCTACGGCACAGGCCGTGCAGTTTATCACGATTGTTCAAACATGCAAGCGCAAGGTGAAGGCTTGGGGACCTGAGGTTGAAACATTCCGACAGGGTCAGACCACCTTAGTCCGTCAGAGGTATCAATTTCCTCAAGACTGGTTGCAAGTGGAGCAAATCGACTCGGAATGGACGGCCCTCAACGAAATTCTAAACAGAAAGGCCAAGATTCTACAAGATCAAACTGATGCTCTTCGTGCCAAGATTACTGCAGAGGATAAGGTCGTTGGGGACAAGATTGCAGAGATCACCGCTTTGTGGAACGAAGAGAAGCCAGTGTCTGGTACCATTGCTCCAGAGGTTGCTTCCGCCACTTTAGCTTCTTTCGAGACACGCATCACGAATCTTCATGATGAATCCGAGAGGTTAGCTAAGGCCAAAGAGGTGCTCGATCTCCCTGCCAGCCCGGACACAGCACTGGCTGCTATATTGGAAGAAGTCCAGGATTTCAAGTCCGTTTGGGCTGCACTTTCTACAATATGGAAGAGCCTCAACGACCTCCGAGAGATATCATGGAGCAGTGTAGTACCCCGCAAAATCAGATCAGCAATTGATGGCCTCATCAAGATGACAAAGGAGATGCCCAGCCGTATGCGACAATATGCAGCTTTCGAGCATATTCAAAATGTCTTGCGTCAATTCTTGAAGGTTAATCCCGTTTTAACAGATTTGAAATCCGAGGCTGTTAGGGAGCGTCACTGGAACAAAATCTTCAAGGCTTTAAAACCCGGGAAGCGTTATTCGCCAGTTACCATGGCTCTAGGGGATGTATGGGATCTTAATCTTGCGGCTAGTGAGGTTGTGTTGCGAGATATTATTGCGCAAGCTCAAGGAGAAATGGCTTTGGAGGAGTTCTTGAAACAGGTGCGAGAGATATGGACCAGCTACTCTCTTGATTTGGTCAATTATCAGAACAAATGCCGCCTTATTCGAGGCTGGGATGATCTTTTTGCTAAGTGCAGTGAAAACCTCAATTCACTACAAGCTATGCGGCACTCACCATACTACAAGGAGTTTGAAGAGGAAGCCTCGTCATGGGAAGACAAGCTAAATCGCGTTCACGTACTGTTTGATGTTTGGATCGACGTCCAGCGTCAATGGGTATATCTTGAGGGAGTCTTCACTGGAAACGCAGACATCAAACATCTTCTTCCTATCGAGTCGTCTAGATTCCAGAACATCAACTCGGAGTTTTTCGCAGTGATGAAGAAAGTCTACAAGCAACCCTTTGTACTCGATGTACTCAATATCTCAGGTGTCCAGAAATCGCTCGAGCGCTTGGCTGAGTTGTTGAACAAAATCCAGAAGGCTCTCGGTGAATATCTTGAGAAAGAGCGTGTTTCGTTTCCTCGATTCTACTTTGTTGGTGATGAGGACCTTCTGGAAATTATTGGCAACAGCAATGATACTCTCCGCATTGCTAAGCATTTCAAAAAAATGTTCGCAGGACTTTCAGGGCTCATTATGGATGAGGACCACCTTATATCTGGATTTACATCTAGGGAAGGAGAGGAAGTTCGACTGAAAAAAGAGATCTCGTTGATCAAGACCCCAAAGATTAATGACTGGCTGGCATTACTTGAGAGTAGTATGAAGTCAACTCTTGCAGAACTACTCGCAGAAGCTATTGAGCAGTACGATGGCATATTCTCAGCTGACGAGGTGGACCCAACGGCACTCAACACATATATCAATGCATTCCCAAGTCAGATTGTTGTATTGGCCACGCAAGCTGTATGGACTTCATCCATTGAAGCATCTTTGGAAGCAGGCGGCGCCACTCTACCTGGCCTTTTTGAACAGGAAGTCAAGGTACTTCGGCTGCTAGCTTCTACAGTTCTTGGTGACTTAGATCCAATTCTGAGAAAGAGATGCGAACATTTGATCACTGAATGTGTCCACCAGCGGGATGTCATAGAGAAACTCATCAAGTTAAATGCGACAACGCCCAATCACTACTTGTGGCTACTTCAGATGAAGTATGTCTATAAGGCAGAAGGGGAATTTATGCAGCGTCTACATATCAAAATGGCGAATGCCAAATTGAACTATGGATTCGAGTACCTTGGTGTTGCGGAGCGACTTGTTAGAACTCCCCTCACTGATCGCTGCTTTTTGACATTGACGCAAGCGCTTTGTCAACGACTGGGTGGTTCTCCTTACGGCCCGGCTGGTACTGGAAAGACCGAGTCTGTCAAGGCTTTGGGCGTACAACTAGGCCGATTCACCTTGGTCTTCTGCTGTGATGACACTTTTGACTTCCAGGCCATGGGTCGCATCTTTTTGGGCATTTGCCAAGTTGGTGCTTGGGGTTGTTTCGACGAATTTAACAGACTTGAGGAGCGTATTCTGTCTGCTGTGTCTCAACAAGTCCAGAACATACAACTTGGCCTCAAACAAGGCGTTGATGACCCGAAATCTCAAATTGAACTTGTTGGTCGCCAATTGTGTGTCAACCAAAACACTGGCTTGTTCATCACAATGAATCCTGGATATGCCGGCAGATCAAATCTGCCAGACAATCTGAAGAAACTTTTCCGAAGTGTCGCTATGTCGAAACCCGACAAGGAACTCATCGCTGAGGTCATGTTGTACTCCCAAGGTTTTAATCAAGCCAAGAAATTATCAAAACAGACAGTACCTTTCTTTGACCGCTGTTCAGCTGGACTATCAAAACAGGCACATTATGATTTTGGCTTGCGAGCCCTAAAGAGTGTCCTTGTTAGTTCTGGTGGTCTGAAGCGAGCTCGGCTTGCGCAGAGCGACGGAGACTTGGGACCAGAGGAGGAGGTAGAACCTCAAATCATTGTTCAAAGTATTCGTGAAACCATTGCGCCAAAACTGATCAAGAGTGATGTGGAGATAATGCGGACCATCGAGTCCGAGTCATTCCCTGGTGTTGATTATGTTCCGGCAAGCCTCGAGGAATTACAAGCGGCGATCCACAGCATTGCTGGAACGAAACATCTTGTTGTCAATGATACGTGGATGACGAAAGTACTTCAATTGTACCAGATCCAAGGCATACATCACGGTGTTATGATGGTTGGAAACTCCGGCTCTGGGAAGTCCATGGCCTGGAAGGTTCTCTTGCAAGCACTTCAGCAAGTCGAGGGCGTAGAAGGCGTCTGTCATATAATTGACTCAAAAGTCATGTCAAAGGAAGCTCTGTATGGAAATTTGGATTCTACCACTAGAGAGTGGACTGATGGACTCTTCACCAGCATTCTTCGTAAGATTGTCGATAACTTGCGTGGTGAGGAAAGCAAAAGACATTGGATTGTCTTCGATGGTGATGTGGATCCCGAGTGGGTAGAGAACTTGAACAGTGTGCTAGACGACAACAAGCTGCTCACCCTACCGAACGGAGAGCGACTAAATCTTCCTTCGAACGTCCGAATCATGTTTGAGGTGGAAACTTTGAAATACGCAACACTAGCTACCGTCAGTCGCTGTGGTATGGTTTGGTTTAGCGAAGACACAGTAACTTCGAAGATGATGGTCACAAACTATCTGGATTCATTGAGGACTGTCGCCTTTGAAGATCTTGATGAAGACACCGTAGCTACTGGTCAAACAGCTGCAAAAGCTCTTGCACTTCAAGCCCAGGTAGCTGATCTTCTGCATGCCTTCCTCACCACCGATGACTTCATCGTCAATGCTTTGGAGCGAGCCCAGGCATTTAACCACATTATGGAGTTCACTGTTGCACGTGTATTGAGCACCCTGTTCTCTCTCCTCAACAAGAGTGTGCGAGACATTATTGAATACAACGCACAGCATGTCGACTTTCCCCTTGATCCCGAGCAAGTCGAATCATTTATCGCGAAGAAGCTCCTACTAGCTTTAGTCTGGTCTTTCACTGGGGATTGTCCGTTGGGGGACCGCAAGAGCTATGGCGATTGCCTTGCTGGTCTTGCCACCTTTGGCTCCCCTGTCCTAGGAGATGGTTCACTGATTGATTACGACGTGACCTTACCAAAAGCCGAATGGACATCGTGGCAGAACCAAGTGCCCACGATTGAGGTTAATACACACTCCATCACGCAAACTGATGTCGTTATTCCGACTCTCGATACTGTTCGACACGAGGACGTTCTGTACTCCTGGTTAGCTGAGCACAAACCTTTGCTTTTGTGCGGTCCGCCTGGATCTGGTAAGACGATGACTCTGTTCAGTGCCCTTCGCAAGCTTCCAAACATGGAAGTTGTTGGCCTGAACTTCTCTAGTGCGACTACTCCTGACCTTCTTATCAAGACATTCGAGCAATACTGCGAATATAAGAAGACTTTGAACGGTGTTATGCTCTCCCCGACACAGATAGGACGATGGCTTGTAATTTTCTGCGACGAAATCAATTTACCGGCTCCAGACAAGTACGGAACTCAGAGAGCCATCTCATTCTTACGACAGCTTGTGGAGCAAAATGGATTCTGGCGTACTTCTGATAAGACCTGGGTTACACTCGATAGGATTCAATTTGTTGGTGCTTGCAATCCTCCCACCGATGCTGGCCGAACACCGTTAGGACCTAGATTCCTTCGGCATGCACCGCTCATTATGGTCGACTATCCAGGAGAACTATCTCTTCAACAAATCTATGGCACATTTAACAGCGCTGTGCTTAAGATTGTGCCATCCCTTAGAGGTTATTCTGACTCTCTCACAAAGGCAATGGTACAATTTTATCTTGAATCCCAGCAGCGGTTCACTCCAAAAATCCAACCTCATTATGTATATAGTCCCCGTGAGCTCACTAGATGGGTGCGAGGTATCTACGAGGCAATCCGGCCGCTTGAAACCTTGTCGGTTGACGGCCTTGTACGTATCTGGGCTCACGAGGCTCTCCGACTCTTCCAAGATCGACTCGTCGCAGAGGATGAGCGAAAGTGGACTGATGATGCAGTTCGCCGCATTGCATTGGAGTTTTTCCCCACTATCGAAGAGGACAAGGCTCTGGGTGGCCCAATCTTGTTCTCCAACTGGCTTTCGAAAAATTATGTTCCAGTCGATCGAGAACAACTGCGCGAGTTTGTAAAGGCTAGACTCAAGACCTTCTGTGAAGAAGAAGTTGATGTTCCATTGATTTTGTTCAATGATGTGCTCGAGCATGTTCTTCGCATTGATCGTGTTTTCAGACAACCGCAAGGTCATCTGATTTTGATTGGTGTTAGTGGAAGTGGCAAAACAACATTGTCTCGTTTTGTGGCTTGGATGAATGGTCTTAAGGTGTTCCAGATCAAAGTTCATGGAAAGTACTCAGCAGAAGACTTTGATGATGATCTTCGAGATGTGCTTCGTCGTAGTGGTTGTAAAGGGGAGAAGATATGTTTCATCATGGATGAAGCAAACGTTCTAGACTCTGGTTTCTTGGAAAGAATGAATACCTTGTTGGCAAATGCTGAGGTACCTGGTCTGTTTGAGGGCGACGAGCTCGCATCGCTGATGACGGCTTGTAAAGAAGGTGCCCAGCGTCAAGGCCTTCTCCTCGACTCTCAAGAAGAACTCTACAAATGGTTCACACAGCAGATTGTGAAGAATTTGCATGTTGTGTTCACCATGAATCCGCCGGAAGGAGGTTTATCGTCAAAAGCCGCCACTAGTCCTGCACTATTCAATCGTTGCGTGCTCAACTGGTTCGGTGACTGGTCAGATCAAGCATTATTCCAAGTTGGCACAGAACTCACCCATAGAGTGGATCTGGACCGTCCAAACTTTACAGCTCCGGATAGTATTCCTGTTGCATACAGGGACCTCAATCTACCCGCTACCCATCGCGAGGCCGTTGTCAATTCTATGGTCTACATCCACTACTCTCTTCAACGTTTCAACGTCAAGCTCCTAAAGCAGCAAGGAAGAGTGACATTTTTGACCCCAAGACACTTCCTCGACTTCGTCGCACAATATGTCAAGCTGTACAGTGAGAAACGCGAAGATCTGGAAGAACAACAACGCCATCTCAATGTCGGACTTGAGAAGTTAAGAGATACCGTAGAAAAGGTTAGCGAGCTTCGCAAGAGTTTGGCAGAGAAGAAAGGACAACTTGAGCGCAAAGATGCTGAAGCTAATGAGAAGCTGCAACGCATGGTTGCTGATCAACGCGAAGCAGAACAAAGAAAGGCCACATCACTTGAGATCCAGGCTGCCTTAGAAAAGCAAGAGATCGAAGTGACCGCTAGGAGAGAAATTGTACAGAAAGATCTCGATAATGCAGAGCCAGCAGTTCTAGAAGCTCAAAAGAGCGTCCAGTCCATCAAGAAGCCGCATCTCACTGAACTTAGGTCTATGGGCAACCCTCCACCGGGTGTAAAGCTTGCGCTCGAATCTGTATGCACACTACTGGGTCACAAAATCGAAAACTGGAAAACAATTCAAGGAATTGTCAGAAAGGACGACTTTATTGCTAGTATCGTCAATTATGATAACGAGAGACAGATGACCAAAGCTTTGCGCATCAAGATGCGCAATGAGTTTTTGTCCAACGACGACTTTACTTACGAGAAGGCAATGCGCTCTAGTAAGGCTTGTGGTCCTCTTGTACAATGGGTACAAGCTCAAGTGAACTATTCCGAGATTCTTGATCGAGTGGGACCTCTCCGAGAAGAGGTCGAGATGCTTGCAGAAGAAGCCCTTCAAACCAAGGCCGAAGCCCAAGCTGTCGAGAACACTGTCATTGCCTTAGAACAGAGCATTGCAACTTATAAAGTTGAGTATGCTGCGTTGATTAGTGAGACTCAAGCCATCAAAACTGAAATGTCTCGCGTTCAATTCAAGGTTGATCGAAGTGTGCGTCTACTCGACAGTCTGTCATCTGAGAGAGTTCGGTGGGAGGAGGGCAGCAAGTCCTTTGAGACGCAGATCGGAACTTTAGTTGGTGATGTACTTGTTGCCGCAGCTTTTCTCGCCTACAGCGGACTCTACGATCAACAATTCCGTAAAAACATGATGGAGGACTGGTTACACCAGCTTCACTTGTCTGGAATCAATTACAAACAGCACAATCCTGTAACGGAGTATCTGTCCACTGCCGATGAACGACTTGGATGGCAAGAAAACTCGCTCCCGGTTGACGACCTGTGCACAGAGAACGCGATTATACTTCAACGTTTCAACCGATATCCACTTATAATCGATCCATCTGGTCGCGTGACAGAGTTCCTGCAAAAACAGAACAAAGACAGACGATTAACTGTTACAAGTTTTTTGGATGACTCCTTCACTAAACAGCTAGAAAGCTCGTTGCGTTTTGGTAATCCGATTTTGATACAGGATGCCGAGCACCTTGATCCTATCCTGAACCACGTTCTCAACAAAGAATACCAAAAGACCGGCGGCCGAGTCCTCATCCAACTTGGCAAACAAGAAATCGATTTCTCCCCCTCGTTCAAAATCTATCTTTCCACCCGAGATCCGTCTGCCACGTTCCCACCAGACATTTGCAGTAGAACCACGTTTGTCAATTTCACAGTAACCCAAAGCAGTTTGCAAACACAGTCGCTCAGTGAAGTCCTCAAGTCAGAGCGACCAGATGTTGATGAGAGAAGATCCAACCTTATCAAATTGCAAGGAGAGTTCAAGGTTCATTTACGTCAACTGGAGAAGCGCCTGTTACAAGCCCTCAATGAATCCCGTGGAAATATTCTTGACGACGACAATGTTATCGAGACACTGGAGACATTGAAGAAAGAGGCCGCTGAAATTTCGACGAAGATGAGCAATACCGAAGGAGTGATGGCCGAAGTTGACGAGATCACCCTACAATACAACATCATTGCAAGATCCTGCAGTGCCGTCTTTGCTGTTCTGGAGCAACTGCATTATCTCAACCACTTCTACCAATTCTCCTTACAATACTTCTTGGACATCTTCCATTCGGTGTTGAAGGGTAGCAAACGATTATCTGGCGAGACAAATCACAACGTACGACGAGATATCATCATTGAGGAGCTCTTTGTTACGACTTATCAACGTACCTCTCTTGGTCTGCTTCAGAAAGACAGAATCACTCTAGCAATGCTCCTAGCTCAGGCAGCGCCATACAAAATGGATAAATCTATCATCGATATCATTTTGGACGAGAGTATCGAGGGTACTGATATATCCACGGAGAGTGGCAAGAGAGACGAAGTTTTGGCACGAGCATCTCGAATACCCTACTTGAAAGGCAAACTTGATGGTGTATCATCCGAAGCATGGGATCGCTTCCTAACAGAAGAAACAGGCGAAAATCATGTGCCACAAATCTGGGATGAGGGTACCGGCAGTCGTGATCAAGAGCTCCAGAGTCTTCTATTGATAAAACTCTTCAGACTTGATCGCTTTGTCCCAGCAGCTCAAAAGTTTGTTACAGCAGTATTCGGCTCTAGTATATTTGATACTACAGAAGACCTAAAACAAACGGTTGATCAGGTTTCATCGAACCAGCCTATCGCTCTATGTTCCAGCCCTGGCTTTGATGCAAGTTATAAAGTTGACACACTTGTCGAGCGATCACGTACGACTTGCACCAACATCGCCATGGGATCCAATGAAGGCCCAGCTAGTGCAGACAAGGCTATTAGCAATGCTGCCGCCACGGGTTCATGGGTCCTCATCAAGAACGTACATCTGGCGCCTACTTGGCTCCAAAGCCTGGAAAAGCGAATGGAGTCGCTCAAACCCCATGCAGACTTCAGACTATTCTTGTCGATGGAGTCTAGTCCGAAGATTCCTGTCAATCTCTTGCGAGCCTCCCGTGTGTTAATGTACGAGCAACCCGCTGGTGTTAGAGCGAATATGAAGGATTCAATGTCTTCATTATCCACTCGAGCTACGAAGACGCCAGTGGAAAGAGCTAGGTTGTACCTCCTACTGTCATTCTTGCATGCTGTTGTGCAGGAGAGACTGCGTTATGCGCCAAACCTTGGCTGGAACGGATTCTGGGAGTTTAATGATAGTGATGTAAGTGCCATGACATATCATTTGCACAATATACTAACTGTTTATAGTATGAATGTTCTGCTTTCATCATCGATACCTGGGTAGAATCGGTAGCTTCAGGCCGATCTAATGTCAACCCTCAAAATCTACCATGGGAGATGATCCGCACCTTGGTTACTGAGACATACGGTGGAAAGATTGACGATGAGGGGGACTTCTCACTTCTAACACAACTGGTTAGCAGCGTACTTACCCCATCGGCTTATGATATTGGCCATAAATTGGTTGAAGCTAGCGCTGGTAACGAGGCCCTTGTTGTGCCCAGCGAAACGTCAGCCAAGGATTTCATGGCGTGGATTCAGAAGCTTCCTGAGAGAGAACCACCAACCTACCTCGGCCTACCTGCAAACGCAGAGAAGTTGCTCCTGGTTGGCCAAGGTCGCAGCATGATTCAAAACCTCGGAAAGATCACAGAGATGTTGGATGAAGG
This sequence comes from Pseudofabraea citricarpa, assembly GCA_029641185.1. NCBI lineage: Eukaryota > Fungi > Ascomycota > Leotiomycetes > Helotiales > Dermateaceae > Pseudofabraea > Pseudofabraea citricarpa. The sequence goes on from JAPWGK010000031.1 coordinate 50,636, forward strand.
AGAGCAGATAATGGCCGACGCGGCTTGAGATATCTAGAAATCTGTCCGTTGTAAGAAAAGAGAAGAGATGTTAGATCTCGCCTGTGCGATCAGTGTAGGAGCTGGGGTTTTGTGATCAAGCACGGCGCACTGATGGATGGTTGTTTATTATGGGCATGGCGTGCGAGCATTTTGCGATGGGATGGGTTTGGTGCTGGTCTTTTTATACCCGGTTTTTGCTCTGCCGATACCTGACGGATTGTATTCCCTTTGTTAGATTATTTTGTAGCATAGTCGAATCGTTTTCAAATCACTTTGAGATTGCCTCCTGCGTTGAGTATTTGTAGATTTGTCACATCTCAACCTTCAGTACATACGCACCTAGCTATGTATGTATGTCTAGTAGATTATGGAGGAATAGAAGTGAAATTTTTGTATTCATTAGGCTATTCATCATACTTCCACAACAAACAAATCAGAAACTAAGCAGGTCCCCATTCGAACCACGACCCATGGCCGGCTGATAGACCTGTTCCGGGGCATTCTGGTTGACGACATACTGCATCTCGCCCCTGCCAACCGTCGGGCTCCCTCCAAAGCCATCGTCGTTTCCTCCGTTGATATGCATGTTGGCCATCTGCTGCGAACCCACGCCGGCAAAGAACTCGTCGGCTGCATCGACAGCAGCAGCGAGGTTGCCGCTGTTGCCGTTCTGCGGCCGCACCTCTGGCTGGCCGCCCATGCCGAGCGCCGAGAGGGATTTCTGCGCGTCGAGAGCGTTGGCCGTTGGCAAGAGGTGTTTTTGGAGAGCCGGACTGTCAATCAGACGTCTTGGTCGAGCTGAGCGGAAGACTTGCTGGACAGGCTTGAGGTAGACGGTAGCGAGGGTGCCGACATTCAGGCACATTTCCTCAAGGGTTGCTGGGTCTAGCTTTTCTGACTCGGCTGTGATAGGGGGCTTCTCGCCCATCACGATTTGCTTTGCCGTCTCCATATCTGATGACAATAGGCGCCAGTACATATACCCTCTGTCTCTTAAATCTGGATTGTCTGTATCCTCCGTGGCCCATTTGAGAACCTTCGGTACAAGTTCTTGGCCTTTGGTTGGACGTTGAATGAATAGTTTGACGGTGGCAGTCAAGAGAGCAAGCTGAACCTCGACTGGCTCATCGGCAAAAGAGTACAGGAAATCTTCCAACAAAACATCTGAGTTCTCAATTCGAGAAGCGTACTGACCAATGACCCAGATCATTGCTGCCTTTGCCTCGGGCTCATCCAAAGAATCAAGATTCTCACACAGTGTAGAAATGATTGACTCGTACTGGTTAGGGTATTTGCGGAAGATATTCCGGATCACCACTGTGGCCTCTTGAACAATGTAAGTGACTTTGGTCGCCACAAGCTCTAGCAATGTGTTTATACAGCGTCTTGCTGCAGGCTCAATCTTAATAGCAAGTTTCCCGATTGCTCGCACAGACTTGCGTACGAAATGTACGTCGATCTCTGTCGCGTATTCTCGTAGTTCAGTAAGCACTTCCTCGATATTTTTCTCGTTCGCTAGCATGAAAATCAATTCAAGCTTTGTAACTTTCACATATATCGGATCGTTATATTTGCAAAAGAATACTCTGATATCGTTCCGCAAAACCTCAGGGCGTCTTTGCAATATCAAAAGGGCGTTTCGTAAAGCGAGATACTGCACTTCCGGGCCCTTAGCAAGTAGAGTGACCAGTGGAGGAGAAAGCTTTCGGCATAGTGCTGATATTTGCTTCTCATCTGCAATGTAATTCATGAGATAAAGTATCACTCGTATGCAAGTAAGTACCACCGCAGAGTTTGAATGCGATAACCGTGGAGATATTCGCTCGGCAAGTAGTAAGGCTTCCGAGGACTCCTGGGGAACGTAGGACATAAGAGCCTCGAGAATATATGTCTGGCCCCATCTAAAACAATTAAGTTAGTCGTCATCTCTAGAAACTTTCTTAGTAAATACATACTCCGAGCAATCCGGTAATATCTGAACCATTTTCGAGGCGTTTCCATAATCAATTGTAAGCTTGATTGCGTCACTTCTTTCCCAGATATCCATCAAACTGGCGAGTGCGCTAGCGACAACCGTAGGATTATCGTCTCTAAGCATAGAATTCAGTCTGTCTATAAGATCTGAAGCCTCAACCAGCGTTCGATCATGATCGTATAGCTTTGCAACACAAAAAGCTGCAGTTTTCCGGACATAAGGATCCGGATCTCGTAGAAGTCTCTTCGTAGGTGGCACTGTAGCCTCGACAAACTCTCGTACGTGTATATATGACATTGTTCGCAGTGCTAGAGCTCTGACCAAGGGATTGGAATCATCCATATCCTAGTATTAAGATAAGTCGTAGTTTCGAAACGATGTGTAGAAGAGAACCTACTGCTTCCAAAGTCGGCAAAGCTTTCAGAGCCACTTCAGGCTTCATGCGCGCATAGTTGACCAAGAACAAGAAGCACCTAGCTGGTATCAGCAATAATTCTCTTCCCCGATATTATGCTTCTCACATCTTCTTGATCTCCAAACTCTGTATATCCATGCAGCCAACGATATCCGGGAACAGAGCAACCATGTCGTTATTGCTCATTGTCATGTTGGCCACAATCTTCTTCAGGGCAATCTTCTTCGCCGCATGGTTCTTGTCCTTCTTGCCGCCACTATTCAATTCCAATCGTAACTCGGCGACTTTGCCCTGTGTTGAACGCCAAGGTAAGCCAGAACCTCCATAAAAGCCCGTACCGGGCGGGACGTAATGCGGTAGAAACATGACAAGCAAGGCAGGAGAACAGCAGAGGGGGGTATCAAGGCAATCAAGATAAGGATAAGAAATACAAGGCAGCGCTATAACTTCGAGCAGAGCTCATCCGGACATTGCGTCTGGGGACTGAGGCCGAGAGCATATGCGCCAGCGCACTCTTATCGTAGGAGGAGGAAACAGGATGGATGGGAAAGGGACGTACTCGAGCAAAGAGCTTCGCATCTCCCCCGCCTGAAGCCATAATGGGCGGAGCTTAATCAGTGTACAGACACCCCTCCCTCCACACGCACACACACTTGGCCTGGCTGTCCAACGAGGATGGGCGACTCCGAGTTCCAACGGCAAGGCGCAGGAAGTGGTCACATGGGCCGCGTTGACCGGCAGCAGGTGGGATGAGTGCGTCGCGATCGATGCTCCATCTACGAGGGGAATCTGCGAGTATCGAGTATCGTCGGTTCCGTCTGCGCGTCGTGTAGGAGGTTTGGAGCGTTCAGACGTTACGAGCTCCGGTCAACATTGGAAATAGGAGGGTCCGGGGTCCTCCCGCTACTGTACCAGCGCTCTTTCGCGAGCCGCTACTGTGCTTCTTACATTGACAACCCGCTAGCTATCCGCGACGTCAACGTCAAGCTCTATCTCCACCACATCGCTCGTCCTGTACACCTGTACACCTATCGCCATGTCAGAATATACCCCGATGCCGCCTCAATGGGTCGTTGACCTGAACAGCCCGCCTGTGACCAAGCCAAAGTCCACAGCCATCCCGGATCCGCCAGGATACACGGCTGCATTCACTGGAAGCAAGGTAGCTAGCTCACTCCTTGTCTCTACCCATCTCCAGCATAGTCTAACACTGCACAGAAGCAGATTGCTGCATCCAAGGGCACAGTCCGCGCCGCCCCCAGCCCCGAAGAGATGGATACGTTGAAGCTCAAGAAAGCGTGGGAGGTGGCACTCGCCCCCGTCAAGCAGCTACCCATGACGGCAATCATGATGTACATGTCCGGAAACTCGCTGCAGATATTCAGTATCATGATGGTAGTTATGGCGTTCAAGAACCCAGTCATGGGCTTGGTTGCGACAAACCAGGCATTCGAGAAGTTCGAGAGCGACGGTACCAAGGGCAAGCTGTTACAGGTCAAGGCCGTATACGTGTTGATGCAATTATTGGCTTTGGCTTTGGGTGTATGGAAGGTGAACGGGATGGGATTGTTACCGTAGGTCAATTCTCCAAAGGCAAAGATACTAGGTAGCTAACCCGACCAACAGAACTACAAGGTCAGACTGGTTGGCTTGGGAGACGGCAAGAGATCCGATGGAATTCGCGATTCCTGCATTTAATTCATAAACTTGGATAAGGGATAATACAGGTTGGCGTTAGGAGAAATCAATGACTTTATTGTGGACAAGGAATGGGTTGGCGTCGTGATGGAGATTCTGCTTGCTGCAGGAGGGGCCGCATAATGGAAGTGTCATTGTGATTGAAGTTTCTCAGAAGTGGTATAGCCAAGGCCATTCGTCAGAGACTAGGTATTTGCATCTAGACTTTGAGCAACGCAAGGCTTCATGTCTGCTGGTAGTAACATGTACGATATAAACCAGGAATAAAGCAGTTTACTGTAGGCAAGACTTCCATCTCAACAACAAAATAAAAATGAAATCACATCAAGTAATAAAGTAGGTACACAATTTTAAAAGAACAGACAGAGATCGAATTACATCCATTGATACTTTTAATAATCCCTCAAAGTGTAAGCAATACATACACCTTACGCAGGCTAAGTAGAAATTACCAACTTTCTAGCCTAATGATCCTACAAAAACGCAAACAGAAACAGAGGAGCAACTCCAACAGCCCAACCCGTTGCCAATCCAGCCAAATAAGGGCCCAAGCAGAATATCCCAAATCCCGAGTTCCAAGCCCCAATTTCAGAAGGTAACCTACCTAACAGCAATAATTCGTAGTCCGCACACCAATCCGTACAATAAACACCACATTATCATCCCCCTCATTCACCAGATATGTACTCACACCAGTGTCCCTCGCATTCAGCCATGTGCCCCAGGAAGTAGGACGCCTATCTTTGTCGTCCATCAAACACGCCTTTCAAAACATGAGAACTGGTTCAGCTTTTTACACTGCTCCCAATACTGCTGATTGAATCCTTGAGTTTTTCGCCAACTCCACCAGCCCAATCAGGAAGCTTCATACTCATCTTCATCCTCCCCGTGACGATTGCCTCGATGATATTGAGGATTCCGAAGGTACAAGAACCAAGGGCTCTGAAGAGTGCCAGGGCGGCCACACTCCATAAGATCAAGGTCAAGTAAAAGTTGTTCCCGAGAGATTTGTTTCCATAGGCCTCACTCACAACCATAGCGAGAATAGCATTGGCAATCATCCAAGAAACAACCATGTATGTTCGCACCGACTTGTAGTAATCTTCTTGTTGTTGCGACTCTGAGACTGGAACTTCCGGTACCTCCAGGCGGTCTCGGAGGTTTCGCAGTGCTTCGTCGTAACCTGAATCAATGTCCAGCTGCTCGGATGGCATTTCGAGCTCAACAGTTGAACCCTTGCCACCTATAGCAGCACCCAGGTCGGTATGAATGACATTGTCTCCCTTTGTGCCCCATGTTACGTCGTGAGTGTTACAAAATGCATAAACTTGAAGGGTGCAAATGTATGATGGGAGGAGAGCAAAGTATTGAGCTGATGATGTGAACATATGCCAAGGTTCGAGATATAGGAAGGACATGAGGAAGTAGAGTCCGACTGTTGAAGCCATAGATACAACCATGTTGGTGAAAATGTTGTCGCCAATCTTGATAGCATTGTCCTTGAATTGGCGAACAATAATATAAATGGTTGCGAAAGTGGTGTATGCCATGATAATACTGTAAATAACCATAGAGCCCAGGTACAGCTTCCTAGCGCCTTGTGGCCGATTTCCCATTGATAGAATAAATTGCGTGCAGATGAGGAGTACGCATGTATACCGGAGAACATTAAAGATGACCTTGCCGATACTGTGGCCAAAGGGATCGACGAGAGGATCTGCTAATGAGCCCGCCACAAAATAGAACGTGAGATAGAAGTTAGCAAGTGAGAAGAAGGTGAACAGCAAGTTGATGAACTGGTAGATGAATTCGACATGTAGAAGGATCTTGCGACCCATAGTGTGATCTGTTCTCCATATCTGTTTGAAATGCACCAAGGAGTAGACAGCAGCGAAGAAAGCTCCGTTGAGCCATCTTCGTCTTTGAGAGACGAACTCTGGAACAGCATCTATACAAGTGTTAGACTATGCAGCTTAAAAATAATCAGAGTACTTGCCTGGCACATCAGTCTCTCCTGTACACCCCTTCACGTATTTAAGCACCCATCGTTCGTCTCTCTTTGCTACTAACTCCCAGCAAAGAATACGATCTTCAGCCAAATACATATTCGCCGTGAAAACGTCTGCATTTTGACCGTGCAGAGTTTCTCCCTTGAAATACTGACTCAAAGGTCCGTGTCCCGTATGGTCATTCTGCAAGGCGTGGTACCGGTAGGCACTCAATGCTCCTGGTAGGACAGTGATGTATCCAAAAACACTCTCCAAGGGCTTGTCGAGGATATTTGACATTTTATACTCGAAATTTTGAGAGGCGACAAGGGGATTAAGAAGGCCCAACCAGCCCTTGCCCTTCATAGCTTTAATTTCACCACAAGCACCAGCCACATTAGAATCTGTATCGAAAGCCTTCCATAGATGATATAGGGAATTAGATCCAGGTTTCGTCCCAACATCCAGTAGAATACAGATATTCGGTGTGAGTGCTCTTCCAAAGGCATTGAAGAACCATCTATGTGAGTTGAGTTTCTTGGCATTCTTCTCCTTCAAACAGAAAATCATCTGCACAGGAACGATGCCTTTCTCGGCTCCCTTGAATTTGAGATCTGAATCAAGAGAAACTTGAGTGGTGTACTCATAAACGTGCGCTTGAACTTCGCGGCCGTTGACTAAGTTCTTAGCGATTCCGTCCTGGTATACACCCATAGCCGCCAAAGCATCCAGAGTCCGGGGATGAATCTTCTGTCTTCCATCCGACACAACACAGACGACTATCTTTTGCCATCCATGCTCTCCCCACGTTCTGGATTTTGAGCGCGAACAAAAATGAGAGATATTCTTCATTACGGCATGCATTGTCCTGGTAAAGTCGATCTCGCTTTCGTTATACATGGTAACACAAATGAAGAGTTCAGTGTCTCTAGAAGTGGTGCCAATGTTTTGACGGAGTTTGTAACCCTTGGACACAAAGTCATCCGGATCGCATGTAACTGCTGTATATCGCATATGGGTGAACTCAATCTCATCTCTCCGTGGTAAGAAACTGTAGAGAATTGTGGGGATTTTGCATTCCAAGATCAACTCCCCATTGATTAGCCTGACCTCTTTCTTCGCCATTTGAGCCTGACGGGCCCCTCGGCGTTCTTGCTGCCCATCAGGTGCTGGTCCATAATGTTCATAGTCTTCCTTGGATTCGGATTCCACATCGTCAGTAAATGTAGATTGAGATGCATAAGAGTCGCGAGTCTTCAAGTTCTGCCTAGCGTCAGAGCTATGAGTACTCTCCGTACCGAAGACATCGTCACCGTTGGAAAGGTCTCCATCAGCGTCCAGAGGAATTGAGATGGTTGCATCGTCCGCGAAAGTAGAATTACGGGCTGCTGCTCCTGGACCCGAAAACAGTGGAGCAGGAGGCAGTGGTCGACGAGGACTGCCACCATACCTTGAAGAAGGTGTTCCTGGTCGTGGACTACCATTGAGTTCCGGAGGTTCGAATTGTAGGTTTGGCGGCGGGGGTCGAAATTCAGAGGAGCCTCTTGTGGGTGAGATTCTCCCACTGGGATTATAAGGCGCATACGAACCAGGAGCCATGTTCGGGGCTGTATCTATGATAGAGGGTGCGCGAGAGTGAGAGGAGCTGACTGAGGGTTGGTACGATCTGCGCGGCGTGAACGGACTGTTTGCATTTTGTAAGCTTGAGTTTGCCTTCTTTTGAGCACCAGAGTATGGAGGCGGAGATCTGGGGACTTCTCGAATAGATCTTCTGCGAGATGGCCCATCTGGAATTACTGGTAGCAGATCGGCAATATCTCTTTCGTCTGCAGTTGTTGACTTCTTCTGCAGCTTGCAGGTAGGACCTGCGTCTTTGTTGGGGCTCATAGCCGGTGACTTTTTCTGCAACTTGCGAGAAGAAACAGCTTCTTCCTCTTCCTTGAGAGAAGAAAGGTGTTCAGGAGTTGAAATCTGATGGTTATTCTTTGGCTTGAGTGCAAGAGGTTGCGGCACGAGATGTGGTGGAACGTACGGACGACTCTCAGGCTCGTCTACTGAAGTCAACAAACGTATGGCAGAGCCACTGTTATCAGTACCGGTGGGTGTTGTATTGTCTTCATCGTATGTCGGAAGGCCAGTGTATACCGGTGGTTGCGAGGGAGTTCTGGGGCGATGCATTTTGATTTGGTGGTGCGCCAAAAATGCGCCAGAGGAATGTTGTTTACTTTAAATTCCAACTCATCGAGGGGTGGCGCCGCGAGCGAGACCGGGATACAAGGCTTGTTGGAATCTGGCACAGTTACAAAAAATTCAGAAGAATCAATAGGGTGCGAGATCGAGAGCAATTGAGGAAACAGCGGTATCAGAATCGAAGTCCTGTGTTGATATCAGAACCATCAGCTTTCCGGGCTGCTTCGTCCTCTTCTGCTCGCTTGTCCTTTTGCGGTGAGTTGCCATAGCGACCGCAGCCTTCTCGGTCAGGACGGATGGGCCCACCACCAATCCTGCAGCCTCGTTGTGTTGTCATGATATAACAACCATGATGCATGGGGTGTCCCCAGAATCCCAGATACCTACCAACCAAAGCTCTGTCCACCATGAACACGGTGCTTGGCTGCGCATCGAGGGGACACACGACACGCATTCACATGTACAGAAGAGAAGCAGCGGTACGAGGTTGACTCCATGTCACATGCATGGTATTGCATTAAATTGTAGAATAGATCCTTCATTCGTTGGACCGTAAATGTACACTAACATAGCCACCCTCCACCTCATCTCTTGCCGCCAGCCTTCTCCCATTCTCTTTTCTTCATCTATCATTCGCATCCACAAAAAGCCTCACCGGGGAAAAGGTAAAAGTCCTCTGATCAGGTCTTCGCCAAAAAGGTAGGCGAGAGATCCTTCGCGATACAGTAGGGGGTATGATGGTGGCGGTACCCAACGCCCAAATACGAGAATTTATGACAAGGAAAATGGTGTATCGTGTGAAACAGGCATCGGTGCCATGTCGGAATTGAGGAGGTTAATGTACATCTACGATCAGGAGCTTCGTGGCGGGTGTGGGTATATTGAATCTCGAGAAAATTGAAAGAAAATATCGTGCTTAGGCCTTTAATTCCAGCCAAGAGAGTTTTCCGCCATCATCGGTGCTGAGATCTGGGCTGTGCGTGCCGAGTTGCCATTGCTTCTGCCACTGCCCCTGCTACCTCGACTATCGCGATTGAATCCAGGCGAGTTGCGACCTCCAGACATCATGGCACCACCCATAAGAGCTGGGCTTCCGGACTGTCTCATTTCCGCAGGGTTCAAGACAGAGCTTGATCGGCGATGAGCTTGCTTGCGCTTCTTGTATCGTCGAGCAATGAAGAACATGGCAACTCCGTAGGCAGCAGCACCTCCTACTGCTCCAAGGGCAATACCAGCCGTAGCACCCTTGACGGATGAGCTTGTGTCCTGAGAGCTGGGATCAAAGACACCATTATTGACAGATGTTGTCGAAGTGGCTGCTGGAGCGGCTCCAGTTCCAGAAGCTGCACTTCCACCCAAAGTAGATCCTGGAATGATAGAAATAGCAGGGTTGATGTAGTTCATGAGAGTGCTGACACTAGTGCTTGGGCTGTTGTAAATCTTCGAGACAGGGGTCTTGATGGTAAGTTGCAGTGTGTTGACCATGGATGTGGGAATGTATGCCAGTGCAAGGGTGGTAACAAAACCAAGCTGTTCTCGGGTGTCGTAAGGAATAAGACTGTGCATGACAATCTGGTCACTTTTGAGGTCAAGACCCTCGGCTACACCTTCGGGAAGGTAGGTGAAGATCTGAGCAGATGACATAGTGTTCGAAACAACAAAGTCATAGTTGAGAGCGTAAAGGAACGCAAGTTGAATCAAAGTTGCACCTTCTGGGGCATCTGGGGTACCAGTGCTTGGCGAAATGACCTGGGGCAAATTCGGTGGAAGGGCAGTAGCCGTGGGACCGGCACTAGACAGAGTTCCAGATGAAGATTGAGCAATTATGGTGGTTGGAAGCCACAGAGATGTCGCAGAATCTGTGCCTGTTGGTACAACAGTGAATACTGGTGGCTGGGACGAAGTTGAGGGAGTTATCGAGGTGGTCGCAGGTACTTGGGTGGTTGCCTCAGAAGGTGCAGTCGGGAAAAGGCTTGACAATGGAGTGGACAGTGGTAGAGATTCCGATGGAGTCACAATGGGAACTGTCTCGTTTCCGGCACTTGTGGCTGTTGGCAAAGTTGTCAATTGCGAGCTTGTCAAAGGCAAACTTGTTATACTGTCCGTACCATTGGTGCTCGGAGCTCCTGTAGAAGTGCTTCCGGCAGTACCGGTTACTGATGGCAAGTTGGATGAGAGTGAAATTCCTGGGGTGGTTGCGGTTTCGGTGCTGTTCTCGCCAGGACTGATACTCGTAGGCAAGGTCTCGGTTGCAGAAGTAACACCCGTTCCATAGAAAGAAGTAGTAGCACTGGATGGAAGACCAGTCTCGGACACGGTTGGGGCTGTTGTGCTTGCAGCTGAACCATCGGAGGCAGTAGAAGAGCCAAATATGCTAGACAAGATGCTACCCAGATCTGTAGAAGAAGCAGAATCAGAACTAACAGTGCTTGGTCCAGCAGCCGATGTGATCTCGGATGCTGAGGGGCCGGTGGAAGCGGGACCGGTCACTCCGTCCGTGGAAGTAGAAACTTCTCCCGATGCTAAAGATGATGCGGAGTCTGTTGGGCTAGGGGTAGTAGGTTCTTCTGAAGCCGTTGGGGTCGGAGTAGCAGCGGCTCCTGTTGAAGCCGGGCCACTGATTCCATCAGCCGTGCTAGTAGGTAGCGAAGACGAAGGCTCTTCGGTCGCACTGCCAAGAATCGAAGACAAAAGATCTGAGGTGGGAACTGCACTCGGCTCCGTATCGGCTGTGGTTGTTGGGGTTGCACCAGTCGAAGCTGGTCCGCTGATACCATCGGCTGTGCTTGATTCCACAGAAGATGATGGTGCATCCGCTGTAACGCTGGCAATGACCGAAGAAAGAAGATCAGATGTTGGTTCCGGAGCAAGTTCAGTGGTTGACGCAGCAGCACCGGTTGAAGCTGGGCCACTAATACCATCAGCGGTGCTAGAAGGGGTTGCAGGTGAAGGAGTCTCGGTACTGATTCCTGCTTCCGAGCTGGTGCTAGCGCTAGAGACATCTGGTAGTACAGTGCTCAGAAGAGAATTCAAGACGCCCACAGGAGTACTGGAGGCTGCAGCTGGATCAGTCGATCCCTGAGAGCCAGAGAAAGAAAGACCGGAGGAGACACTCTCAGCTTGTGCAGTAGTTGTAGGTTCTGAAGCGGTAGTTGGTTCGGCTACAGAGCTCTCAGCAGTACTACTGACTACTCCGCCTGGGCCAAATGTAATTGCACTTGGGATAGAAGAAGATGTCTCAGTTGCACTCTCAATGGCACTTTCACTGGTCGATTCAGGTAACGAAGTCTCCGACGTTGGAGTTGCGCTTGTTGTTGGCAAAACGACAGGGGCACTGCTTGAGCCAGTTCCCAATACCGACGAAAGAACGGAAGAGACGACAGGAATCAAACCTGCGGAGGTAGTTTCGGCAGTTGACGTTTCTTCAGCACTGCTAGCGGAGACACTTGCTTGAGTCGTTGTTTGTTCGGCACTGGTCGGCTGAACGCTCGAGGCTTCAGCACTCGATTGTTCGGCGCTCGCTGACTGGATGCTTGAAGCTTCAGCACTTGATTGTTCGGCGCTCGTTGCCTGGATGCTTGAGGGTTCCGCACTCGATTGCTCGGTGCTCGTTGCCTGGACGCTTGATACTTCAGCACTTGATTGTTCGGCGCTCGTTGGTACAGTGCTTGACAATGCTTCGGCGCTTGATGAATCGGCACTTGTTGGCTCAGCACTAGTCGAAATCGAAGACTCTGCAACTGTAGAAGTAATAGAATCCACCGAACTTGCTGATGAGGACTCCGCAATGACATTGGTTGACGAGTCTGGAGCGGTCGTCTCGGTACTAGAAGGAATGGTAGAAACGCTCGTCCCATCCACGATCACGGTCTGAGGAACAATTACGGTGGTGACTGCCGCATCGGTGGAGGTTTCAGAGGCTACTGCTGAACTCGAGGCCGTCGACTGAATAGGAGTTACGCTGTCCGCTGCATTTCCTGTTGTGCCCGCTGAAGTCAACCCAATAGCCTCGCTGGATGTCAAGCCATTCAAAAAGTCGGACAAGCTGTTCGCTCTCTTGGTGGATTCATGGCTCGAAGTCAATTCCGGTGTAGTCGAAGAAGTCAGAGGAGACTGAGTAGTGATCGCCGAAGAGTTGGTAAAACGCTTGATTTGCCTCGGGAAGTAGAACTTGGGTCGATCCGGGGCTGCGACAGAAAGCGACGACAGAACGGCCACAGAGGCCAAAATCAGTGAAGTAGTATGCATCGTATAAATTGGCGAAATTGATCTGGAGGTAACTGGTAAAAGAGGTCGGGGGAAAAAAAGTTAAGTGTTAGATCTGCTCCCGGGTTAGCTACACTGTCGTTGGCAACAGCTGGGCCGCACTGACTGTCAGGATAAAAAATTATTTAACGAGTGTACTTGACAGAAATGTCAACGAGTGTGTCTGTAAATCAATCGTTAGTGATGCGGTCTTTCCCTTGTGGTGTTGTCTCCGTGTTCGCATCAACAAGGCCGCCTTCCCAAGCGACCGAAGGGTGCTCGCAACAGGATCGCGAGAGACGGGAAAAAAGTGATCGAGTCGAATGTCTGGAAATTGTGCGCAGGCGGAGAGAGAGTTCAACTCACTTGATCTGATCAGAGATCAATCGATGATATTTCGCAAGGTCTAAAGGAGTGTCGTGACGATAAATCGTCTGGGAGAGTCGCGCGTTGAGTTTACAGCTTGGTCTCGTTCCTCCAACTCATGAGCAAGCCACCATTATCCAGAAGCCTCCGGAGGCTCGCGTGCCGTATATTATAAGTTCGTATGTGTTTCTGGCGTGCAAGCAAGCAGCACGTCGTCTTCGAGGGATGGGGCGGTGGAGGAGGAGGAGAGGAGGGAGGGCGGCGGTAGAGTTGGTGGTGGTGGTGGTGGTGACGAGAGGTGAAGAGGAGGAGGAGCAGGAAGTAACGACGACACAACAGTGGAGATGAAATGAGGTGAGGCCGCTGGGTGCTAGGTGCTAGGGAAAAAGTGGCCCGGGAAGAATCACCACTGGCTGGGGGACCAAGGCGCCGAATGAACGCTGGACGAGCACACTGGCGGATGCGGATGAAGGGCCTGAGGGTTGGATTGGGGTGTGAAGGGGGGGGGAAGAAGGGGGTGCAGGCTGGCAGGCTGGCAGGCTAGCAGGTATTTTTCGCAGGTCGCAGTTCGCAGGTTGCAGGTTGCAGGTACCGTTGGTAGCAAGCACAAGCACAAGCACAAGCACAAGCAGCAGAGCAGGCGGTACAGCAGGACAGCAGGACAGCAGTGCCGTAGCAGGTGCTAGAACGAATAATAGTGCCAGGTACTTTTGCTTGATTGCCTTGCTCGGGCGCAGGCACGAAGGGTTGTGGTTGTAGTATCTGTATTCTGCCTGCCACACGGGACAAAGCAGATTGCCACCGTCCTGTCGTGGATAAAGGGGGGCCCACGTCGCCTGTTCCCCCAATGCCCCAAGCGACCCTTGTTTCCTCCCCCCTCCTACGACCCTTGCTGCAATCCACGGATCCAGCTGTTTTGGATTCCGCCATTGATGAGCCTTCAAATCTTAAATCCACTCTCGCTTCAACAACGGCGGCGGCGGGTGAGCTACGCTACGCTACGCTACTACAGTAGTGACTACTAAGTCTACCGCACAGCAGGTACAGTAAGTACAGTTACTAACTACAACACAGACTTTGAGCCAAAGCATACGAGGTCAATAGTACAGAACTAGCCCATACCATACCGTACGAACATACATGTACCGTCTGAATGCCTTCAACACAATCCCCTCCCCTGTCCTGTCGTGCTCTCCCAGCTGCGGATGCTCAATCAGGCTCAATCCGGTGAGCGCAGTGCAGTCAGTGGTGGGTTGCATTGGTTATGCACGCACTGCCGCCCCAAGCATATCGTGTTGTTGACCTTTGCTCAACTACCTATTCGGGACGGCACTACTCGCAAGTTGCAAGCTGCAACTAAGCAACTAAGCAACTCGGCCATCTGACCTAACCATGAACTTCACAACTTCACAGATTGCTTTGTTGCTTTGTTGTGGCACGGTCGTTGTGGTACTTATTGGTCCTTGCACTAGCCTTCGAAAGGGTTGCCGATCCACGGATAAGGATGCTATATTTACTCCCTCGTCCATTTTGGGCCACACGGCGCCTTCTTTGAGATGTCCACGAGGCTTGAGCCCTCAGAACTCGCTCGACAGAGTCACAGACAAAGACGTGCGGCGTTGTTGTTGATGTGGAGGATGATGTTCCTGAGATGAAGGAACAATAGCCTCGTGCGCGCAAAGGCTCGCTGCTCGCTATTCTCGCTGGCTCTACGTAAAGAGCACTCGATGCGTACAGTACCTGAATCCCGACAGCAAGCCCGATCGGCTCAGCCCAGACCGGTCCAACTGACTCCAACATCGCAGGCCGACGATCTCTCGACTCTCATCATCTTGTCCCTGCGACGTACTCGCTTCTCGCCTCGCCCAGCTCGTCGTGGACTCGTGGCAGGTGGCAGGCTGAGGACCGCACACCGGCTACGTTACCATCATCCCAAGCGCATATTATTCATTTCCTCGCTATGCCTCCAAGGCTCATCCTGGGCGTGATGGCCTCCAATACCCCTCGGCATCTTCATCTTACTCAACATCCATCTGCTGCTAAAGTAGCCTTGAAGACGAACACCCCCGTACGACCTTTGAGCGAAAAAGAAGAAGAGAAACCCCAAGTGCCGAGGAGGCTGCGGGTGCTTGTGGGGTGCTCGTGTGATTCTTCGATGCAGCGAGCCATGCTTTCGATAACACAAATCCTGTAACTCATTCCTCGAGCCCCTTCAGACTTCAGCCCCTCTGCAGTTTGTCTGTCTGCTGCTGCTGCTGCTGCACCGTCCCATGTGGTTCGTGCCGTCATGGACTCATGGCCCTTCAACGTCGACGCCGTCCAGTTTCATCTTGGTCCAACCCGCATTCTCGAAGTCGTGAAGTTAGTTTCACGCTGAGTGGAATCGGGCCCGGAATGCGAGAGCTCCCAAGATGTTTCAACATGAAGAATGGGACGACGTGGCTGCACAGAACCTTGAGATTTGTTTCTTAACGCCTGCTCATATGAACCTCTGCAATGCTTGTTTTCGACCACCTTTTCAGAAAAGTCCGGGGATGTTTGCATGATCTGTGTTCATTTTCCGGAGATTCCATCCTCGAAGCCTGTCATCAATAGTGTGACCCGGGAGCTCATCTCGTTATGATGATGCCCCATGCACGCCAGCAACAGCAAACATCGAGACATGGTCTTTCAGCAAGCGCAGCAATATCTCCCCCGTATCTCTGTCTGCCCTGATACTGTTGCATGTCGCGGTTGTATGAGGCCGGTCTCGACTCTGCAGGAGGCAATCCGCAGCGTAGTCATGTGATCAATGGCCGTAGGCACAAACTCGGTGATATCATTTGGTTAGTAACCGCTGGGATTTACCTAGTTGCGTAGCTAGGCTTTTGTCAGTTGTTTAGGTTGATGTAAGGACTCGATTTGTTCGCGATGCCACAAGGTAGCAAGGAGGCCAATCGGCTTGATGTAGTACGAGTACCTTAACAGCATTTCTGGGTAGACCCATCGATGCCCCTAGTTAACTGCCATCACATATCTGAACAGGGCAGGTGAATTCAGTAGACAGACAGTCGTGTAGATCAGCCTGCTGGCCCAACCTTTTCTTTTGTTTCGTACTGTACTGTAGTCTGTAGTATTCAAGTCCTCAAACGAAAAAGAAACGAGGGCTTCCTAGATATCTCGGCATACTAGGATTTCAGGTTTGCTCGCCAATATTGGGAGTTTAGTGCAAGCAGCACATGGTAAGGCTACAAAGTTCATACAACACTTCGTAGAGACATCTATAATTCCCACAGTAGATGGCTACTTGTATTGTTACTAGAAGATGAACTACATTGCGGGATCTGACATCCACTCAAGAAAGTACAAGTCGATTTTACTTGCCTATTAGTAGATAGAAACAGCTGAAGATGCTTACAATAAGAGTACGAGCCTGATACGAACAAACACGGAGGACTTGAGCACAGCCGTAACCGTAACCATCTCGTCGCTTGGCTGGATTACAAAACCGTTTTCCCCTGAGGCAAAGAAGGGAAAGGAGGGGAAGAGCGATCCAAACAACTTAACCAAGGTACAATCGCTGATTGATCCGGATGATGTGCGTGCTACGATCACAGCACGTAATACTTGACAACCACCAACGCTGGGCCGGATTCACTGCATCCTTGGCACTGACTGCCGTACCCGTACCACAACAGCATAGCATCATGCTCACTCTGCAGTGCGGCACCAGATGGCAACTGTCGTTGGACACGTATAAGCTGCTGCTGTCCCAGGACTGCAGGTCGTGAAGATGCCCAAGTGAGCTGCAAACCGATGCTTTCTGATCATGTTGTTTCCGCGGCAGAGGCGACTGACGACGTCGTTAGGGTCCTCTCGCCCTGAAGCCAAAAGCTGAGGGCCCTCTCATTCGCTGAACCCCTCTACCAGTGGGGCTCGACCCCGCCTGAAGCCTTCTAACAGCTTCTCCCGCATACTTGGAGCTCTTTCCTTCCTCTCAACCCCCCCGTTTCGTCCATTTTCACAAACCACATGTTTCTTCTATCGCGACTCAGCAACACAACCAGAATAACCGCAGCACGTCAATTCTCCAGTACAGCCGCAATCATGGGTGTTACCAAGACAGTTCTTCAAGAGGGTTCCGGTGCCATTCCCAAGGTCGGCGACAAAGTCACCATCGAGTACACCGGCTTTTTGAAGGACACCTCCAAGCCAGACAACAAGGGTAACCAGTAAGTACCTACATACATCGGATGCGCAGCTCCACATTCTAACTCGCATCTTTGCAGATTCGACTCTTCCGTCGGACGCGGAGCATTCGTCACAGCTATTGGTGTCGGTCAGGTCATCAAGGGTAGCTAAACCCCCTACTAGGCTCATACAAAGGGTAGCTCCATTGACACGGCTTAGGATGGGATGAGGGCGTTACCACCATGAAGGTTGGCGAGAAGGCAACTTTGGATATTACCAGGTAAGCATACAAAAGCCTCAACTGGCAAAAACTTGTGCTAATACCTCTCTAGTGATTTCGCATATGGTGACCGGTAAGCAATCATGATCTTCAGCACCTGACCCTTCAAGTCATCACAGGTCCCCCATACGTTGTTAAGCTATTTTTGGTCCACATATACTAATACTGGTTTTTTTGTACAGTGGTTTCCCAGGTCACATCCCACCCCGCGCCGATCTTCTCTTGTAGGTGTTACCTGTATCCTTACCCCTTCATTTGATCGCTAACAACCATCTAGTGACGTTGAGCTCCAGAAGATCAACTAGAGTGGATATGAATCGTTGCTTTGTTTTTCCACGGCCTGCTACGGTAGCTGCATACTGGATTAGATAGCAGCCTGATCAATACAAAAATTTGCTCCTTTTGGGGACATATCTACATACGCCTTTTGATTCAACTGCAGTGACCGGGATTAGTGATTTTATAGTTTTAATAATACATGCTATACTTACCATAGAATGTGCAACATTGTCCTGCAGCTCTAGGCCAAGACCTGCACCCAAATACCGCTTCTCGGCCTTGTCAGAGAATACTGAAGGCGAAAATATATTCATTATTAATCAAGGGCGTCGGTGCCTAATAAGTGGTCTTACAGATTCATGTTGTTATCAAGACAAATCAAATAAATCCACATATCAGTTCTGTCGGTGGCTAGTCTTGCGGCCAAAGAAGTAGATTTCAAAGCTGCAGTCAGTAAGCGGGCGGATGAACCCTGGCTCGTGGCTCGTGGCTCCTGGCACCTTGCCTGAGGTCATCGGCTTGCCGCTGGAAACATCCACTCCCTCATGCAACAGATCCAAACTTGTCTTCAACGCTCAAACACTCCCTCAACCTCACTCCTTTCAGTTAGACAACTATTCGAGTGTTCGAAAGTTAGAAGTGAATACCTATCTCTCCTCTGACCTGCCACGACCTGCCACGACCAGCCTTTTCGGAATCCGTTTGCTTTAGTGGGGTCATCAACAGCTTTGTCGACCTCCACTCCAAACATCGTCAAGATTCCATCTCAAGTGATTTCGAGCGAACCTGGCAAGCTGGGGAAGCGCAAGCTGTCTGACGCAGAATCTGCTAGACCAGAGAAAAGGATCATGACAGTATGTTACCCTCTCCTGCGCGAGGCAAGAGAGTTGGCTCTCACAGCTCCCCAAACTGAAGTCTTCCCTTCCAACCTGTGTTGTGGCTATAATAGACCTCACAGCTTTAACACCTTGCTAATAAATTCTTCTCCAGGATATTAAAGACGTCGATATGGAGACTCGCCTCCAGGTGGACGAGTCGGTGGTTGGCAACAATGACATCGATGAATCACTATACAGCAGACAGCTTTACGTGCTTGGACATGAGGCTATGAAGCGCATGGGTGCATCTAATGTTCTTATTGTTGGTCTCAAAGGTCTTGGTGTCGAGATAGCAAAGAACATCGCCCTCGCCGGTGTCAAGAGCCTTGCACTATACGACCCCGCCCCCGCCGCCATAGCAGACCTTTCCTCACAATTCTTCCTTCATGCAGATGATGTTGGAAAACCTAGGGCTGAAGTTACTGCTCCACGCGTAGCTGAGTTGAATGCATACACACCAGTTTCTGTGCACGACTCGACTAGGTAAGACAGGTTATTCTTGTGATTTGTAGTAGGCTAATATAACTCCATAGTTTGACTTCCAACCTCTCCCAGTTTGATAAATACCAGGTGGTTGTTCTCACCAACACACCCTCGAAGGACCAATCCATAATCGGCGATTATCTGCACTCAAAGGGGATATATGTTGTAGTGGCAGATACCTTTGGTCTATTTGGATCAATTTTCTGTGACTTTGGTGAGAAGTTCACCATCCTCGACTCTACAGGAGAAACCCCTGTCAGTGGAATTGTCGCAGGAATCGATGAGGAGGGTCTAGTGTCTGCACTTGATGAGGTTCGACACGGTCTTGAGGATGGAGATTTTGTTACCTTCACAGAATTAGTAGGGATGGAGAAGCTCAACAGTGCAGAGCCACGCAAGGTCACCGTGAAAGGCCCTTATACATTTTCTATTGGGGATGTGTCCGGACTTGGCCAGTACAAGAGCGGCGGTATGTATACCCAAGTCAAGATGCCAAAGTTCGTCGACTTTAAGGATATCACTGCTGCTCGTAAGGAACCTGAATTTCTCATTTCCGACTACGCAAAGTTCGATCGTCCTCAGCAGCTGCACATCGGTTTTCAAGCACTCCACGCATTCTATGAGTCACAAGGTCGTCTTCCAAGGCCCCAGAACCAGGAAGATGCCGCAATTATTATTGGTTCTGCTAAGGTTTTTGCTGAACAAGAGAAGTCAGAGACTGAGTTGGACGAGAAGCTGTTGGCTGAGCTTAGTTACCAGGCAACTGGAGACTTGAGTCCCATGGCAGCTTTCTTTGGTGGACTTGCTGCTCAGGAGGTGCTTAAGGCTGTCTCCGGAAAGTTCCATCCGATTGTGCAATGGCTCTACTTTGATTCCTTGGAGTCGCTTCCTACAAACTCGCCAAGATCCGAAGAGCTTTGCAAGCCTCTTAACTCAAGATACGATGGTCAGATTGCAGTGTTTGGCCGAGAATTCCAAGAGAAGCTTGCAAATATTAACGAATTTTTGGTTGGCGCAGGTGCCATTGGTTGTGAAATGTTAAAGAACTGGGCAATGATTGGTCTTGCAACCGGCCCCAAAGGTAAAATCAGTGTTGCGGATTTGGATTCGATTGAAAAGAGCAACCTGAATCGCCAATTTCTCTTCAGACCCAAAGATGTTGGCAACATGAAGAGTGATACCGCTGCTGCTGCCGTTACCGCTATGAACCCTGAATTAGCTGGTCACATCTTCACATTCCGCGATAGAGTCGGACAAGATACAGAACACGTATATGATGAGAAATTTTGGGGCCAGTTCGATGGCGTCACGAATGCCTTGGATAACGTCGATGCCCGTACATATGTTGATCGTCGGTGTGTCTTTTTCCGAAAGCCACTACTTGAGAGTGGTACACTCGGTACCAAAGGAAACACTCAAGTGATCTTACCTCATTTGACTGAGTCCTACTCTAGTTCGCAAGATCCACCAGAGCAGTCTTTCCCAATGTGCACTTTGCGCAGTTTCCCAAACAAAATCGAACACACCATTGCTTGGGGTCGGGAGCTTTTTGAATCATATTTCGTCAAGCCTGCTCAAACTGTCAACCTTTACCTTACACAACCCAACTATATTGAATCTACACTTAAGCAGGGCGGAAATGAAAAGGCAACTCTCGAAACAATCCGAGATTTCTTGGTTGCTGACAAGCCCTTAAGTTTTGAAGATTGTATAATTTGGGCTCGAATTCAGTTTGAGAAGCAGTACAACAATGCGATTCAGCAGTTGTTGTATAACTTCCCTAAGGATTCAGTATCTTCAAGTGGCACCCCCTTCTGGTCCGGTCCAAAGCGTGCTCCTGATGCCTTGAAGTTTGATCCCAAGAACAAGTATCACATGGGCTTCGTGGTCGCTGGAGCCAACTTGCATGCCTTCAACTATGGCATCAACTCAAAGGGTGTTGACTCCAGTACTTATCAAAAGGTTTTGGATAACATGCTTATTCCTGATTTCTCCCCAAGTTCGTCTGTAAAGATTCAAGCCGATGATAGTGAGCCAGTAAGTCGAATTGAACATTTTTACGTGGAATTAGCATACTAACTTTAAAAGGATCCAAACGCACAAAGCTCTAGCTTTGATGACACCACCGAGATTCAAGATATCACAAATTCTTTGCCAGCGCCGGAAAAGCTAGCAGGATTCAAGCTTCAACCCGTTGACTTCGAGAAGGATGATGATACCAACCACCACATCGATTTCATCACAGCAGCCAGCAATCTTCGTGCTGAAAACTACAAGATTGAGCTCGCAGATAGACACAAGACCAAGTTCATTGCTGGCAAGATTATTCCTGCCATTGCCACCACTACAGCATTGGTTACAGGACTTGTCATCTTCGAGTTCTACAAGGTTGTCGATGGTAAGACCGACATTGAGCAATACAAGAATGGATTTGTCAATCTCGCCTTACCATTCTTTGGCTTCAGTGAACCTATTGCAAGCCCCAAGGCAACTTACAAGAGCAAAGACGGAGATGTGGCCATCGACAAGCTGTGGGATCGATTCGAAGTTGAGGATATCACTTTACAAGAACTCATCGACCACTTTGGAGCCAAGGGGCTTGACATCACGATGCTTAGCTCTGGTGTCAGTCTTTTGTACGCCAGCTTCTTCCAGAAGGCAAAGTTAGCAGAGAAGTATCCGATGAAGCTCAGCCAGCTCGTGGAGACAGTTTCCAAGAAGCCAATTCCATCTCACCAAAAGAATGTTATCTTCGAGATATGTGTGGAAGATCAGACCGGAGAGGATGTCGAAGTACCCTACATCATGATGAAAATGAAGTAAATGGAAGCTGAGGTATTCTTTGATAAGAATGTGACGATGATGAAGGGTGTTTTTATGGGATATGGCATTTTCTTTTCCGCGGCCAAGACTTAAGCTAAGATCAGTAGACAAAAAGAACGTCTTTACAGTTTGCGCAGAAGGTTTTCGGTTTGTTATTCGTGGATTTATGTGTAACCAGGCATTCAGGGTAGCACCAAATTCAAGTTCTGCGTATTGAAATGAATTGCTTTTGCATATGAAGTTTGTTGGCTTCTCGCGCGAGAGGTGTCTAGTGGAAATGTGGTGTGGAAATACTCCCACGCATGGTTACTAAGGCTTATGCATGATTAGAAGCCGCCTTGCATAATTAGTCGCATAATTTAGACTCACGATCCTCCGTCATCACTTAGCAAGCGGCCCGGCCGCATATCAAATCAACCCCACCTCGATGATAAAAACAACAATATTTCCACCACCCCATTATCTCTCGTCCACCTCTTCATGCTTTCTCGAGCTTCACAATTAAGTGCACAGTTTAAGAACTCACAAAATCATACAATTCGCTTTTTCTCCAGCTCCAAAGTCTCCAAAATGGTTTGCCGGCTTTACTGCCCCCACGCTACTCCTAGCTAATCAACAACAATAGGCCGAAGACAAGATTACCAACTGGGTTGTTCCGACAGACAAGACTGGAGAGTTTAAGAGAGGCCAATCTCAATTCCGCAACTTCATCTCAAAAGAAAAGGGTGCCGAGTTCCCTGCCGAGAAGGATCGTTATCATTTATACGTAAGTCACTGGTCCGAGAGTTTAACATCCTAGGCTTAATAGCATCAGGTCTCTTATGCCTGCCCATGGGCTCATCGAGCATTGATTGTGCGCAACTTGAAGGGCCTTCAATCTATTATTCCCTTTACATCTGTCCACTGGCATATGCAAGATAAGGGCTGGCATTTTGCTACCAAGGAAGAAGCAGCAGAGAATGCGCCGGGTGAGAACGTTGGCCCAGACCCAGTAGAGGGCCATGAGAATGTCACGCATCTCAGAGACATATACTTCGCCGTGGATCCTGAATACAAGGGACGGTTTACTGTACCAACACTATACGACAAGAAGCAAAAGAGGATTGTGAGCAACGAGAGCAGCGAGATTATTCGCATGTTTTATACTGAGGTTAGTAAAGATATGTAAGACCTGGCACGGCGCCGGCTGACACGAGGGGATAGTTTGATGATTTAATCGAAGAGAAATACAAGAACATTGTTCTCTTCCCTGAGAACCTTCAGAAGGAAATCGAGGCAACCAACGCCTGGACATACGACGACATTAACAACGGTGTTTACAAGTCCGGCTTTGCGACGACACAGGAAGCGTATGAAAAGAACGTCACCACCTTATTCAAGGCTTTGGACAAGGTCGAGGAACACCTGTCGACGGCGGAAGGTCCTTTCTACTTTGGTAAGAATATCACCGAGGCCGATGTTAGACTCTACACGACGATTATCAGATTTGATGTTGTCTATGTCCAACATTTCAAGACCAATCTCAGGACCATCCGAGACGGCTACCCATACATGCACAAGTGGTTGAGGAACCTGTACTGGAAGGTGCCGGCATTTGGGGAGACGACAGAATTCACTCACATCAAGAAGCACTACACCAAGTCTCACACACAGGTATGTTTGCGATGTTACGAGCGAGTAACAGATACTAATCAGGATTAGATCAACCCCTTCTCGATCGCACCCGTCGGTCCAGAGCCGCCGATCCTTGGGCTGGATGAAGAGACGCCCGCCGTGAAGTATGCATTGGCACAGGCCAGCAAGAAATAGAATAAGAAGCGGGACGAGATTCTGTTAAAAAAATATATATAATTGTGATCAGAAGAACCAACATCCAACATGAGCCAGTGAAGTGCACGTAAGCTATTATTTATTTATCCTGCGAGATGCGACCCACTCGGATCTAGATTGGTTGGTGAGCTTATTTCAACTGTAGGTGAGACGGAGGCAAGTTGGTCGCCGTCTACTCGCAGTCGCCGTGTCATTATTAAAGTGAGCTGATATGTAAGCAGAAGTCGGCTCTGCAAGCAAGGCCGAAGACGCGAAGTACTATTCCCGCACCACGCCGACATGTCTCCACGCCATCAGCACTCTTCCACACTTCCACTCTTCCACTCTTCCCCGCCATTATGGACTTAAATCCGCATTCAGCCAGCTGCTGCCCGCCTTGTTATTGGATGTCCTGCGGCAGAGAATCTTATATTACTGGCAAGGGGGCAAGATGGCAAGATGGCCTAGCCAGCTTCGTGACCGACCTTTTGTTCCGACCCCGATGCATTCCACCTCGTCATACCCCTTCTCCTTCTTCCTTTTCTTCTCCATTCATGGCTTCAGATAAATAATCCTGTGTCGCCCGCCTTGGCCTCTACTTGCTTTCAAACCTCCAAGTGTAACCTGTTAAAACACCTCCAGCCGTCGGGCCTTCTTCATAAGCACCACCAGCACAGGATCTCTACGTCTTCACTTCTCACAATTGCTTGATTTTTTACACACCTTCTCCAACCCATCTTACCCCTCCACAGTATGTATACCTGTTCTTTAGTTCTTCCTTTTGTTTTTATCCAACAAAGAATTCCATCTGTTGGCTGTACCGTACATGATCCCGGGTGACAGATACAGCACCACTGGGGCGGGTGCTGCCGACCGTTAAGCTTTTGTGCTTGCATCTCAACCAGGTTGTACCTGAAGGCTGCAGATGGCTTTCTACGTTACCATTTGGCTTTGTCCATGACTTCAGATCCAAAGACTTCGAATGCTTTTTTTTACGCGACACTTTATTTTAACATCCAGCCTGGCTCGTTTATTCGTCCAACTTACTGTAGTCCGATGCTAACGATTCTTTTCAGACGAACACAATGGGAGGAGGCCCCTACGCACCTCAGGCAGCAGGCCTGGGAGGTCGGCCAACCAAGTCTGTCGATGTCCCCATCACTTCTGTGTTTTTGGTTCTTTTTATTTGCGGAGCGGTCACCCATATGACCATCTTCCAACTTAATAAAAGACGTGGCCATAAATTCATCTTGAACGGATTAATGTTTGGTTTTGTGAGTCCTCTCAGCAGATCTCTCATTGCGCTTCCGCTAATAGAACTCAGTGTATGGCTCGAATTGCAGCTTGTACCATGCGCCTTGTTTGGTCAACACATCTTCAAAGTATACCAATTGCAATCGCCGCCAATATCTTCGTCGCGGCTGGTGTTATTATACTCTTCATCGTCAATCTGGTCTTTGTCCAACGTATACTAAGGGCACAACATTCCCACTTTGCTTGGACGAAGGCGTTCGGAATTGCTTTCAAGTTGCTCTCCGTATCTGTCATTCTTGGACTGGTCGCCGTCATTACCTGCACTATTCAAAGCTTTTACACGCTCGACAGGAACATTCTCCGAATTGATCTTGATGTGCAGCACGTCATCAGTACATACTTTGCCTTCATAGCATTCCTTCCAATACCTCTCCTCGCTCTCCGATTAATCCTTCCTAAGAAAGGACCAACCGAAAAGTTTGGCGAGGGCCGCATGAAGACCAAGATTGCTCTGCTGTTATTCACCTCGACCATCCTGACACTCGGCGCTGCTTTCCGTTCCGGAATCGGTTATGTTCCACGGCCAGCACGCAATCCAGCCTGGTATCATTCCAAAGCTTGCTTCTACATCTTCAACTTCACTATTGAGTTCATCGTCATTCTCTTGTATGCAGTTTTCCGGGTCGACAAGCGATTCCATGTTCCAAATGGCTCTCGCGCTCCCGGTGATTACTCAAAGAGACCTGGTTCAGATGGAAAGATGAGTTTTGAGGGCAGGACTACTGACGAAGAGCACGCTACTGGTGCAAGAGACAACGGGGTGAGACAGGCCAGAAGCCCACTGAAAGAGGAGTCTATATCGGAAGCTACCGCATAAGGAAAAGAGAGTAGAGCGCTGGGATCGAAGAGCATGGCACATTCTTCGTAGACAAAAAAACATTGGCATAAGAGCACGGCGTTCAGGTAGCAATACCCCTCAGCATTAGACTTGTTTATGTATTTCTAGCGTTTCGTCCTATTACCTACTTTAATGAATTCGGTCTAGTATAATATGATTGACACTTTAAACAACTTGGGAGAAGATACTTTCAAGTATCGAATCGAGAGCATATAAGTCTTTCTATTATTTTATCTGTTGGAATTTTCAAGTTATTATAAGTAATATGGTTATTGAAAGTAAAACCTAGCTACTAGTTATTAATAGACATTTAATATTAAATGGTCTTATAGAGTAGGTGAATATCAATCACACTATAAACGAGTTATATTAAGGAGCGCTAAAAAGCTAGTCACGGAATCACGGGAGCTTACATAGCTCGAGGAAGGATAAACCAAACTAGTTGACGGATTCCATCTAACATTGAATTAGTAGAAACCATTTGGTTGCTAAAAAAGTGTTCGGTTTTTTTTGGGGGGTTTTTTAAAAAAAAAACTAAAAACTAAAGGGACTTAAAGCTTTAAAAAGTATATTGTTTCTAGAAATGTTCTCTTTAAACAGCATCGACCGTTTTTGGTGTCATAGCTGGTACCGAAGCCCAAGGTCCCCAGCGTGTTGATGGGGTCATATCACGTGCCACATCCGTCCGTACTTGGCAACAAAACACATCAACTAGCCGAAAACCTCCACCATCTCTAAAACCACCCTCGGAGACACGCCTGCAGCAATTCATGATTAATACAGTCACCTCGAAAAGATGTCGCTCACCCCGCAGGACGGTGCCCGATCCTCCTACAACCAGGCCCAACCCTCACGACATGTCTTCCAGGTGCAACCACCGAATGCAAATCCCTCCCCTTCCCAGATTCGGGCGACTTCCTACTCAAGACCTCAGCAGCCGTCTGGATTGCGTCCGAATGGAGCCCAGCATCAGTCGCCCTACTCGACCCCTTACAACAACTCCCCTGTCGTCGCGTCCGCGCAGCAGCAGCAGCAACAGCAGCAGCAGCAGAATGGAAACACCCGAGTCTCTGCAGAGCAGCAGATTGCTCAAGGCGCGTTGAGCCAAGCAGCATCAACGGTGAATACATCAACCCCTCAGCGCCGACCTCCCCCCCTAGGCACGACGATTCATATGCCAAACCAGCACAATGGTCTTATCGAAGCCGTGCAGAACCTCGCTCAACGCCAGACTACCAATGCCTCCGCTGCTGTTCAGAACCTCAATGCTCAGAGACAGTCCATGACGGGATCTCCTGCCCAGAGTCTGCAACAGGCCCAACGACCTTCTATGAATGCCTCGCCCGCCAACTCGACACAAACTCTGCAAGCCCACTTCCCCGAGTCCTCCCCCGGCAACACATCTCAAGACATGTCCATGATCGACCCGCAATTGGCAGACCACTCTCCCACCGGTGACAATGTTGCAAACGATGGCTCCTTGCCTGCTGTCGCGTCAGACGAGATGCTTTCACCCCCACCAGGAGGCAGTTACCCGACCTTTGATGCGCTCTTCGCTGCGGCTCAAAACCATGCTCTATCCCACGGTTATGCGTTTGTCATTGGTAGGTCTAAGCGGGATAATAGAGGATTGAAGAAAGTGTTCTTGATTTGTGATAGAGGCGGTATCAACAAGGAGAAGGTTCCTGGAGAGCAGCGTCAAAGAAAGACGAAGTCACGGAAGTGCGGTTGTGAGTTCGGTGTGTTTGGTCTGGAGGGCAAGACAGCTTGGGTGCTCAGAGGACGGATTGATGGCGAGCATTTAACTCACAATCATCCACCCAGTGAGAGTCCTACCGAGCATCCCGGAGCCAGAAAGTTAGATCCCAAGGCAATCGCTGCTGTCAAAGCCCTTGAAGAAAACGGTATGTTCATTGTTTCATCTTTGATACGTATTGGCCTGGTCTAATTAGAAATAGGTGTATCTGTCAAGGAGACTTTGGAGATTCTTCATGCCGAGAACCCTAACGTCAAGTTCCTCCCCAGAGATATCTACAACGCACGTGCAGCCATTAAGCGCGATCCGTCTCGTGTTGAAGCATCCGCCACAGAGGCTCTACCAACGTTCTACAAGAAGCCCCCCATGACTTTCGAAGAGAAGCTCCGTGCCGAGCTGCGAACTGAGGTTGCCAACGCTCAAGCCGAGGTGGAGAAGGTCAAGGAGCAATGGAAGGCCGAAGTTGAAGATCTGAAGCGCAAGTTACAAGAGAAAGACAAGATGATCCAGAAATTCGAAATGTTTATCGACATCTGTAACGAGCGCGTCATGGTTCAGCGCGAACGCTTGGCCGACGGTACTGAAGGAAGCGGCAGTGGATGATGATGTGTCTTAGTAAGAGCAGACGGTACCAAAGCCGCATGCCTTGAAAGTTATGATACCGAGCGGACTTTTATGACAGTTTCTTACGGAGTAGTGGCTTTTTTGCAGCAATTCGAAGGGTTTGGGACGGTTGCATTTTTGAACGGGGAGCGGGCGTTTTTGGGGCAGATTGTTACGATGGGCTTTGATCATTCTTCAAAGTTGTTTTCAGTCTTTTATGACGACACGTACAGGTACTACTTTTGCTAGATTCCAGATGTGCTCTTGATTCTAGCTCAATTCAATTCTTCAACCACTTGACTCTCTGGCAAAGGCTGCTTGTTCTTCCCCTTGCGGTAAACCCTCTCATCTCTGGGATCAAATCCTCCCTTGCCCCAGGTCGCCCACTCAGGCGTCTCGGGCCCCATGTAATCCTCGGGCTTGAAGGGCTTTCCGCTCTCCAAGCAGCGGAAGAATGCCTCGTAGTCGATTCGCGTGTGCCACTTGCCCGCAACCCTGAAGCGGTCGCTGGCAAGGAGGATACAACAGCTGTGGGCGTGCTCTGCAGCAATTCCATAGCCCAGCCCCCTCTTCTCCAAGGCCTTGTTCAAGGCCTCAACGAAAGCACAGACCTCTTCATAGAAGGGCACATTCTGCATCGTGAGTCCTGCGCCAGCTGACGAGGATGTTCCGCAGTACGTGACACCTTTGACCTCTACGAAGCACGGCAGTCCTTTCTCGACGAGATCGGCATAGCCTTCGGCTTCGTCCTCGATGTTGAAGCCCTTGACGAGAGTCAGTCGGAAGACGGTCCGCTGCTCGAATCTTCTCTCTCGCAGGATATCCAGGCATCGTTGGAAACGCTCCCAGAAATCTCGGTGCAAGGGCCGGTCGATCTTGCGGAGGGATTCGCGGTTCGAGGCGTCAATGCTGACGTACAGTTGGGTGACGGGGTTGAGAGTCGCCAGCTGATCTGGATGCTGTGCGTTGCAGACCAGGAAGGAGGAGATGTGCTCCTTGTGTAGCATGGCTGTGAATTCGTTGATGTGGGGATAGAAGATTGGCTCTCCTACCAGAGACAGGGCACAATGCCGAATTCTCATGGCCTCAGCGAATCTCTCCGCACGTACTCCTGGTACTCCTCGCATCATCTTGATCTTCTGGTAATGACCGGCCTTTACACCATTGAAAATCATATCCGGGGGATCGACAACCCAACGCCAAGTGGTTCCAACAGGATTCGTTCCATGTCTCCAACAGAAAACACATTTGTTGGAGCAGGATAGCGAAGGTGTCGTTTCCATACATTGATGAGATGCAATGCCGTAAAAGGAGTATTTATAACAGGAGCCTCTTCCTCGGAGAGCGGATTTGGTCCACCTGCAAATCTTTACTCCTGAGTGAGAGCCTACGATTGAATAGCCCTGTTTTGTGAGTGCTGTGTAAGTAGGCGAGTTTTTCGGAACCATCTCCTTGATAACTATGGGCGGTGTAGGTCGTGCTTTCTTGCTGTATGTTGTGAAGTCTATTTCGAACGATTCTGTGGTCTCGCCACTGTCCGGAGTAGTTTCAGTCTTCGCCAGACTCTGGCCAATATCTTCCAAGTCGTTTACGCCATCCTTCTTCTTGGATTTTGGTTTCCTTTGTGCGACATTCTCGTCGTCGAACACTACCTCTCCGTCGTCTTCTTCGTCATCTTCAACATCACTTTCAACAGCATCTCCGCTGCCAACAACACCTTCTCCTAAGCTTCCAGTCTCAGCAATTTGCTCCAAAACATCCTCGACTCCCTCCTTCCATTCGCTTAGACGATCAGCAGCATCTTTTTTGGAGTCTCCCATCCCAAGAGGGAATGCTCTCTTGCGACCAGTCAATTTTGCCATCCATCTGTCCGCATCTCTTGCCTGTGAGCAGAACCCCTCTTCCTCTGTCGGCCATCCTTCTCTATCTCCAAACCCAAATACTGAGTATCCAAGCAGAGGCGACAGCGGTGCCGTATCGATTCTGAAGTCATTGTGTGTTTCTTGAAGATGTTCAATAAAAAGGTCCAGGACTGTGTCGATATTATAAGTCGGCAAGAGAAGAAGATAAAAGTAGCGGACGCTAGTTTCGGATTTAGGTGGGTTTATAAAATATTCGTCATAGTCGATGTAGGACAGGTCGAGCAACTGTGGTTCAAGAAATCTCTCCTTGGACTGTCTCAATCCTTCCGTGAAGACTTTTGCCGTTTTCTCGGTGGTTCCGGTGAGGGATGAGAAGAACACTAGCACTTGGATCTTTTCCACTTCCTTCTTAACCTGCTGCTCTTCGGAAGACTTCCGTTTCTTCAGGCCACCCACTATCCTTCTGGGTGCTTTTGTCCCATTCGTCTTGGGCTCCACAACCTTGAGTTCTTCCACCACTGGCAAAGGTACTTTCTCCTTCAAGGAGCGTATCTCCGGGCTGGCTGGCGGAGGTGTAAAGGAGAGTTTTTCTCTCGGTAATCGAATATGGAGGATTGTTCGAAAAATCAGAAGGATGACAAATGTGGACAAAATAATTGGAATGCGATATGTGTGCCACAATGCGACAACCTCTGCTGCGGTATTAGCTTTTGTAGTGCCGCTTGGAAGGAGCTGCCTTACCAGATAGTTCTAGAGGCCATGGCGACCTCGAAACCCAAGTATCCAGACCCATTCTTGACAGTATGGGGGTGCGGCAATTCGAATACTGCGGCTCAAGAAGGAGAATTTGGAGGGGACAATCGAAATGCAGGACGTGGGGCAAAGAGCAGGGTTTCGGGAGCGCTAGAGTGTGGGCGCTGAGGGCTAGCCGCTTTGGGGTTTCGAATTAATACTTCCTTTTCCGTGATTCCTTATATCCTTCACTCTTCTTTCGTTCTTTTAGTATCGTGGAAATAGCGTCCCTCGTTCCACGGTTGGTGACCTCTCTGTAATCCAAACCATCCTCTGACAGGACCACTCGTGTCCCCAGCATCTTGAAGAGCCTGGGACGGTCCAATTCTAGTAACCACTCTCCTCCCCAACGCCATGCAAACGCAAGGTCCTCGGCATCCTTTTTTCGCATTCCGCGAGCTGTGGCAACCTTGATAATCCAGGCCCTTGCTTGTTCCGAGTTCATTTCTCGCAGGTCGAATTGTGCGTCATCTCCAGTGGTCATAGACCAGTCCAGAGATGGCTTACCCATCTCCGAGTGTGAGTAGGGTGGCAGTTTCTGGTCGTTTGTCGCGTAAACGTTTTTGGAATTTGAGCAACCCATTGTCCGTTGTTTTTTGTAGGATTTGTGTTCGGGTACATTGAATGTTCGTTTCTAGAAATATAAATATGGAGGCATGGATCAACTAGTGACTAGAGGTACTACCTGTCGGGCTCGGCAAATAGTCTAGATTCCCCCCCTTGTTTAGTGTATAGAGCCAGTTGAGACCATGTCGGTGGAAGAAGAAAAAAGGTACCATAAATTTTTAGTTCTAACCCGTTACTCAGGCTCTATGGAAGACTCAAAAATCCGCAAGTTCGGGCTATGGGTTAGTCAAGTGCCGAATGTGGGACCATGTGCAATGGAAGTCTATTAAACGAAGCACGATACATGATTGCTGGACCTCTTTCAACCTTATGTCAAAACATAACCTTGAAACTCCAGTGCTTGCTAGATCATCAGCTCAGTTCCGGTACCAAGACCGGCTGTCCGGGTCGTAAGCACTAAACTCGTTCGCTATCTACCTCCCGCAATACGGTAGACACCACTGTTTTGCCTTGTCTAAGTAGTGAAACGATGGCAGCGAGGATAGGCAGCGTCCGGAGTGTCCCGGTTCAATAGTGCAGGACAGCTTGCGGATTTTCAGCCTTACGACTTACCTCAGACACTCAGGGCCGACCATCACAGTTCAAGACCATGGTTGGCAAAATGGCTCTTGGGTGGCGCTTACGTGAGGTGGGCATCTATTTACACTTTTTACATAGGTTGGCAGTGGGGCTTCACCAGCCATTTCGGCGTTATAAGATGGTCAGGTAGTCCTAGTTTCGTTTCCATCGGTGTCACGTATGTGTCTGTTCACTTTCAGTCCGAAATTAAACATTATGGGTTATCAAGAATTTGCCCTTTTTCCATTGCTCCCTGCAGAGATCCGTCTCCAGATCTGGGAGGTAGTTGCCGCAGTACCATATACACTTTCGTTGAGCTGCAAAACCCCCAAGACAACTTCGGAGACTCCTCAATGGTTCTCCCCGTCTCCCGTTCCAGCTCTCCTGTCGGTCAACTCCGAGTCAAGACATGTAGCACTATCAATCTACACTCTCCTGGTCTTTCCCCGTGGATTGGTCAAGCCACCTTCTCGACCACTCTACATCAACTTCTCTTGCGACGCGATATCGCTCGCTAGAGGTGTGCATTCCAGATACGCGAGGACCTTGCTCGAGGATAATGCCCAGATCAGAGACAAGCTGAAGAGGATAGCACTGGAGGAAACGACGTGGGGACTGCTTAACACGCTGGGTGCACTTCCGGGTCCAGTTATGGATTCCGGGTGGGATTGTTGGGGATGCAGCATGGATACGTTTTCAGTGACGGCTAGGGAATTCTTAGAGAGCTTGGAGGAGGTGCGGTTTCATGGTGAAGACGTAGTGGGCATGTGAAGTGTTAGTTGCGGCAAGAACTTGTACATGTGTGCGGTGGGGATGCACTTGTCGTCTATTATACAAATCTCACCAAAGAACGAACAAAATCAAATATTTTAAACCGCTACAATCTTCCACCCAATACCCAAATACATCCACACCACTGAAAATCCAACCATTAGTCAGAACAGTACCCCAAAAATCCATCCGCAGCTCCACACATACAGTATATGAGCATCCAATCACCGACGAAAATAAAACCAAACCAAGGCCAGGGGGTGAGACAGAAAAAAAGAAAATCGATTTCTACGTAAGCGAGCTAGCCACCAGAATTAATCAACTTAAGCGAGCCATCTCCTCGTACGAATCTACTTCGCTCCATACATCTCTCTACGCAATCCCCTCCAGTGAGATATAACAAATACGCGTGTATTATCAAGCAGCCGTGGAGTTCGGGTATGTGGGGGGATAAAAGAGAAGAAAATAGGCCTGGATTGTGCTATGAAAAACAGTCGCTTCAGCCGTTGAGCATGTTCAATCGGCTGTATGGCTGCGAGTGATCCAACGTCAAGGGGGAAAACCCACGGTGACTAAATTACTTGACCATTTTGGAAGTATCAATCAGAAAGCCATTTGGTCTTTGAAAAGGAATCGAAAGATGAAGGGAATGATGATAAAGAACGGCGCCCAAACGCCTCTCAGTAATCAGCAAAGGCCTCTCAGCAATTAGATTATTCTGCACGGCCAAATGGCATTCGATTCTACAACACCAGTCAAGATTAGGGAATGCGTTCCGAGATAAGCATTTTTCATCGCGTCGCAAGTCATAAACATCAGCACGGGGGAAGTGAGATAAGGTAAAGTCCATCCATTGTGTAATATGTACAAAGAAGCTACAAGAAAGCCACAAAAAGTGAAGTCAGGTGAATCGAAGAAGAAAAGTGAGGAGCAAGTGAGCTATCGAAGCCCATGCCCGCTTCAAAGAAAGAACAGGCACACCGATGTCAGGGTGATGCCGAGGGGAAGAAATCCTACAGTAAATATCAAACGTTCAGGTCATTTTTTCGTTAAAAGTCTCGGACACCTTCGACATTCTCATCTCAGAGCCATCAAGATCAGCATTGGGTTATCCGTGTAGACTACCAATCTATACATGTCTGTGCTTGGAATGGCTGCGAGCGAATCGTCCATGTGGAATGTGTCGACGTTCAGTTCCTCCACAAGATCCAAAGTCAGATAGGCATCCAGCTCCGCAGTATTCCGAGCTGCCACCGCACCATCCAGCATGGGAGCAGCAATCGCCAAAGTCACTTCCGAGACAAGTGAGTCCGGTAGATCCACCACAGGTTGCATCTGTGGAAACAGTGGTCGCCTGGGGAAGATCGGCCTCGCATTCAGTATCTTCTGACTCGGCAGGAGTCTCGGCTTCGCTGGTTGTGGTTGGCGAGTCAATGGTGGTTGCAGTTGCAGGCTCATCGACAGATTGGGAAGTGATTGTGGATGATGCCTCGGTAGTAGGAGTTGGCTCTGGAGTTTCCAATGCAGTGGTAGGAGCTGATTCAACAGTGGTAGCTACAGGAGTTGATTCGGAAGTGGCGCTGACGCTCGCTGAGACTGGAACTTCACCGGCAACATTTTCGGCCGCAGGAATCGAGTCAAAGGTTGGCACAGGTGGGTTGAGATCCTTGCCTGCATTGGGAGGACCATTGAAGTCATTGGCATTGCAAGCGTCGTTGATCGCTTGGCACTTGTCTTCCCAGATCTTGCAATTCTTGGAGCCAGTTGGTGGAGCTGTATCGTAGCATACCTTATTATCTGCCCAGCAAGACTTTGAAGCCTGTAATTGAATTAGTATCAATAATGATGGAGCAAGGTGTAATCAAGAAAGGGTGAACTTACATTCCAACATCCATCCTGAGTGGAGTAGGGTTCGAGCTCAAATGCCCACCAGTTCGCATTTGTCAAAATGGCACCGGCTGGGAGAAGACCTTCGGTTTGGACCTGTGCAACATTGGCAGCAGCTTTCGATTGGGAGGCAGTTGTGTAGACGGGTGGACCGAACAAAGGGTAAGGAAATTTGGGCTCCCAGACGTTGAACAGAACAGAAGGATTGCTGATATCGACATGGCCCGGAATGCTGACAGTATTCTCAGGGACTTCGGTAGCGGTTGACTTGAGGAAGATCTGAGCACATCCGACGTAGAACTGAGGGTTTGGTGGGCTCTTGTCAGCGTCATGGAGTGCCAAAAGCTCAGGTCGGACCAAGTAGTAACCGCCGGCAAGATCACTGGGGATGTTGACAGAAAGGAACCCATCGTTCTGGATCAGCTTCTCGGTGCACCACTGGGAGCTGGCTGAGTCATAGCCCTCCTCCCAGATCTTAAACCAGCCATCTCCAGCTGCGGTGTCAGTAATTGCTGAAGATACAGCCTTCATGTAGACTGCGCAGGGACCCATGTGTGATTCATCAATGGAGCCTGGGTGAGTTCCGTCAGCCCACTCACGGAAGAGGAAGCTGAGCTTGGAGGATTGATCAACAGGACAGACACGAGAGACTCCCTCGGTGCCATCAAAGCCTATGACGCAGTCAGCAAGACTAGATCGAAATGTCTCAGGGTTCTATAGCCAGTGTATGCTTCTCGCATGCGGGCGGGCGTGTTTACTTACCACAGGCCATGTTATCACTGGTAAGATCGTTCACAAAGTTGGTAGCCGTAGAAGGGTCCTTTGGCATGCGAACGAAAGTGCCATCACCTTGGTCAACATCATTGACAAAGAGGGTAGTGAAGACAGTGTGGCCTGCCACTGCCTTGGCTGCCGCGAGGCCGGCTGCGAGGGTGATGAGCTTCATGGTGGTGGTTGTAGTTTTTGCGTAGGTGATGTAATGAGTGGAAAGTGTTCAACACCAAGAGCAGGAAAGTATTTAAAGGATTGTGTGTAGTTGGAAGAAGAAGTTGTGGAGTAAAGAACGTGGTTGATGGTAAAGAAGAAAGAAGATTGTTGTGTTCGCGAGAGTGGAAAACAAGGAGCGTGTTTAGATAGATGGACAGCCGTGAGTGAATGTTGTACACAGAACAGAACAGATGGAACCCGCCCTTGACACAACTTTACAAAGACAGACTATCTTCTTTCTACTGGAACAAGATCAAGGAGACTCACAATGGCAATGGGGTAGCACTGCATTTATACGATGTTCAACCTCCTTGAGGTCAAAGGTGAGTGCAGATTAAAGGGACCACAGCCAACCCAACTGCAGCCGCCTCCAGCACCAACTTCACCAGCTCCAGCACTTCTCACCCGCTGTGCCCTGCGGAAGGCCGCCTTGGTACAGGAGTGTAACTGGTCCCAGAGGAGATTGTGCCGAAGGGGTCTGAGAAAAACATGCTTTCCCGACTAATGGCCACGACTTCGGGAGGGGAACACGAGGGGAATTGATAGAAAACACTCGCCAGGCCCCTTAGGCCCCTTTTCCGAGCTGGATGCTTTTGTTTCCTGTTTCGACTTACGCACAAGGACCCGGTTGGTAGGGCGGGAACATCTCGTTTCACCAATCAAGCGCCTGCCAGCGCGCTAAAGGCCAGGTCGTCCCTTGCAGTCTCGGGAGCCTCGAAATAACGAAGTGCAGACAACAAAACAAACAGCGTCAAGGTGAAGAAGAGAGAGAGGAGTTGGAATTATTAAGAAAACAAATACAAGTTTAAACCCCCCTAGACACTCCAGTTTTTATGCAATGCTTCCCCCCCCCCCGGGCACCTCCTACGTCTTCGCTATGCTTGATTGAATTTTGCCTTTTTTACATCTATGGTACATCCACTCCACACTCCACTCATTTCAGTTCCTTGCTGCATTGCATATCTCTCTATTCATTGATCTTGGCGAGAATACTAGGAAACTGTCAGCATATCCCGGCCCCTTCGGATCAAAAAACTTGGGCACGACATACTCATGGTCTCTGAACAGGGAGTACTCCTCGTCTCCAACCTTCACAGGTGATCCGCCATACTACAACCAATTGTCAGCAACGCCTTCGAGAGCCATTTCTTTGTCCTGCACAAGAGAACCCCCCAAAGAAGAGCACCACGGCTACGGGGAAAGTATACCGCTGGATGGGACAAAGCCCATCCGCTAGTTGCGTGACCTCCTCTACCCTAGGGCATTGCAATTGACAGCCGTAGCACTCACCTGAGGAATCAACACTTTGTCTCCAACCGCAACACTTGGGCTGACTCTCTTTCCGTCCTTGTCCAGTCCTCCCGGGCCAATAGCCAACACCCGCGCCTCGTTGAGCTCCTTCACACTCGACTCGGGCAGGAAGATACCTCCAGCGGTTTTCGTCTCGGCCTTGATGCGCTGAACGAGGATACGATCGAGGAGAGGGGCAAGCGACTTGATGGACTTGAGAGCGGTAGACTACAAATTGGTGCCGTTAGATCAAGTTTGATGAATGAATGAGTAAGTCGAAATTTGGTGCAAGAGCCGTCCAGACTCCCGCAAGGGTGCCATGAAGACGTTGCAGATGGGTGACATACCATATTGAAGGGGCTTGAGAGTGGGACTGGCAATTATCTGATAGTATGGCTGTAGGTAGATTGAATGAGGCGGTTGAGCAAGATGTTTACAGTGTAGGTAGGTAAAGTTCCTTAAGATTTGGATGCGAGCGAGCTCAATCATCGAAGCTTCGATTTCTTTCTCCTCCGAAGCTTAGCCGAGCATCACATGATACAAACCACCATTAAGGAGTATTGAGTTATATGTTCACCTACCTGGGTAGTTATAGTGGTAGATGTGCCAGGAGTAAAACCCCATCTCGCTCCATCTGAGTCCTGTGCTATAATCACTATCTAATTGATAAATTAACCTGTGTAATTTCTTAACCTCCTGTATCGATCCTATTATTCAACCTGCCTCGTTCAACAGGAGGACTTATCACTAGCCATAGCCATCTCGAAACAGATTGTTTTCTGTCGGTATGTTATTCACCTCAACTAATCTAAGGCGGCGAATGATCCTGTATAGTCTGTCTGCCCTCCTGTGGATATCCTCAATAGAACGTGCCTCAATTGACTTTTATATGATTCCTAGAAGTGAATTCGTACGTGAAGTTACGCGGCCAAGAACCCGCTGTATCGACATTTTCATTGTTAACATGTATGGCATTATTAAAAGGAGCACTCGTTATTGTAAATTCTCTAAACGCCCATGCCGTACTCACACCATATCCATAAACCATCTACAATCCAATACGGACTTGCCTATACAATCTACAATCCCATCTCTACCTCTCAAAATCCCGGCCCAAGAATCGTCCAAAAGTGCCTAAAATGATAAAAGAACTCAAACTTGGTTACGCGCTGTTGTGCCAGGACCTAAACTCCAATACCATACCTACAATGCAAGTCATAACCTATAAACACCTTCCTCCCATCCAAGCTTGCCCTACTTCTTCTCAGGTTCGTGAGGAGGCTCCAGAATATGTGTGTGCCCAGGAGCTTTGATAATTTTTCCACCTTCCTCTTCTCGGCAGATGGCTGTCCCACAGACCCAGGGGTCAGAAAGAATCTCGTCCATAGTAGCTCTTTTCCTCGGGTCTAGTTCGAGCATGCGACCGATGATATGTCTGCTTTCTCTAGGAAGTAGGCGCAGCAGTCTCCATGGCCCTTTGATTACTTCTGGCTTTGCATCAGGCTTCTTCTCTGCACCCTCCGTCGTTGAACCATTTTTTGCTGTATTTTGTGCAGTAATCTTCTGGGTGGTCACATCTTTATTCGGCGATGCTTGCTTTGATACAGGAGCAGAAATTGATCCTGCATCACGGGCGGGAGTTGAGAGATCATTTGCAGCCTTGGAAGCACTGCGACCATGACCGTTACTGACGTCGTCGGATAACCTCCTCATGTCCGTGCCAGGCGATGGTGGAGATGCAAAAAGTTTAAAGGAGTTGTCCGTCATCCTTGGCAATTTCCAAGGAAAACGTCGTAAAGACATACAGCAGAAAATTATTGCGAGAGACCAGATATCAGCGGGCTGCGGGTCGTATTTTCTCTCGTCGTAAACCTCAGGCGCCAGGTAGGGATCAGAACCAACGATTCCTATCTTAAAGTTAGCAAGATTCAGTGGGTGGGTGACAGAATGACATGCCTGTTGCTAAAGTAATTCCGTTCTCAAAAGGATACTTGAACACACTGGCACTACCAAAATCAATGATCTTCATAATACCAAACTCATTGACCACGACATTATCCAGCTTGAGATCGCGATGTGCCAAGCCCATGCTGTGCAGATATGTAACACCACTTAATATCTGAAGGAAAGAGCAGTTGATTTCGGGTTTTGACATCTTCCCAGTCATAACAATCGCAAACAAATCGTACGGTGCATACTCCATCACCTCGTACCATTTGCCCTTCTCGTGAACAATATCCATGGTCTCGATAATATTTCCATGGTGTAGAGTTGATCCAACGCAAAACTCGGCTGTGACTTTTTTGGCGTATTCCTTTTCGGTCTCGTATGAATGTCTAGCTCGAAATTCCTTCACAGCAAACATTGTTCCATCGCCAGGTCGCTTCATCAACTTGACCGAACCACCAGCGCCAGCTCCTAGAACCTTTCCGAATTTTCCATACTTCGAGGTGAGACCATGATCCTCGCCAAAAGGGAGTTGGGTGACTGTTTTATGGTG
Source organism: Pseudofabraea citricarpa (assembly GCA_029641185.1). Lineage (NCBI taxonomy): Eukaryota > Fungi > Ascomycota > Leotiomycetes > Helotiales > Dermateaceae > Pseudofabraea > Pseudofabraea citricarpa. The sequence continues at coordinate 90,041 of JAPWGK010000031.1, forward strand.
AGGTGGAGTTCTAATGCCAGACTTGCCAGATTTTGCAGAAGGCGTAGGCGAGGCGGCACGTTTTGCCTTATTGTGACCGCCTATCTTTAGAAATCTTTTTAATTCTGCCATTGAGCCATGCGATTTGTGTATTGTGGCGGTGCTCTCGTCATGCAAATGGGACAGATGATCCTTCTTTCCAACACTTAACAAACTAGAGCTTCTTTTATCGGCGCGAGATGATCGAGGGAGATCAGCGGTGGAAGAGGTAGGTGATGGTCGTTTGGTGCCAAGAGCGCTGAACTTGAAGCGTGGGTCGATACTATCAAGATTTTTGGACTGAGGAGCTCGTTTGTGAGCGGCATATGGATCATTCGCATCGCCAGCTGGTGTAAAGGGTCGACTATAAACAGAACGAGTTGGACTTGTTTCTCTGGAGACTGGTACCGAGTCTGTTGGTCCTATTGAAAAAGCATGATGCTTGTGCGCAACTTCGTGTGATTCTTCGGATTGGCTTGTTGGTCCAGTTGTGACTTGGCCGGAAGAAGGGGGCCGAGAAGATTCGTGAGTAGTGGAGGGAAATGTACCGGTTCCTGGAGGAGACACCTGTGGGGTGATTTCCTTGGGCTCGCGGTCTGGCTCACGCTCGAGAGGGGCGCCGGTAACCTTCACAGGGCCTTCAACAGCATCCCGCGACCGCGTTGCCGCAGGTGTGATAGGTGGTGAGTGCATCGAACTTGGGCGAGGACTAGGATGAGGTGATTGCCTCGAGGACGTTTGGGTGTTAAGTCGACTGGCTTCCCGTGAACCGTCGTCGTTTGAAGGAACCTGTTGATCGGAATGTTAGCTATCTGTTCAGAAGTACATAACAGCGAGTTATATCTTTATCATGGAGGTGTGGGGCATATGGATATTCGGATGACCGGGTGATATTGTGTGGGGGAATATCTCTGATAAACCAGCGTACGCTCAGCATAGTTATCAAGAGATGTTGTAAAAAATCATCTTTCAACTGCTTGACCTTGGGGTTACTAGCCTCAGTATCTTCTACCGCTGACGCGCTCGCCTTCTTCGTACAGTTCCCGATGACGGATAGAAAAGACTTCACAACAAACATACTCTTGAAGCTGGTAGAGAGACAGGCTCGAAGGCAAAGTGGCTCATGCGACGTTCTTGAAGATGAGTGCCGTGTAAGGATTTGGACAATTGTCGCAGTTCTGCTTGATCTGATCCAGAGATCTGTTGATGGGATGCACCGGAGTCGAGGGTCTCGAGAGCCTTTGGTTCTATCTCTTCGTTGACGGAGGCAAATCGGACAGTAGGTGATCCAGCAGTGCCATTGTTGTCTTGCATACCGGAGACAGGATTGCTTTCAGCCCCTGTGAATAAAATTGTTGTCAGTCCAAAGTCCATAGCGACCATCCTGGGATATGACGGAATCGACAATTAACGAGAATACTAATCTGGCGACACGTACCAATTGCGGGCCCGTCGGCTGCTTCATGCTTTGTCTGATGCGCAGCCATTTTGCATTTGCTTGGGCAACAGGAACAGTTTGGGATAAAACACTAGAAAGGATGAAGTCTGCTGAGTCGTGCACTGGCGGACTTGGGAGGGCTGGCTGCTGGCTGCTGGCTGCTGCTGGAGGGGAAGCCGCGGTGTCGAAAATTGAGGCGGATGGTGGGGCTCTCTCACAGCGGGATAGTCAGGGCCGAATACGGTTGTTGGCTGCTTGCTTGTCTGCTGCTTCTGTAACGAGATAGACGAAAGCAATGGGGGGCTGGCTGGCTGGCTGGCTGGCTGGCTGCCAATGAATCAGGAGGCGCGAGACTGGATCAGACAGGCGGGAAGAGGGCGAGAGTATGGCACAGTAGAGTGTCGTGCACCGGGGGGTTGAAAGGATGATGCTGTAATGTGCTGTATTGTAGGAGCAAGCCCAGATGCAGATGCGTATTTGCGCCCTCTCCTCCAGAGTGGAGGTTAAGCTTTGCAAAAGAGTTCTCTATCTACGAGAGAATGACGATGTGCCGGAAGCCTCTCGCCTTCTAGAAATCCGACTCGGTAGGCCGGGAAACAAACATGGGATCGCTGATTAAGCTACAAAGACGAGGATGCCGTAGGCCGGCCGTGATTTGCCCATTATGATGGCCTTCACAACCCTTCCTTGCCGTTGGCCAGACCTTTGCTGACGACCAGAGGGAGACTTGACTCATTGCCGTCAAGGGCTTTGCAGAGAATTCCTCAACAGCCCGACTAGATTGATTCTTCATAGGCACGGCTAAGTTGCTGGTCCTGTAGCGGAACCTTGGACCCGATAAGACGGAGGAATGGCATCTGGTACTGTATCTGGCCTGTGATCATGTCCTCGCAGGGCTTGGGTGAGTTGGGTTGGCTTGCCCGTTGACGATCCCTTCCAGGTTGTCCGAGCTAACACGTCCGGGTAATGGATGAATGCATTATTCAGTCTTCGTTCTGCGCCCTGATCTTTGGCATATAAAGGAACCGAGTGATCCAATGGTGAGAGAGACATGACAGAGAGAGAGAGACATGTTGGGGAGCATCCAGACTGGCATGTGTCGACTGCAGTAGACTTTGTATGCACTCGGTCCGATGTTTCTTTACAAGAGAACCTGTGTAATACTTCCCCATCATCCACGTGATGAATACTACAACTACCTAGGTACCTAGGTACCTATTCGTAGCTACCTACCACCTTACCAGCCAAACGTAAATATTGGCTAGAACACTCACTACCCATCTGCTGGCACATACCACATCTGGGTATACAGGCAAGACAATATTAACTAGAGCTGCAATAGATCCTCATTTAACTTTGATTGATTCCTCTGTCTATTCTTGACAATGCATTCATATATTGTACAAGGAAGCCGGTGGCTTTTCTGCCTCGCGAGATCCCTATTTTACATGGGAGAAACCCTATACCAAACGCCGGCGCAATGTCAAAGTCAACTCCAAACCAAGACCCGTCCATCGACTATCCAGCTAGGGCACTACCGTGACGCCTACTGTTTTTGCCTGTGCAATAACCGATTTGCATAACCCTTCTAGAGATAAACCCGAGAGTCGTAGTTCTGTTTGCTTGATCTTGGCGATCTCATAGACATGCTTTAAGCTGATCGTGCCAATACTCTGCTGGCCTGGATTGTTGGCGCCCTTCATCTTCCCTTTTCGCATCTCCGCTCCAGCTGCGGTCAAGAGAAGGTATGCAGTTGTAGGTGTACGCAGCTCGAAGTGAAAGGATCGGTCGGGTCGCACTGTCACTCGCGCTGGTATTGGAATACCAGTAGTAATGTGTGCGGTTCGTGCATTGAATTCCTGCGATTGTGTTAGCAAGATGACTCCCGATGGTGGTGCGTATGTGCTTCAATTGAAGATTCGAAGATAAAAGCGTACCTTGCAGAAGTCCATAGACTTCACACCTTTACTACCCAATGCTGGTCCAACAGGAGGACTGGGGCTGGCCTGGCCCGCTCCTACAATGAGCTTCACAATCTGATCGGTGGCTGCGCGTGCTTTCGACATGTTGGCTGCGCTCGAGGGATAATGTCCAGAGAGCTAGGGATGCCAGAATATTTCCCGTCGGGGCGAGCATCGCGAAATTCTGGCAGCCTTGCATTTGGGGCAGACAGCGCACGTCCCAATACTGCCTAGCGCCGAGATACCCAGGCCAGGTACTCACGTGGTACTCGCAAGCCAAGTATCGCCAAAGCCATTCGCGCGGGTAACGGTACTTCAAAAGTCCGCAGTCTCTTGAAGTGCTTCAGGAATATGTCGGATTCATGGCAGAGGCATGCTTGCGCTGGACCTGGGAAGTCCGTAGATATCCGTGTGACCCTATCTTCGTTTCCAGGGTTTAATATGAAAGTGAATACATAGAAATGAGGTAGAACTACGCCGCCCTCTGGCTCATGGTGCTGACGTAGTTTCAAGCCAGGCACCGCCAGTGCACGAGGGCGGTGGGGGGTAGTATGGCGGTTATGAAAACAAATGTAGAAATTTGATCGGGAATATACACACCACCCTTCCTTAACCTCACCCACTACCTAGAAAAACCTCCTTCAAGATGATGAACTGGGCTAAAGCAACGTAAGTCTTTTAGCATCTTTCAAACCCTCCAGCGAGCAAAATCTGACCGCGCGCTTGGTGATGAAGGCTGGCCAATGTGGCAGGCACCCAAGAACCCATCTACGGGCCTACAGCCATCCAGCCTGTGACAGAACAAGCCAAAACGGACCCTTGGACTGGGACGACAAAGGAGGATATCAGATGGGCCGCTCCAGAGTTTACCAGCGTCGAGACGCAGAGTTTCTACTTGATGGCGGATAGTGGACATATTGCTTTGGCACAGGTCATTTACAGCAACGTTGTGTGGGTCGTCTAAATGCTGCAAATGATCTTTGCTAATTCCAGATAGTGGGCTTCGAACCACTTGCCAATTCAACACAAAGATCTTTTATCCTGGCGCGTCCAAGCCGAATCTCTGGTCTTCAGATCAACTTACCAATGTCGAGTTTAACGAGGACAAGACCAATTTCTATGCTGAGAACTGCGCCGTTGAGCTCTCAGAAGATGGCAAGTCTTACTCGATCAAATCCATGACCAACGAGGCATCCATCGTGAATGTTACCGTCACTCAGACTGCTCCTGGCTTTCAGGTCGGAAAGGATGGGAAAACACACTTCGGGACAGACCCAGCGCAACCATGGGGCACTCTCAGACATGTCTTCTGGCCGAGAAACGTCGTCGAAGGCTCTATCGTTACAGAGGATGGTCCGATTGATTTCAAGGGCAAGGCACTTTTCGTGCATGCGCTTCAGGCCATGAAGCCACACCACGCAGCTGCGCAGTGGAACTTTGTTGATTTCCAAAGCCCAACTTTCTCTGCCATCATGATGGAATTCACCACACCAATATCATATGGATCTACTGTCGTCAATGTTGGTGGAATTGCTAAGGATGGGGAGATTATTTGCGGTAGTGCTTCAAACACTGTCGTTCACACGGAAACTAAATCCGATGCGGATAATGATTGGCCAGCACCAGAGGCAATCAAGTACTCATGGGTCGGTACAACGAAGGATGGCAAACCTGTAGAGGCTGTTCTAGAAGGACCACTCGGCGTAAAGCTGGATAGAGTTGATATCATGGCAGAAGTACCAGGGTTTGTGAAGAAGTTCGTTTCCGGGGCAGTGGGCACGAAGCCATACATCTATCAGGTAAGTAACAATCCATTCTTCCATAATCACTAATCTGACGATTATTTAGTTCTCTCCACCTGAGATCTCCTTGAAGATCAAAATAGGGGACGAGGAAACAACTGAGAAAGGTGTTCTCTTCTCTGAGGCTACTTTCATCTCAGCATGATATATTAATCTTCATGGTTGGCATGGTTGGCTTGGTTTGCAATAATGGCGTTGAGTAGAAGAGGTCCTGCACACTCGTTTGGGTATTAGGGAAGTTGTCATTGTCTTGTAGCCTTTTAGGTTAGTTTAATAGAGTCTCTTGACGAGATTTGAGTCACTGAAAACGATAAATGAGTCCTGTCTTTCCCTTTCGGTTCCTGTGAGATTTTGCAATTTCCGGCCCTGCTGGACTCGAGTATGGCATTTGTTGAGAAGACATTTGCCAGGTCAGAGCTTCAAACGCTTGTTCAACCCCGTCCCAACCAACTGTGGTGTGTTTACTCCGTACTTCAATATCTACAAAAAAACGCGGGGTACAGTACAATACTCGCTTAGACCTTCCGCTTCCCTTCACGCGTCAAGTCCCGACACGCTCACGATCTTATCAATCTCTTGTAACACAAACTTCTTCCACTACCTCTCTTCTCCCGCAGTTGTCAAACCAACCAGTTTAAAGCATCACCTGTGGATCGACTAGAAGCTATCAGCAGCAATGAACACCCAAAGCCGACGCACGAGTTCCAACATGCCTTCCACTGCCAGAGACCGGCCTGTTCTCGGCGGCAAAGGCGTGCTTGGAGGGTTGGCTCAAGGCCGTGGTAAAGGCACTCGTGGTCTCGGAAGCGGATCCTACATGAGGCGTCAGAGGTACTGTCTTCAAAGGTTATCATCTGTCCCCATTGTCTGACTATCGATTGCAGAAAAGTCTTGAAAGACAACATTCACGGCATCAGTAAGTTCACTCATAGCTACTCGACTCCCAAGAATGCCACTAACTCCTCCCAGCCAAGCCTGACATTCGGTATGCAATCCTTAGTGACCGCGCCTTCTTCTCATGTACAGTCAGTCGTTTTGGATCTCAAGCGTGCTAACAATCTTCTCCAAAGGCGATTGGCCAGAAGAGGTGGTGTAAAAAGAATTTCGGCACCCGTGTATGACGAGGTTCGAGCCAGCCTAAAGTCATACTTGACGACGGTAAGAGCATTGCTATCGCGGCCACATACCTTCATTCTAACCGAGTGCTAGATTCTCAAGGACTGCGTCACGATCATTGACGGCATGCAGAGAAAGACTGTCACGGTCACCGATGTAAGTTTTGCTCACACTCAGACTATAACTATGCTGATTTGCTCCAAGGTCATATTTGTCTTGAGACGAATTGGTCGCCCCATTTACGGCTTTGATCGCGACGTCAACAAGAGATAGATTCGTCGCTTCAAGCGTATCCTGTACACAACATGTGGTCATAGGATTTTGAAATCACCTCTTTAGCGATTGATACGTTGGGCAAGGCGTTGGTGGATTTTTTATGATGCTATACCCTCTTTATATGCGGTGGTCTGGCGATACGGACTTTGAAGTACATACTTCCAACAATTGGCATTGTATGAACGGAAAGGCCTGGGTTCACAATATGGTTGGTCACAAAGGTGTTGTTTGTTAAAATGGCGTTCTCAAAGTCATGCAACCTGCGGTATTCCGCTTGAACAGGGTATCTTGTACATAGGTAGAGAACACAACAATCAAGGAATCGAAACTTCAAAACACGCTCACAACATTCTACCAATAAGAGCGAACGATGCTCATAGGCCAGATGATCATCCCCTCCAACTCCTGTGGCTTTTGCTCCTCTTCCTCATCAACTCATCCTCCTTCTTCCTCTGCTCCGCAACCCATAACTCCCTCACGTGCTGATTACTCGCATCGCCGTTCCAGACCCGTTCGCTGTAGATACCCGTCTTCCTTCCACCAGGGTACCTCCCCTTTGCGACCTTCCGCCTGCGAGAGAAGTACGTCCAAGTGACATAAAAGGCGTGTACATGGCCGGGAATTACACCGGCGAGGAACCACAACGTGTTGACCAGTGCATCGGCTCCAACACCTGCTACTATCATTACCCCTAGAGGTGGACCTGTGATTTGCGTTAGCAAGAAAGAAAGCAGAAAGGTTGAAATGGCTCACAAAAAATATTGACAATCGTAACCAGGATCCTCTCCAAGAATAAACCCATCGTGCTTTGAAATGGTAGACGTTAAGTTGTGTCCTGTAGCTTTGTCGCCGGCCTCGTGATGAAGACTTGGTCAAGCAATTTTTCTCCAATGGGGACACAGAATTTCCTCGCATGAGACAATTAACAGAGGTTCTGGTATGGCATTCCCTCGACGTTAAGATGGGATTTGCTAAAGGTGAGTCTCTTAAGTTTTCCATCTGGAGACGAGATCTTATCTTTTCTGGGGAGGCATCCAGGGTCCTGCAGGGGTCCGGACTTGTTTCGGCACGATGACGATGGTGGATCTCGGGTCGAGACAAATGCAACAGCATCGCTTCCATGTTCAATCTTTAATTGGTTTGGTTAATCAAAGTTGGCCAGATCAGATTGGCAGCTTGTGCTTTCTTGGTTATTGGTTCAAACATATTTTGAGTGCTTATCTTACTGTCGGTTGACTGTAATCAACGGGTCGATGGGCACCACATATCTACTCTTTGGTGAATTGAATGCTCTTGTTCAAACGTTATTCATTTGTCCAAGGAGGAAAGAGGAAGTACTACAGGAGTGCTTATATAGGCACTAGCGTATCACGTCCCGACGTGACTATTCTCCCAACAGTACGGTAAGTAAAGGTGTAAAAGAAAATCCATTCCCATGTTTTATGAACCGCAACTCTTTTCTGACTTGGCACAGAAATCAGAGCCCTCAATTTTCCAGTGCACCCAATAGCCCACACAATTTCTCCGATAATAAATATACAAGTCGAGTACATGACTGGGCCAGCCAGCTTATTGAACGATTGACAAAAATTGTCAATACACAGATAGATAATACAAACCAGTAGAAGTAGATTACCAAAACCCGGGGATCACTCAGAGACAAAACCCAGAGCTTACGAAAGTAATTTTTGAATATCGCCCAACCTTGTCGTCTTCTCCTTGCCCTCCTTTGCTTTCTCCTTGAACGCTTTGCCCACTAGTTGTCGCTTGTCGGCTTGAATGCCCATGACTCTCTCTTCGATACTATCTTCCATTACAAGTCGCCAGACGGTACAAGGTCTTGTCTGACCTAGGCGATGTACACGATCTACAGCTTGGTCCTCGATAGCTGGTGCCCACCAGGAATCAGCTAGGATAACTGTATCAGCGGCTACCAAGTTAAGCCCTACACTGGCAACAGCCAAACTTGCAAGCAGGATTTTGCATTCGGGATCTTTGTCCAAAGCTCTGGTTGCTGAATCCCGTGCCGTGGCTGACATCTTGCCGTCAATACGCGCGAATTGATAGCCTGCCTCTTTAACTTGATGCTCGATAATATTCAGGAAGGAGGTCCACTGTGAAAAGATGACGACTTTGGATGCGGGATCTTTGCGGCTGGCTGCTAAAATACTCATCAATGCCTCGGTCTTGCTACTCTTGGTATCGACGTCAATATCTGCATCTTCAATCAATGTCTCGTCGACTGCAGGTTGGATCAGACATTCGTTGTCTAGTAGTTCGGCTCTGCACATGGGACATTTGTGTTGCGTTACAATAACTCGTTCAATGCATTCCCTTCCGAATGCGTGCTTGCAGGAAGTTATGACAGGGTTATGTAACTCCTCAAGGCAGACGGCACAGTCTTCATGACTGTCGATACTGATCTGGAGAAGTGCTTGAAGGGCAAGACGAGTCTCACTGTTTAATGCGACTACCTGGCCTTCTGGAGACTCCAAGAGGGAGAGCAAATCAGCCACACGGGAGCCACATAATTTCCAATGGCAGCAACTGTCTTGTGTTAGACCATGCTCTCGGACTCAATTAAAGCCAAAGTAAAGAACTTACACTTGACGGAGTCGCAACAAAACCTCTAGTACATGGCGATATGAATTGCCACCTTTGCCGCCTGCCAACGCCTTAGAGAGGGTTCCCTTTGCCTCGGCACTAAACTGTTAGTTCCTGTATTAATCTAAAACAAGTGATGATTTTCTGATTCTAAACTTGGAAAAGCAATTTTGAAAAGAATACTTCAAACCAGCCGAAGGATTCAAGTCATTAAGCAGAGAATAATTACCCAATGCTTTTTAATAACTTTGAAATAAGAAACACTCAAGAACTGGGTTTTACTTACAGTAGAGCGTCATATTTTTCTCTCTCATCCTTTCTGAATTGAATTCGATGGACATACTCGGAGAGTTCGGGTAGCTTCAAGTCAACAAACTTCATGTCTTTTTTTCGTCTCAAACACATTGTGCGCATGATGGTTTGCAATAACATTTCTGCGTTCGGATCACCAGCGGCCAAGGTTCGAGTTAAAATGGCGTTGAATAACTCAAGGCGTTCAAGACCACCGGTAATCTGGAGAAACTTGAGCATGGAGTAGAGATCCTTGATCGTATTCACGATTGGGGTTCCTGTCAATACCCATCGAGAATTGGCAAGAAGGCTACAGGCTGCAACAGAGGCCTTTGTATTGGGATTGCGTATGGTGTGGCCTTCATCAAGCACAACTCTACGCCAGTTCATACAAAACAATCCGTGCTGAGTTGGAGTTGACACCGGAGTTTTGCTACCTTTTGGGAAACACTCAGAGCTCAATGTTCCATATGCCGTGATTACAACGTCATATTTGGCGAACTCCTTATTGGTCATTTGTTTCCGGTTGCTGCCATGATACGTCAAGATTTTGAGTTGACTTAATTTATCGATATGTCTTTCAGCTTGTTGTACCCAATTCGACATAACCGAGACAGGTGCAATGATTAAAGTGGTGCCGGGGCCACCTTCTAAAATCAAACTGATCACTTGTAACGTTTTCCCAAGGCCCATATCATCGGCTAGAATGCCCCCCTTGGCCAATTTGGGTGCTGTTTGGGCAGTATAACTAGTAGCAATATTTTGATACCACTTTGGGCGTTCGGAAGAGCGTTTCCACAGTTGCACAATCTCGGTAGAGCCTTCTCTCGGAAGCACTGGATCTTCCTTGGAGAGCATCCAGGCAAGACCTTGAAGCTGATAAGGGAGTAGAATGGACACAAGGCCTTTGGGTTGCTTCGCCTTAGGCATCTTGGAAAGCATTTCCTCTGGTGCTCCCCATTCTTCGGCAAGCTTTTCGATATCTCTTGGTCTGAAACGTTCCGCATGCTCAACGAAATGCTGGATGTTAAGTTCCGGTTGTGCAATAGGTTCGGGCTGGCTACTTGCAGCATTCTGTGAGCTTTGGAATCCCATCTGTTTTCTACCCGTCGGAGTAATTTCAGCCTTCTTGGGAGGATTGGGCGCCGCAGCTCCTCGCTTTTTAATGGGCACCCTTTCAGCCTTCAAACGGTCTTCGAGCTCTTGTCTAGCATTGGGCTCAACTGGCCCATAGACTCTTAAGTGTATGGGACAATCATAGGGTCCTTTCTCTCCCGATAAATTGCCTTCGAGTACAATGGCTCTGCGGTCCTAGAGTGAGGTTCAGCATTCTGCTAATTTCCGATGAGCATCGTCACCCACAAGAAATCCGGCAAGCTTTTCTGCCAAAGCTCGCGGCAAATGTCCGATCTGCGTGCCCTGGACATTATTGATCCTGATAGCATTTGAGTCATAAATATTAGAAGGCTCTCTCTTGATCAAGACAGCTTCGCCGACAGTCGCGTAGCCATTGTAATATCGAATTCCAACAATCTTTCCATCGATGGTACCGACACAAGTCCAACCAAATCCTTCCTCGGCTTCTTGGCTGGAATCAACCAGATCAGTCTCAACATTGGCCTCTGCCTGCGTTGATCCTAGGGCCCACGTGTCGCGTATATGCTGGGGTTGGGAGCTGCGGGGATACTTGGTGGGTGGCTGCGGATCATCGTCGCCAGTTAAGTCAATAGCGTCGTACGATCGCTTGCCAAACGACATGGTGGAGGCTGTGGAATGGTGGTAAGAAACGGGTGTCAATATCACGGTGTACAGACAGAACGGAAGGTGGTAGTTGATTATGCTTTGTCGCGATACTCTGACGCGAATCCTGGTCGAGCGCGTTCGTCTTATGTAATTGGCTACCCTAGCTGTGGAAGAAAACATTCAGCGGAACATACGTTAATGATGTATAAATTCAGTTAGTTCAACTTGACTTAACGAACACTTTAGATATGGTGCTGTTGTTCAGGAATTGAAACTTATCTAGGAGCATGAAGTGCTAGTAACCAGGATATCCCAAATTAAATATGTCAGTTAGCAATTACACGAAGAAGCTTTTTTGATATTTCTTTTTTAGAACGAAGACTATAATATGAGTTTCGAATCGTCCCTTTCAACGGCTAGTATAGACAATAGAAGGTTGATTAGCTCGTATCTCAATTATGTTCTACAAATAAGGATTCTAAGCTCGCAATTGATAGTAATACTGAAGAGATACAGCCTGTTGATTAGTATACCTGGGTATATTTCTTCTTGCGGAGATAAGCCTAAGCTAGTATATGAAGTTCTCTCTACCACCAAAAGAACAGACTCTATAATGTTAAGATCATACTGTGATTTTGAGGGGCTAACTCTTAAAAAAGAAAACTTAGATAAAAGAATAGGAAATCATGTTCAAGAACTGCGACAAACTACAGTACAATAAAAAGCATCGTTAAAGAGGACGCGGTTATAATAATGAATAAAGAAAGAGAATCGCTTTACTCCTATCAGGACTAGAAGCATACAAACTATTAAACAAAACAATAAACCATCATTGTATAGAATCAAGCTCTTCTAATTGTGGATTCCTGGGAGAACTACAGACTAGTCATTTTATTTCCATAGTATCATTTTGGATACTGTAAGTTCCTTTGATTGTGTAGACCAAGAACGCCTTGCTAAAATCAAAGCCCTCCCCTAACCTGTTACGATACTCATTTTGCTCCTTTCCCCCTGGCTTCTGTCTCACTTAATTCTCTTATGAAAACGTGAGCCAGGCCCACCGAATCATAAGTCTGGCTACCTTCCTCAAATCCAGGGCAAACACCAACTGCCAAATACCTCCCATCGACAGAAAATGCCAAGGCGGCAACGCTGGTGTCGTACTTCTGGTATTGGCGAATTCGTCTTTTGGCTACCGCATCCCAAAGCGCAACTACTCCGTCGCCTCCACCTGATGCAAAGGTGCCATGGAAAGGGTGAAATGCCAAGGCGTTAACTGGATAGACAATATCTGTGTCTTCAGCTTCGGGCGCGGCTTGTCTATGGCATTTGAAGGCGTATTTCCGCGCTTGTGATTCAGTGGATGGGTCAAACCATTCCACCGCTACTCTTCCCTCAATACTGCTGCTAGCATAACCTGCATCGTTTGGCATACATGCCACAGCTCTTGTCATGAATTTCAGTGATGATTCTCTTTGTTGCCAAGGTTGGATATCTGTAGCTGAACCATTGGCTTGCGAGGCTATCATCACAGTACTTTGAAGATCGTAGATGTATAGGAGTCTGGAAGCCATAGCAACGACAAGTTTTGAAGCTGTGATAGAAAGCGCATGTGGCTTCGCAGGCAGACGAATCGTAGTATGCTCCTTTTCAGGCTGGGAAAGGTAATGAAAATGCAGTGTACTATCCCATGATGCTGAGACAAGAAGAGAATGCTCTTTGCTGTATATGACCGTCTTTACCGGCTTTTCGTGAATGCTGAGCACAGTTTGCTCGCCTGTTTTGAGGTTTATCCTAAGCCAAGTCAGCGCAATTCTCCGCTTAGATGGCTCTATACATGGTGTTAAGAAGACCATACCGGCCGTCCTAAATCCACTCAGTATACCTGGATGCAATAGGAGAAAGATTAGACAGAAGCATATGCCTAGCAAAAAGTTGTCGTTTGAAAGCAGTCCCAGCATATTCCCCAACAGCAATCCATCTTGATACAAAAGAGTTCTTGGGCTTACCTCTTGACCTGCCAATCCATACCACCCGTGTAAGCTTCGTTATCGTCTTTTCCAAAGCAAACATCAAGCACTGGCGCACGATGCTCGAATTTTTGAATTAACTCCCCGCGCTTGCCTTCTTCAATGTTAGGAGCGGTGACATCATATAGATACACATTGTTATCCCAAGAGCCTACGAGCAACCTGGTCGGAGAATTTGGTGCGAAGGCGAGAGAAGAGATGGCATCGGTTGGTGGTTCAGAAAGTTCAAATTGAATAACTAGAGACAAAGTTAGCTGGGTAAAACATAACTCTTCGTAGTAGAACGAATCAGAAAGCGACTTTATTCCCATTGCTTACCTGGTGGTGCCATCTTCAATAGAAATAAGGTGAAGAAATGGTGTGGAAATGGTGTGTTGGTGGTGATTAGCTGCGGAGTCGCGAAGTCTGTCGCGAACTACCTACAGCTAGAAAGTTTCTGCCACTATTCACCGCATTTGCCCCGCCAAAATGTTCCTGCATTACTGTACAGCCATTTCCACCCATCCAAACCACCATATTCCTCATTCACGTCACGTCATACTCGAGCTACGCAACGGACCATTTTATCTTACCATTTATTATCCCTTACGCCAGCTGGAGATACCAAATCTAAATCCTATTCTTCTAGATTGACTGGTTTGTGGCGTGGCCGCTTGTCTCACTCTTTAGGATGCCTTTTGCGCAGCTTGTTCTAGGAAGCCCTGGAGCAGGCAAGAGCACGTATTGCGATGGAAGTATGTGATACCCCTTTCCAAAGCTTTCTAGGAAGTACTGACAAGATTATAGTGCAACAATTTATGTCGGCCATCGGACGAAAATGCTCAATAGTCAACCTCGATCCAGCCAATGATCAGACAAATTATCCGTGTGCCATAGATGTTCGTGATCTGATAAAGCTGGAAGACATAATGGAGGAAGATGAGCTGGGTCCGAATGGGGGTGTATTATATGCACTGGAGGAGCTCGAGCAGAACATAGAGTGGCTAGAAAAGGGATTGAGCGAACTGGGCGAAGACTATGTATTATTCGATTGCCCTGGTCAGGTCGAGCTCTATACCCACCACTCATCGTTACGAAACATATTCTTCAAACTACAGAAGCTTGGATACAGAGTGCGCATCCACTTGAATTGCATTGTTTGGTTAGCATTTGCTGACTTCTATGCAGCTTGTAGTGCTTCATCTCTCCGATTCCTATTGCCTAACCCTTCCTTCACTCTACATCTCCAATCTAATATTGTCTCTTCGAGCTATGCTTCAGATGGACCTGCCACACATCAACGTGCTGACAAAGATCGACAAGCTTTCTTCTTATTCTGCTTTGCCATTCAATCTCGACTTCTACACCGAAGTACAGGATCTGTCATATCTACTCCCCCATCTCGAGGAAGAATCATCTGCGATGCGCGGTTCTAAATTTGAGGGTTTGAATACAGCAATAGTGGAGCTAGTTGAAAGTTTTGGGCTGGTCGGATTTGAGACATTGGCAGTTGAAAACAAGAGAAGCATGATGCACCTATTACAAGTGATCGACCGAGCAGGTGGGTATGCTTTTGGCGGTGCTGAAGGTGCAAATGATACCGTCTGGCAGGTAGCAATGAGAGAAGGCGTGACTACGATGGATGTTAAAGACGTTCAGGAACGCTGGCTTGATGCCAAGGATGAGTTTGATGAGAAAGAACGGATCGAATTGGAGGAGCAGATGAAAGCTCGAGATGGAGGTGACCAGGACGCACCAATGAGCACCGAGGAGGATGATGAAGATGAGGATTTTGGATCCATGTCTTTACCACCGGGCGGAAGTGGTATAAAAGTGGTTAGAAAGAACCAATAATACCTCATCCGTCGCTGAGATCTTCGTCTTCATCTTCGCTGTCGCTGTCGCTCCTATCCACCATGGTGATATCGTTGATAGAGTCGCGTGCGGATTGGGGATTTTCCTTCCCAAACATGCTATCCAATGTTGAGGCACTTTGTTCATCGAGTTCCCGCCTTGCTTTGACAATAGTTTCCCTTGCTCTTCGGATAGCTTCCTCCTCGGCCTTTCTAATCGTCCCACTGACCCTAACCACTCGGAATACGCAATTTTTCCCGCTCTTGATTGGCACCCTGCTCATGAATGATAGCGCTGCCCATACCACATTGTAGTGCGCTCGTGATACTTTGAGTATGAAAGTCGAAGTCGCTGGCGAGAGGTATTTGACTACGACTAAATTAGGAAATTGACAGGATATGCAGGCATACTTGACTTGCCTACTAGACTATCAGAGATGACTCCGGAACCATAATCGCCGAAAACATTGGTGACCTCTGCACGAATTGCTCTGAGAAGTACTTGCGACGTGAGGGCATCTGGAGTCGGCTGGTGAAATGCGACAATATCAGGAACCTTCGAATTTGTAGGCTTTTTCTCCAATTCAGGGTATAATATGTTAACCAACAAGTATCGATGCTTAACTCGAACCATGACCGTTTATGAGGAGGGCTGAATAATGGGGAGCTGAGCTTTTGAGCACGTTCCTGTGAAAGTTCTTTTTTGTGGTGGACGCGACCGAAATTCTTGATGCGTGACGTCGAGGTTGAGACGAGACCTCGGCCTCGACCCGAGACTTGGTGACTCGGTGGGGAAAGTTTGGCGACGCAAGCTCTCGGGCGTCAGCTAACGTCGTCCTCCAACCATCAAAATGGCAGGTTTAAGAGCAGCAGTCCTTGTTGTATCGACAACTGCTTCGAAAGACCCTTCCACGGATTCCTCCGGGTCCCTCTTGAAAGATGTGTTCGAAAAGGATGGCGGAGATCAGTGGGAAGTGGTCGATATCAAGATAGTGGGCGATGATGTTCTTGACATCCAGCAAAGTATTACAAGTTGGACGGACCAGGAGAGTCCAGTTAATCTGATCATAACAACTGGAGGTACTGGTTTTGCGGTGCATGATAGCACACCAGAGGTAGTGTTTGAACAACGACAACCTGTATTGAATGTCATGCTAACCAGTATCTAGGCTGTTACCCCATTGTTACATAAACAAGCTCCTGGCCTTGTCCATGGAATGCTAGCAGCATCTCTCGCTGTTACGCCTTGTAAGTCCCTCCATTTCCAGTTCTGTTCTCTTGCCTAATTGGTTAGTTGCATTGATGTCAAGACCCGTTGCTGGTATTCGGAATAAGACAATCATCCTCACGTTGCCTGGCTCTCCTAAGGGTGCCAAAGAAAACCTCCAATCAATCCTAAAGCTATTGCCTCATGCTTGCCAGCAAGCTGCGGGAGCCGATTCAAGGAAACTTCATGCAGGTGGTGTGAAAAGACTCGAGGCTGAGGCTGGAATTAATCCTTCGTCTACCCCTTCCCATGGTCATAATCACTCTCATGGACACTCACATAGCCATGGGCACTCTCATGGCCATGCAATGCCTGTGCGACATACGAACCCGGAGGACAATCCTCGCTCTAATGACCCCACCTTAGGACCAACCAGAAGAAATCGCTCATCGCCCTTTGCTATGCTATCAGTAGATGAGACAATGTCACTCATTAAGGAGCACACACCTACACCAAAAATTGTCAAAGCAAAAGTGGATGGCAGTCTGATAGGATCGGTGCTTGCTGAAGACGTTAGTGCCACAGAAGCTGTTCCTGCTTATAGAGCAAGTATTGTAGATGGTTACGCTGTCATCGTATCGAAGGATGCTTCTACCAAAGGCATTTTTCCTGTAGCTTCTGTATCTACAGCCACAGCAGGCGAAATTTTCCCACTGGAGATAGGGCAGATTGCACGCATCACAACTGGTGCTCCCTTGCCACCCGGTGCAACCTCTGTTGTCATGGTTGAAGATACCATTCTGAAAACGATGACAGATGACGGAAAAGAAGAAAAAGAAATCGAAATCCTTGCCGATGGTGTCAAAGATGGCGAAAACGTTCGTGAGATTGGGAGTGACATAAAGGCTGGCGAAATAATTCTGCGGAAGGGCGAGGAGATCTCAGCAACTGGTGGAGAGCTAGGGTTACTTGCCTCAGTTGGTAGGTCTGAAGTTACAGTCTACAAGCGACCCATAGTCGGTGTTCTATCCACAGGAGACGAGATTGTTGAACATAGCCGACCAGGCTCTCTTCGTCTCGGTGAGGTTCGTGATTGCAACAGGCCGACAGTCATGGCTGCTGTACGAGGCTTTGGTTTCGAAGCTTTGGATCTCGGGATTGCACGAGATAAGCCTGGAGACTTGGAGCAAACCCTGCGTGACGCACTGCGCAGGGTAGATGTCATTATCACAACTGGCGGTGTTTCGATGGGCGAGTTGGATCTTCTTAAGCCAACTATTGAGCGTTCTTTGGGGGGTACAATTCATTTTGGACGAGTCGCAATGAAACCAGGCAAGCCGACCACGTTTGCTACAGTTCCTGTGAAAGACAACGCTGGCGAAAGAGTCTCTAAGGTTATATTCTCGCTTCCTGGTAATCCAGCTTCAGCTATAGTTACGCTGAATCTCTTTGTGCTGCCATCTTTGCATCATGCTTCTGGGATCTCTCCTGCTGGCTTACCAAAAGTGGTTGTAAGCCTTGCGGAGGATGTCCAGCCAGACCGTTCAAGAAGTGAGTATCATCGTGTTATTATAACCATTGGCAGAGATGGGTTTTTACACGCCAGTAGCACTGGTGGGCAGCGTAGTTCCAAGGTCGGTAGTTTCAAGAGTGCAAATGGGCTGTTGTGTTTGAATCCCGGATCCAAGCCACTGCAAAAGGGCGCGAAAGTCGAAGCTCTTCTAATGGGGAAACTTCATAGCGACTTCAGTACCTAGTCATCTAGCAATAATTACCATAGTAGAGTATAAACACTAAACCCTGTCTCGGAGTTTTGCTGCTTCCATCCTTTTGGTTCTAGTCCGGACAAGCTGTACTTGCCTTTTCGGTGTTCAAAAAACACCTCCCTGAACAAATATCACGACCAAAGGGTAATACTCACATATTAAGCCAAACACAAACCATGTGCAATTACGGATACTACAATTTCGACCTGTGTGGACATCGAGGAATCGAAGTCGATCACTACTGCCCTCAAACACTTTATTATGCTGGTATGCATGGCTCTCTGACTCCCTGCTACCATAACGAACACTATGCAGCCAGCAACACAGCTCCCGTCGAGGCAAACAGGTACTTCTACAAGTGGACAGGTATGTCTGGGTACTGTCGATGGTGTGAGTTAGAGTTCGAGGTATGTGTCTTTTCTTTCTGCGGTTGAATTGAACGCAAACGTCATTCAAATATCTGGCGGTTCATGTAATCACATAATTAACTTACAGAAGAAGCCTGTGGTTTACATCGAGAACATAGTCTGCTAATACACTATCCAGATGCTAAAAGACTTTCATTTTCCAACTGGCAATGACATCCCATTTGATATCTTGGAGGCACGTCGACAGTCGACTTCTTCAACCATTCAAGACTCAAATGCTACAAGTCCCCACTCAAACTTATCATCGCCTGAAACTCAATATCCGATTACTACCTATCATAATGAGATACTTGGCATATTGACACCAGTGAACACATCTTCCTCGGTTTTTTCAGCTTCCCCGGTTTCCTCACTTTCGTCCACATTCATATATTCACCTGCGTCTACGTTATCTTCATCCGCCTCTCCTGTTACATGTGCTATAGATGGGGGCAGTCCTGTTCCATATGTCTATGCACCGCCAGTGTCACGGTTTCTGCACGAGCTTTTAGGGTTTACGAACACCATCAAAATTGAAAATCGTGATGCTCCCTGCTTTCCGAATTTATTCTTCCCTGCTATACTCGCTCGGTACTGCTCAGAAAACAATGGTCTTAATACACAGTTTCAATCACGAGCCCATGTTGGTGGTCAGTTATGGGTTCCCGATGAAACAACATTCTGGGCAAGGAACAATGGGCTTACACCAACTGATGCTAAAGTCGTCGCGAAAGCAATGTGTCAGGGAATGGACTGGAAAGAGATATGGAGGTGTGTTCTTTGCTTGCAGTCGTTGATTTTATCTATTGGAGTTTTTAAACTAACAGTGTTCTTAAGTCTTAGGTTTGAAGAAAGAGGCCTGACAATCAACGATTTTGTAAGGTTTGCTTCAAAAGCTGCAGATATATTAGATGAGAACGGATTGCTACCAACACATCGAAATGACAGACTTTATGCAACAGCTAGTACTTGACATGGACAGAAATGGGTGTGGAAGATAAGTCTGTATGACAGACATCCTTTGCCGCTGGTCATACTCTTCATCTCTCAGTCTAGCCTGATAAGTCACAGGATTATCAAAATGCAGCAGTAGCTTTGAGTACAATTGCATTTGTTTTACATACAGCACAGCAACACTTCCCATAAGTGATGCCAGTTTTACTCCTAAGACAAAAAATGACGTTATGCTTAACATCCGTGTCTACCTAAAACGCCTGCATCGGGCACCAATTTGACTGATATACACTGATCCTCCAACCTCTTGCCACGTCGGACTTGCGTATGCTGCATCTTGGACATATTTCTTGCCCTTGGTTGATCTAGCTGCCGAAGTCTGCAGCCTTGCTTGATACCAATAGACCAATAATAAGGCCAAAGAGACCGAGGACAGAACTGAAGATCTCAATAACGAGAATCTTGACGAACCTAGAAATTGAATTAGAGACTTATATCACGAAAGAGAAGAAATCTTGGTGACACCCACAAACTTGGATCAGCAGCATCTGCTAGAGCAGCACCACTACCGTTGATTCCAACTGATACGCCGCAAATCAGGTTGCACATTCCCACAGTCAAGCCAGCCCAGAAAAGAGCATAGCCTGTATAATAACTGCTTCCTGAGTATGCGGCATCTCCCAGTGCAACGTTGAGCTTCGCAGAAAATACGATCGACATAATGACCCCGTAGATGGCCACAACTTCGCAGAAAATGATGGAGATCAAATTCTTAGTTCGGATTCGAGGCGCCTTTACACCTCCTCCAAGAATCGAGGACCCGGTGATGAAAATTCCCCTTAAGCTTCATGAGCAAAGACCTTTGTGAACCTAGATGAGGGATCCTACCATGCTGCGCCTACGACTGACAATCCAATACACAATCCGATGCCCATACTTGCCCATGCGTAGGGGGAGACGTCTTCGAGAAACTGGCCGATCTAATCCTGCCATCAATAACTGCAACTGAGTGGTTCGCATATCTTGCACGTACGTTGAAAGCTTCGCCATCGCCGGTAAAGAGCATATCTAGCATCCGTCAGTTTCGAGGCCACCGCGTCAGTTCCAACCAGTACTTACAAGCTCCAACCACCGCAAGTGCCGAGGTAGCACCCCCAAGACTGTAGCTGAGACTCATCTTGCCAGTTCGGTTACAGGCAATTGGGCTCTTTGAAAGTAAGTGAATGTATGGATCGAAGCTATTAAATCATCATCGTCAGGTTGTTTAACAATTAGAACCGAACTCTGGCTGCCGTAATTGCTGCCTGAGGCCTCAGACTAAGCAGAACTGCTACACGTGACACAAGCACCTACAACGTAACCCTCCTAGTGGTTCTGCATCTGATAATACCTTATTATCCCTAGGTTTATTAGGAACTTATATTTGCGATTATATTCTTGGTTTGCACCAAGTTATATATTATCATCATTATTATTACTTATATTTATCTACTAGAGTTATACTTTGCTACGTGGTTTAGTATTTTTAAAATAACACGTGATCACACTTGTTATTTCACTATATAATATTAATCGTAAAACCACCTGCTTTTCTACTTAAATAAGCTGATTAGCTGAATAAAAACAAGTAACGATATACGTAGTAGCACTCTAGCAAGTATTACGTAATCCTGACACGGAATTATTAATAATCCGGGCGGCCGCTAAACGCCGACATACACGTGACGTCGGAACAGTCGAGCAATTAACTAGCGCGAGAGGCTCTGTAACCTTGCTTACTCATCCACCAGGCAGCATATCGACATCCTCAACCACAAAGCCGTCTTTGATCTTCACAGCAACGTCGCCACTAACACATTCACAATGGCGACGACTACTACGTCCTATTA
Source organism: Pseudofabraea citricarpa (assembly GCA_029641185.1). NCBI lineage: Eukaryota > Fungi > Ascomycota > Leotiomycetes > Helotiales > Dermateaceae > Pseudofabraea > Pseudofabraea citricarpa. The sequence continues at coordinate 111,375 of JAPWGK010000031.1, forward strand.
CGAGCTCTACCGCCGTAGCAGGTACCGTGCCTATTTGCTACACAACTTGCTGCCCGTACTAACAGACCTCCTAGCATTGGCATGGCCCTGACAGACACTCTGGATGATCTGATCAGCGAGCGCCGTATCGAGCCACAACTTGCGATGAAGATCCTGGCGAACTTCGACCGTAGCATCACTGAGGTTCTGAGTGACAAGGTCAAGGCGAGATTGACTTTCAAGGTACATATCTGGGAATGAGGGGTAGAGGGGGTGCAAGCAGTGGCTAATATTGGAGGAATAGGGTCATCTCGATACCTACCGCTTCTGCGATGAGGTCTGGACCTTCTTGATCAAGGATGTCACTTTCAAGATGGAGAATTCATCACAGACCGTCCAAGCTGATAAGGTCAAGATCGTCAGCTGCAACAGCAAGAGACCTGGTGATCCTCAGTAATTTGAAGGAGTGCGCCAGCAGAACTCAGGGCGACCTGATGTTTCTAGGGGTTAATAACTTCCTCTAGCGGCCGGCAATGGTGGAATATGGGTGACAATGCGCGCTGGCTCATCTTTCGGATGTCTTTTTCTTAGATCGGGTCCTTGCATCTGATGGCGTTTTACGGATTCATTCAACGGCGTTCGTAGTATTGAAAGTCCTGTCGGGAAAGGCAGGCAGGATGGTAGGATAGCACCTCAGACATAAGTGCTATGGACATGGGCAGTCCTCTAAAATTGAAAATGCGATGCGCCTTTAGACTTCTGCCTTACATGACATGAGCTTCTCTATATTTTTGAGTGATATTTTGGTAAAAGATACATAGTGCTTTCTTTTGTTATCTAAGTTCTTTTAGCTATCGGCAAGACCCTGAGTTTGATATACTTAAGTTCTTGCTTGCTACTCCGTACTGACACAGTATATATTCCGTATCCGTACTCTAGATGCAGGTCCGAAAAGAGCCTAATGATGCCCATAGCTCAAATGCTTGGCATGGGGCACGTATTGCGACTCGCGAGTCGCAACTCGTTCCTCGTCACCTCGAACACGTCTCAAAGACGTCCTCCAACCCACGCCATTGAACAGAACTGCAAGCTAGCCCTCCCTTACTGTACGGCTCTGCTAGCTGCTGAGACGTCTTCCGAGATGCTACGTCAACGTCCCACCAAAGCCAGCGATCCACGCTCTTCAGCCTCAATCTCGGCGCTTTCACAGAAAGGGAGTTCCACCACAGAAATCATGGAGAGAGACGACCCCAGTCAACAACTCTTGGCGCAAGCGGCCGATCGTGGTCAGCCTTTATCTGGACCACCTCCATTATCAAACTCCTCTTCCACCCCACACACCGACGACTCTGCGGATATGGATTTCTCGAAAGCGAGTCGCAAGTCGCAATGGATTATTCTAGCTGTTGCGAGTGGTGCGTGCGCAGCTTTCAACGGAGTATTTGCTAAATTGTACGTTTTATCGTTCTCTTATTACGCTCCATGTTACGGACCCTCCGGATGCGGGATACATACGTGAAATATATTTCGTGAACGTTTTTACTCCCTGAAATGCGGCGAGACTAGTCTCCAAAGCTGCTGTATCTAACACAGAAGTGATGGTCCGGTGGTCGAGTTATATGATGTTGATACAGGAGAGGGGGAAATGTTACTTCAGCGGTTCAGTCACTGACAATTGATATCTTAGAACTACGACAGAATTAACGACTAGTTTCGCGACTGGAATTGCAGATTTGTTGGGATTGGGGAACGGAGAGAAGGTTGTGGAATATGTTGTGCGAGCAGTGAGTGGCCCATCATGATATACGTGCTGCTGGGTATCCAACAGCCCTTCAGCTTCTGAGGTAAAGATTGTACTAATGGCTTTATATAGATATTCTTCGCATTGAATCTAGTTTTCAACGGCATTGTATGCTTCTCTTCCTCTGCCACCATTCCAAGACTAACCCCCCACTAGATGTGGACATTGTTTACGAAAGCCCTTGCACGCGGCACTTCTACTACACAAGTATCCATTATCAATACCTCATCAAATTTTATGATCACCGCAGTGCTCGGTTTCATCATCTTTTCCGAATCCCTTCCACCTTTGTGGTGGTTAGGAGCGGCTATGCTTGTAGCAGGAAATGTTATTATTGGACGCAGAGAAGAAAAGGACGAAAGCGCAGACGAGCATACGGCGGCAGAGAATGGAGAAGGCATATACAACGAAGAGAACGAAGAGCTACTAGCTGATAGCGTTGAGTTAGATGAGGACATTGAGGGGCCTGCAGTCAAGAAAAGGGCCGAAGAAGACGACGCATTGATCTTGGATCTCGACGGCGACAAATCTGAGGATGAGTTGCTATAAAATGAGAAGGAAGCATTTGAGGCGTTTGGGACTGTTCATATACCCGAGAATGATGGATAAATCGGTGTATCATACATACATTTAGAAAGGGTTGGGAAATAATTGTTGGATATTGTAGAGATTGAGTATTTTGTCCATCTGTGAATCCGCTGCGGACATGCCAAAATCTAAAGACATGATGGAATGACGTTGGGTTTGCTTCTTCTCGCATGCAAAGTATGACATCGTTGACGCCTTGGCAGCATCTGGAAGTATCCAATCTACCAGAAATAAGCACATGTCAAGGAGTCAGGTATTGGAAGCAGTCTAACATAGATACTTTCAGGGTATTGGGTACTTTCTAAGAAAACAGATCTGATCAACAACTAGTTGCCTTGCTTGCAAGCCGAAGTAAAAGAATTTGTACGAAGAGCTGCTTGCAACTAAGATGAGGAGCTGGTGGAGGCAAAGAAAAACCGGTACCTATACTCGAGTAGATACCTAGGAAATTTATCTATTCAAACCTACTACTGAACTATCATCTATCTACCTACTTCCTTGCATTGGCCATCTCCCCAAATTGGGCATCATGACAAAGCATTATGCAATCCTAATTGTCCGATGTGCAACGAATCCTTCGAAGCAACCTCATCTCCCCACCATGACAAAGCGCCTACGCACTCTAAAATCTCCGACATGCAACGAATCAAATAACTCATCTCCACCAAGTACATGCCACGGCCCACGATAAAGCGTATACGTATTCTGAAATATCAGATATGCAACAAACTTCAGAAATCATCATCCTCATTTCTACCGAGTACAGAGCACGGCGAAGCCAAGCAAGCGTATACGCACTCTGAAATGTTAGACATGCAACAAATCCTCGAAAATCACCTTCCTCATCTCCACCGAATGCATGCCGCGAGAAAGCGCTCACGTACTCGGAAAAATCAGACATGCAACAGATCTTCGAAAAGTAAATATTCAATCTCTTTGTGACAAAGCGTTTATGCATTTTGAAAAGGTCCGACATGCAACAAATTTTCAAAGAGCAGTCAGGCGCTCCGCACTTCGATGTATATACTTACTACACAATAAAAAATAAAGCATGCTCGTGGTTCAACTTACATGTCTGATATGAATGATATGCAATGAATTTCCCAGAGGCATTCAGCCATTCCGGAAAGCTATACTCAGAAATAATCCCACGTGCAACAAGTTCCAACTCAGCTCCCAAAAGACATACCATAGCAAGAGATTGGTTTTTGAATTGCGTTATGTCCATCGTGTAACGAATCTTCAAAGGCCATTTAGTGTAACGAAGGAACTATTTTCTTAACCCAACAAGTCTAACTTACAACGAGTCTTCGAGCCAGTTACAGTTACTTCGGTACTCCTAGCAAAGTACTTTGCTACCTGAACATGGAAATCGTACGTAGGTATAGTAGAGTTTGTATACAAAACAGGTAGTACTGCTGCTGCTGCTACTTACCTAGGTACTATATGGCATGCGTACCGGAGAGAGAGCAGACTACAGATATGCAACAAAAGAGAGGTAAGTAATATGGATTACGGACTGTGGAGTTACTTGTAGATGTGCAACAGAAGTATTTTGGAATACGCACCGTAGGACGAGCTGCCGATATGCAACAAAAGAGAAGTGGGTGAGAAATACACAGCGACTTGCCGACATGCAACAAAAGAGAAGCAAGTCAAATGGCATACGCACCGTGGTACGAACTGCCGACATGCAACAAAAGTAACGTGGAATACGTACCGTGGCACTCACTACCTGTAGATGTGCAACAAAAGAAAGGTAGTAATGCGGCTTATGTACCGAGCGATAAGTTATAGATATATAACAAAATGAACGGCCGTCATGCAACAAAACCTAAGTGTATTATAGATACAGATGTATCATAGCTAGCCATATAACGAAGGAGAGTTTCCTCCACGTCTCACCACTCACCCAAAAAGAAAGGAAGAGAAAAGAGAGTAGAGAGCAAATTATTAAAGCTACAGTAAGTTTCCCCCTCAAGAGCGTACAAATGCTCCTTTTACTCGAAAATCTGCAGCCAAAGAAGAAAAAAGCTGAGATTTGGACTTGGAAGAGATATGTCGAGAAGGTCGAGGGCTCGCTTAGCTTCTTTCTCCCCCCCTTTACAGCCAAGGCTTCACACGAATTTTGCAACATGTAGAAGTGGAGCTATCTTGAGTGGGGGAAGGATAAAGATCTTACTGCCTACAGGCGTAGTGTTCCTTTTCTTTCCGTGGTTCGTTACCGATCACCCATCCTGCGCATCGATGGTTAAGCGAGCAGAGTCCAAGAGGGGGGCGAATCCAGAGACAAGATCTTCAATCAATCCCTCGACGAATGGAAATATGTATCATTTTGACAGGAGAGTAATACTGGCTCATATTCTTCGAGAAGCAATGATATCAGATACCGGATACCTTCTGAAAACCCAGAAGATATGTCAGACCATCAATCGGGACCAAAAGTCGTAACCTCAAAAGTGAACATGTCGGCACCAACATCTCATATAATCTTATCTTGACAACGAAGTTGGAAAAGGAATCAAAAAAAGTAAACATACGCCACACAATACCAAATCGCCATCAAAACTTTTTTGGTTGAAAACACATTTTTTGAGAAAACCCCGACAAAATTGACAAACATGAAGTGTTACAAGACCACAGCCACGCCAAATATCTCAATCACCAAATTGACATGGGAACTCTCGACAAGATACCAAAATCCAACAGAAATGTTGCAAAAAGACCTCGACATGATTTTTCTCTGGAGAACCCGAGTCCTCCACACAAGTTAAGTCCGACTAGACCGCATCTTGATCAGAAAATTTAGATCGTCCCGATCAAATGCATCCTCTTCCTCAGACACACTCTCGTAACTGTTTTCCTTTTGCATCGCAAGCCTCTTCTTGGTCTTAGATTTACGCGGGATGACACTCCAAGAGGACTCCTGAGTCGTTTCCTTTTTGGGGATAGAAGTAATCTTTAACACAGCCGCAGTCCTCTTTTTACCGGGTATCTTAGGAGTGGAAGGTTTTGGAGTTGATGGTATGACGGATTGAGTAGTTGTAGTCTCAACCACTTTGATCTCTTCCTCCTCAAGTTGCGGTTCAACTTCCAACAGATCTTCCTCGACCTCTGGTTCTTGAATATCGGTCTGGTGATCAATAGGCTCCCCTAGATCTACTAGCTCGAGTTCGGGGATTTCGAAGTTCTTGCTCAGCATCCCAGCTATGAGAATGTTTAGTATACACCTAGATCAGAAACGGGAATACTCACTGCTCCAGTCATAACTCTCGTGTGCTGCGTCCTGGTATTCTTAGCTTGAAGTTTTGATTTCGACAGGGATTGGCATACCATTGCTAACCGAACACTTCGACCAGCCCAGCGAAAGAATGCAATTTCTCGGAATTTTGCTTCATCTTCTTCGTGCAAAATAACATCCAAGTCGTTCTTGACTGCCTCAACCAGCTTCACAACCAACTCTTTCCTCTTACCATCGTGATGTGAGTCAGTGTTCACATCAACACCCAGCCTCATGAAGATTTCTGGGTCGACACCGTCATAAATATCTAAGCTTCGTTTCGTTGACCTTTGGGACTTTCCGAAATTTCTGTACCGACTTGTTCTTGCAATGAAAGCGCTCGTTGTGTGCCTGATGACGCTTGGGTTCTTGGAATTAGAAGATGGAGTAGTTGGCTTTTTGCTATTCTTCACGAATTCGTACTCCTCATCGCCCGATTCTTGCCTTGTCTGATGTTCAATATTGTCCTCAAGAGTCGCAAGAGCCCTTTCATCTGCTGGAAAGAAGTGAATAGCCTCATCGATGAACTCCATATCATCCTTGCTGTAGATTGCAGCCGCAGTTATCCCAGGTGTTGTGCCAACGCCAGACCGCCTCTGTTTCTTTCTTTCACGTTTGTTGAGCCTTGGTGTTTCACTGACAAGATCGGAACTTGTTTCGGTTGTTGTCTCGGCGATTGAACGCCTACGCCTGTTGCCAGTTGGGCTGTCATCCTCTTGTTTCCTCGCATATGGAGCTAATCGCATCATCTCTGCATCGTCAATCTCCTTGATCCTTCTGACCAATGCCAGGATCTCCTTGTGCCGGCTGTGGTGCATCTGGTCAGACATAACACAGCTACAAAAGGTTAGCCAAAGTTCAATAGGTTTGTGGCAACAATTGAGATGCTTGAGCTCATAGTCCAATCAATTGGCCCAGCATACCGAGTGATTGTGGATGAAGGGTTGCTAACAAAAAATATCCACTTACGGCGAGCACTCATGTGATTTACCTTCGGACGAAAACATCAGTAGGTCATATAAAGAATGCTGTTAGTGAATCCCAAAAGCTTACCAAGGAAATGTAAGATCTGATGGTAGCGATAACAAGGCTCAGCATGCTTGCCTAGACAAGTTACCTTGCAACTATCCTCTGGAAGGCGTGTAAGCACAGGACTGCCAGTAGCAGTGGTAGAAGAGGAGGAGGTGGTGAAGAATACTTACTGGTAAAGGGTTTTGCGCAGACTCCGCAATGGTGTCCTGTCATACATGTGAGCAGATATTCGGCGCGCGCACGGCGCCGTCTCAGGAAACACGCACCCAAGCCTGGATTGTCTTCCCATTTGAAAACTGATTTGCCTTTATAGAGCCTGTTCGTCTTTGAGGTATTGATGATTCCAGCCATGATTAAAATGAGCAAATAATCACAAGATCTAATAGCGCGTCCCTACTGGGGATTTGATTGATGTAGGTAGGTTGTGTGGGAAAAATTGCCGCAATACCTGGAGTGTTCTTCTAACCTGATAAGCGATAACCGTATTTAGAAGGCACGCTAATGCCCGAGGAGATGTTGATCGGAATTCACTGATGTCGAGAAAGTGCCTCGATGCATATGTAAATGCTTCAGATTGCGTACAGCTGGCTGCCCTCGGTCGGCCAGAAGGTGAACCAGGGGTGCTAAGCGATATCTTCTGGAAATACTGAATTCGCGACGTGATTTTGCAAACTACTTCCTCTGGATCCTGGACTTGTGAAGAAAGAAGACATCTGGTAAATTATTCAAAGACTTCTGCACTTCGAGACATTCGTTTGTGCTGTCAACTCACCGCTACTCAATGCTTACTGAGTGTACGGCTTCACACAGGTGCCACAAACACTTTACATGCGGATATCCATCAAAAGAGACCAAGAGCACTGTTTGATCATTTTCCATGTACGCTGGCACACTGATGACACGACGACCTGTGAATTATATCAAATTAACTTAGATTGCTCCATAGATAACAAAACAAGTAAAACGCTTTTTTTTATACAGATGACCGCCATGTACCTGCGAAGTTGAGTCGCTCGTACATCATACCTTGTGCATGTAGATGACCAGGTGTTGAGGCCCAGTACTCCATATTTAAACTCCAGTCCTGCGCCATATCTTACAAATCGCGCACTAGCCTAGCACCAGCCCAGGTGTAGGGGTACTTGCGTTGATACCAATTAACACTAGATTGTTGTTAGTCTGCCCCAAAGTTTGGTGGTATCGGGAAACAGAAAAGAAAGACCTACAAAGTCTTTCTTCCAGCGATACGAGGATGAGTAGCCCATGACCCGCCGAGCATAATATTATGCTTGCCATCAAAGAAGTCGGCTGTGAAAATAATTAGTTTGCTCAAAGAGAAAATCAAAGTGTGGAAAGATACCTGTATATGCTGGATATAATGACATCGGCTCGAACCCTTCGTGTTGCGCAAGTGGCGAGCTGGTCCATTCCCAAACACCACCAAAGTCTGCCTGTCCAGCAAGCTTGTTGCCGCTTGATGTGACAGCGACCGGATGCCAATGCTTGAACCCGACATTGGCACCTTCAAGGTTGACGAAAAGCTCTTGCGAGCTTCTCGCCATTAATGAAGACTGGGATGGTGGGCTCTCTTCTACACCATCGTTGACAAGATGCCTTGAACAAGTATTAGTACTCAGAAAACTAAAACTTTGCAGGAGAGCATACCCGTTAACAGCAGGCACAGTTTTACCCAGATGTTGCTCTGCTTCTTTCAATCTCAGGCCATCTACATGGCTATAGATACTGCGAGCTTCTTCTACGGTTGGTATCCTCCCACCCATCCATGCAGCACAACCCGCAAGTTCGTCATACGATGCGAAAACTGGCCAGTGTAAAGCATGTTTGAGTGGAACTAAACCATAGACCGTCCGAACCGACTTCCCTTCTAAGTATGAATCTGTTAGGGCTGCTGCATATTGCCCGTTTGCATGGCCATTCGTGTACCCATTAGAATGGCCATTGGTATAGTTATCAATTTCTCGGTTACTCTGTTCATTGGTTTCTTCAGAGACCTGCATCGCCCACGACGCGGGAATTTCGCTTTTATGATTTTGCTCGAGGTAAAGAGCATACTGTGACTTTGTTAGCAAGATATACTTGTTAGGAATAGCTGATAATTACCTCTTCGTTGGTTATTGGGCGACCTTGGGCACTAAAAGATGGCACAGTAATGCTACGAGGCGGTTTCTCGTTGTCCCTGCAACAGTTAGATCAAACATATAGTTGTGCTTGCTGATACTAACCATCCAAAATAGTTGTCGGGCCCGGAGTCATCGTCCGGATCTTCGAGTCCAATTGTCAACTTTTGCTCGGGGATGGTAAACCACTGATTCGGAACTCTTAATGCCTCGGCAGACTTAGCGTCGCTTTCAAAATCAGGTCTATATGTAGTTGGCGGTAAGGTTTTATCACTTTGTAGAAGCATATACAAGAGGGTCTCAATATGCATTATTTCATGTTCAAACCCAATCCAAAGAGCCCGACCGGTCTTTCTCGGCAGCTCCTTAGTTTTATAGATCTGGTAGACCTTATTCCGAACTCTCTCCTGGTATGCTAGAATTTCTCCTACCGGTGGCCATTCTTCAGGGACCTCGGAATGCGCATGGCAGTGCTCTGGGTTGTCAACATCGGGGTCAATCCCTCTCTCAAAAATCTTAGTATAATAAGAAGGCTCGCAAAGAGGTTGTTGAGTTGCTTTATTGAGTTGGATATCCAAGAAGGTCGGAATGTGGCCCAGGTAGAAAATACAAGCATTGCGAAGCTTGATAGGTTTATCTAGTAGCTCCTCGTCCGGGATCATTTCTCTCGTCGCAATGTCCCATACTTTCCAAAGTCCTTCCCAGTCGCTCAGAGTGGGTATGGTTGAGGCGGCATATTCTGAGGGCTTTACGCCAAAGGACATGATCTGCCTCTTCAACAAATGGATGTCTGGCATTGCATAAATTAGTCAAAAATATTTACCGACGAATTATACCAAGAAGCAGGTTAGGTTAGAGGCGGGGAAAGCTCAAACGAGGCAAGAAGACGCTCTGTGTGGCTTTTATGTCTTTCCCATCTCGGGGGGTCTGCAGCAATAAGCAAGTGGTGCTGGTCCAAGCGCCACACGACGACAGTCTTCAGTTGTGACCCCCACATAGCTAGCTGGTAAACCAAGTGGCAAAGCAATTTCGTTGAGAGCCTCTGGGTGGAGGGCTGATTATGCCTAGTAAATGAAAAAGTGCACCAAGGAAAAATGACTTACTGTAAGGGTCACGCGACGCTGTCCATCGGTTAACTTCTGTCAGTCCTGAAGCTTCCCAAAGTTGACTAGCTTCCTTGGCCGAGTATTTCAAGCTCTGCTCGACTTGTATTCGTTCTCCAGCAGCAACATGAATATCTTGAATCTTGACGTCGCGAATAGGAGAGTAGAACGCTTGGTGGCGACCACCTTGATCGTCGTAGACGTATTCGCCGATGACTTTCCAGTCATCGATGTTGAAAAAATCTTCTCCGAGAATTTCATTTGCATGAACTAGGCCGTTCAAAACAAATCTTGGAGACGTTAGCCTATTATCATGTCAAACAGGAACGAGTAAACTATACTTGTGAGTAATTCCCTTGCAATCTATCTCAGAGTTATTTACAAGTTCAGAGAGAAAGTTCACGGGACTGAGACTGACCATTGTAAGCATGGTACACCTTGGCAGGATCATTAGATGCGTCTAGTCCGATCAGGAGAGAGTCGGAGGATTGCAACGCATCCGCAAAGCTTCTTAAAAAATCTGGGGCCTCATGACGATGAAAGTTCCCTGATTGATGTCAGAACATGAGTGTCCTGTTCGGGCTCTCCTACTGACCTATGCTGGAGCCAAGCGACATTACACATTTTGGCCTGGCAACATGTTCTGGCAATTTCAGCCAGTCTAGGCCGTCATCGTATGTGCCATGGAGACCATGACATTTCACATGTTTAAACTCCGGAACACTAGCCAGCGTGCGTCTTAGCTCCTTCAAGGACAGATCCAGAGCATAGTAGTCGATCTCCTTTTCAGCCCTCTCCAAAGCCCTCAGCAAGATACTCACCTTGCGCAAGTTACTGCATCAAGTTAGTGTTCACATTCTTCAGGATTCCCCGCCAACTATCACGGACCCACTACCGAGCTCAATGACCATCGAGCCAGACGGTATGGCATTCGCGATGCTGTCAGCAGAGCGTTCAAGGACATCGATTTCCGCATTGGTGAGGAAGTACTCGGGTAAGTAGGTGATCTAGCCGCGGTTAGTAACATGCACCTGGTCTCGCATCACCCAAAGTCGGAAACGATCGAGTACCTCTTCGAAGAGCTGCAATCCTTTCTCGTCATAGAGGAGAAGGGTTGGCATCTTCTTGGGCCCACTCTCTGGCCGCAAGGACTGCAGAATCTCATCCTTCAAGTTGATCTCCACGGCATCGTGGCGAATATCAATGATATCGATGGCGGTGGCTGCATCTCGCCGACTCGAACCCGGCTGAGAAGATATCGTCTTGGTGAACTGAGGGGTTTCCTTACCCCCACCAACTTCAGCGCCATGTGAGACACTGGGTATCGTCATTATCAAGTACAAGGGCGGCCGAGGGGACAAGAGATGTGGAAGGGGAAGCTGGGATGCAGAAGGACAGAGAGCAGGTCAGTGAAGCGTCTGTCTGTCTGATATGTATAGCAAGAGGGACAAGCAGCCCAGTGAGGCAATGAATGCTGGTGAGCAAGCACTAAGTTATAGTTTCCGTGGCGGGGATCCTTAATGCTCCGGATCTCTCTGTTTACGAAATTGCATGAAGGCGTATGGCGAATCAACGGATCTGCTGCGTGTGGAATCTTTTCTTACTGGTACCTGAAGGACAAGAAGGGTGCTCCGCTTTTGCTCTCAAACCAGTATAGCGAAAGCCCCCCACGCTTGTAGGGTCCACGATTTATAACTCATCTTCTGACCTGGGAACCCGGCCTCAGCAGCTGGAAGTCGAGCAGGTTTGCGATGACGTCCGGGTCGGAATAGCGGAAGGCCTAGAGGGGAGAGAAAGGCTGGAAGCAGGCAGAGTCTCGAAGGCCGAGATGCTTGGTTCTGGGTTCTGTATTAAGGATTTGGATTTGCATGTGCGAGCTAGCGAGGTGTTGTTGATGGATACTCCAGCAAGTGAGTAAGTGAGTAAGTGAGTGAGTGAGTGAGTGAGTGAGGGTGAATGAATGCGTGAGTAGTGAGTACGTGAGTAAGTGAGTAAGTGACCATTTGTACTGTTGTTAGCCACCAGCCACGACTGGCAGCCAGCCCAGAAACCCCAGATGTGGGCATTGCTTCGCCCACAAGCGTGTGGGATGAGGATGCGTTGTTTGCTCACTACTTTTGTTACATAGCACCTACATAGCACCTACATAGCACCGAGGTAATCGCTGGGGGTGGTCAGGTAGTGGTGGTAGTGGAGGTGGAGGTGGAGGTGGTGGTGAGACGACCATCATGGCGAGTGGTGAGTGGTAAGTGGTGAGCTGCAGTGGTTGGGTTGCGTCGCAGCATGACGCGATGACTTGCACAACCCTGGTGCACGTCTGGGCTGATTTGCGGGGAGAGGCTGGTGATGGTGATGATGGTGGTGGTGGTGGTGGTGGTAGAGGTGGTGCTGTTGGGTTGGTGGGTTGGTGGGTTGGTGGCCTGTTGTATGTTGCATGCTACAGTATGCTGCATTATTGCATGGCTCTTCTCAGACTGACTGACTGACTGACCAATTTCGTCTGGTCAGAGTAATACGGGAATAATACGCTGGAGGTACAGGAGCGTAAGAGGATGATGCACTGGGACGGATGCCATGGCGGGCGGCCACGAGCGCAGTCTGGCGTTCCACAGCAGCTGGAGGGGCCCTGGGAGGGAACTGGATCCAGGGCTGCTGTGTTGTACAGGGCGACAGGGCGACAGGGCTACAGTACAAGGGACAGAGTACTTCTTTCTACAGGCTCCAGCCTCCAGGGCCACAGGTACCAAGATCACCATTCTGGGGGATACCGCGATACCGCGATACCGCCAAACTGCACTCGGGCCCCCCCCCCCCCGATAACGATAAGATCACAGCCAGCACACAGTGAGCCGTGAACCTTGCTCTGATCTGATCTGATGCGATCTCACTCGGATAAAAAGACCATCATCTCCTCCTTACCAGCACTGCCTAAGAGTACCAGGTACCTTCAGTGGTCGGCGTGTCTCTTCCAGAAGCCTTCTGCTGCGCTGCATAGCCACGAAGCCGCATTTGCCCACCGGCGTCTGCAGCCCAGTATACCCAGCAGGCCAGCCAACACGAGAGCCCCGGTTCTTCCATTGATGACCTGCCCACCTACCCTGCTTACCTCTCTGCCTGATTCTGTCCAACTCTTCATGGTATCCCGAGTCCTCGACCTGCTTACAGTGCTGACTGACATACGACATGCGCCCAAGTCCCTCCGAGCTTCTCTCCATGTACCCACTCGCTTGTCTGCTTGCTGTTTGGAGAATACGGCCTTGCATAAGCTCCGCTAGAGCTCTCCACCGTCAACCAAGGGTCGTGAAGTTTATGTCTGCCATGACTCTTTGATATGGAGTCGGCACATGGATCGGGTCCAAAGAACGAGTGAAGGATGCCAGTGCAGCATTTGTGATGACCAACAGCCGACGGGTGGTGAAGTGAAGTGGCAATAGAGCAGGGGAGGTGAGTGAAGTTACCTTAGTTGACTTAGCCGCGCGGGGTGAAGTCAACGGGTCCCGTCGGCCGTTGAAATAAAGTTTGCCTGAGGCTCCAGCCACTCGCACGTGCACCCGCATCTCTTGTTTTTGTTTACTTTGCCGATTGTTGCTATCCCCTTCTCAGCCTCTTGCGACAACCTCTACCCCAAAAAGTATACCACAACCCAGACCATCTGGAAGAATTGTTACCATCCCTACATTCACAATGTCTTACAATCCGCGCATGAGCATGGCGCCTAGCTCGCAGCAACAGAATCGAGGGAGGAAGAAGGAAGAGGAGAGCGATGCATTCATGCGCCTGGTAACCACTACACCCCCGCTGTGCTGAGACCAAATAACTGATTGTAGCAGGCCGACAAGGAGATTGTAGGGTGCATCAGTGATATCGGGGTGCCTTTCACCGTGGCCGATCTTCAGAAGCCAAACCCGCTCCAGATACAGATGATTTTCGAATGGTTCGCAGAGCTGCTGATGAACGCGACTCGAGAAACCGTGGACCCGGCCATGCGCGCAGCAGCAGAGGATGTGTGCGGGGAGTACATGGACATCATACCAGGAGACACGCGAAATCTCATGGGCTTCTACATGAGCCTTCGCAAGCTGCTGGTGGAGTGTGGCATCACGGACTTTTCTTTCCAGGATCTATACAAGCCGACGCACGATCGCCTCGTCAAGATCTTCTCGTACATCATCAACTTTGTGCGTTTTAGGGAAAGCCAGACGCCGGTCATAGACGAGCATTTTAATAAGGCCGAGACAACCAAGGTCAGAATCGAGACGCTGTATATGGAAAACCAGGAAATGGAAGCCCGCCTGGTGGGTATGAAGCAAAATCGCAAGGCAATGGAGGCACATGTGGCAGAAAAAGTCAGACGGAATGAAGAGTTAAAGAAGCGCCTACTAGAATTGCGTCAAGGCCAAGAGAAAGTCACCAGACGGTTTGAGACGGCGAAGGCGAAGAAGTCTGAAGTGACAGCTATTTTGGAGGATAAGACGGCCGCGACATTATCACTGAGACAAGAGAGCTCAAAGTTGCGACCGTACGTCCTTCAATCGCCGGCCGCTCTTCAAGCATCATTGAGCGACTTGAGTAATGCTTTGAATGCCGACAAGGCATTGATTGATACACTCGACCGACGAGCCCGTGCTCTTCAGACCTCAACAGACACATTCTCTGTAGTTGGTTCTGATGTCATATCGTGCACAAAGTTGTTGGACGAGATTTCTATCGAATTATCAAAGGAAGAAGAAGAAAGCGTAAAGATTGCTATACAGAGAGATGCCTTGGGGGAGAGAGGAAACGAGGTTCGCGATGTTGAGAGAGCCGAAGGTGTTCTACAGAGGCAGCTTTCAAAATACAATGAGCGGATCAGCAAGTTAAGAAATGATAGTAAGGACAAGTCACAAGCTGCACAAGAGAAAATGGAAGGGTTAGCCGCCATTCACAGAAACCTGACGCACGAGAGAGCCGAGACAGAGAGAGAGATGGAGCGGAAAAGAGTTCGGATAGAACAGACAGAAAAGAAGGTATGTTGGATTTTCTAAAATGATTCGCTCTTTACTGACCTGATTAGATGGCGGACCTGAAGGAGAATATCGAGAACGAAATTCATAGCTCACATGATGAGTTCTTGAAGATGGACTCGCACATCAAGCTGTATATCGCGGAGATGGAGCAGACGATGTAAGGTTTAATTCTGTTTTATTGAAGGTGTAGTGGGATGGGGTGGAAGGCGTTTTGGGTATACCTGTTGATATAGCAATGATAATGACCTCGACCTGTATAGCGTCCGAAAGAAATGAAACGAGTCAAGAAGAATTGTCTTCCCAATTTCCTTGCCCAAATTTGAACCACCTACCGAATATCTTGCCAACCTCAACGGTCCGGCCACTCCAGCCTGCATCTTCATTTCCTAAGCCAGGACGTCCGCTTCCACTGAGCATAGGCACTCTCTCGTACCATCCTTTCCAGACTTGCTTCTTATCGCTTTCATGGGCTACAGGCTCTTCTACGAGCTGCATCTCGTCAATTACCTCCTCCATTTCTTCTGTTACTTCTTCGTCTCTAACCCCATCCGCAGTAGCAAGTTCCGAATCGAGGTCTCTCTCCTCGATCACCACAACTCTTCGCCCGCCTCTCCTCCCCGCTTCCACCAGCGTAGCCAGACTACAACCTAAACCCTGCGCGCTCCACTCCCCCGTGTGTCTATGGCACTCCAGCAGCCCGAAAACCACGAGCGATGCTTTTTCCGTCCCTGGTCTTTCCCACTGCCTATCCGGCGGTGCAGGCCTGTCGCTTTCGAGATCAGGAAAGATCGACAGATAGGCGCGCAAGTGCGTGAGGGTCGGCACGAAGACTGTAGTTATATACCGCGAGCTTGCTAGCTGGTGGAGTGTGGGGAGCAGCAGTGTCGAGGCCGAGGGGGTGCTGGCTTTGAGGGAGCTGACGAAGGCCGCTTGGGATGTGCAGACGAGGAGCGTTGTTGGGTGCGCCTGGTGCGAGAGGATGTGCTCGAGAAGTTCCGAGGGCAGAGCTGGTGGAAGTGCGAGACGTGCCTCTGGCATTTCTGCTTCGGATTTCGCCCGGAAGAATAAGTTGACGGAGTTGAATGGTAAAAGAAGCTGGGTATTATAACAAGAAGTATCCAGGCTCCTTTGATGACCTGAACCTCGCGACGACGACTCTCAGATGCATGAATCTAGAACATTAGTGCTGAGGATTAAATGAGAGCTGCGCAGGCAGGGACATCTGGTGGCATATGGAAGGTATAGCAGTTGAAGACGACAGAGTACCTTTCAGAAATTTTTGAAGTCCATCTGAAGCGCATGCGGCGAGATGACGACAGAAGCCGGATCATCACAAGTTCAAGCTTTGGAGCTTCATCCGTTGTCCGTCGCTCGCTTCTCGCTGCACCTCATCAACCCCACCAAAGACCTCATTTCACAAGATCACCCCGAGGTCCCACCTTGCTCTTACACAACAGTGCGCGCGCGGCTCAGACACAGTCCCGTACGCATCTGGAGCCTGCAAGCCCTCTCCGCCAGCATGGAATCCATCTCGAGGATCTCCAACCTTCTAGAAAGCGGTAAATAAGCTAGCTCCCAGGAAACAAATTTCTACAGTTGCATACGTGCCATGCACTTCCCTCCCGTCCTGCTCCCTACCCCAAGAGCTCGGCACAGGGAGGAGGACGCCATGTATAATGCAGAGGATGTCTGGCTGACGTTTGGTCGCAAACCTGTAGCTCGCGAACTTACCCTCGATGCCGCACAATCGGCCAGGAGCTCGAGGAACTCTTCCTCCGCGGTCAAGAATCTCCCCGTACCGCAGATCAAGAGGTTGTTGGACAGCCGCAATGAGAGGGAGGTGTTGGACGGGCTGAGGAAGGTCATTTCTGTAGGTGGAAATCATACGTCCAGGATACTCGAGGCGGCTCAAGGCACATGCTTACAGGACACCTTCCCCAGATGATGTACCGTTCTCAACCGTGTCTTCCATTCTTCTCTTCAGTAGTCAAGAATGTTGCGTCGCCCAATATCGAGATCAAGAAGCTAGTCTACATCTACCTCCTCAACCATGCCGAACAAGAACCCGACCTCGCCCTCCTCTCGATCAATACGATACAGAAATCTCTCTCTGATGGGAACCCACAAGTACGGGCATTGGCACTAAAGACCATGTCTGGGATTCGTGTTCCAGTCATCAGCCAGATTGTATCTCTGGCAATCAAGAAAGGTCTCGGAGATATGAGCCCATACGTCAGGAAAGCAGCAGCACTAGCAATTTCAAAGTGCTATAGACTGGATCCCAACACCCTACCGCAGTTACTGGATTATCTTTCGAATTTACTGGGAGACAGACAATACTATGTGGCTGGCGCAGCGGTCAAGGCATTTTTGGAGATTTGCCCAGAGCGTATCGATCTAATCCACAAGCATTATAGGTCCTTGGTAAAGAAGCTTGTGGATATGGATGAGTGGAGTCAGTTGGCAACAATGAATTTGATGACGGTTTATGCTCGAAAATGCTTCCCACGCAGAACCCGGAAGGTCAAAAAGAGCAATGGGACGAGAGACTTCTATGGGGAAGAAGGAGAGGACGACCACGAGACTGGAGAAGTGATGCAAGTACTGGATCCGGACCTGGAATTACTCTTGAAAAGTATCAAGCCTCTACTGCAGAGTCGCAACTCCGCTGTTGTAGTTGCCGTGGCTCGATGCTACGTCAATCTTGGTACTTCTGAGTACATTCAATCTTCGATCGGGCCGTTAATCGCATTACTACGAGGACCGCAGGATATCCAGCACATTGCACTCTACAACATTGTCTCAGTATGCCTGTTGACGCCCGAAGCATTTGTCAAATATGCGTCTCATTTTCTAGTTCGTTCTACAGATCCACCACAAGTTTGGGAGTTGAAATTAGAGCTCTTAGCCTTGATATTCCCGCATTGTGGCCCTGATGTTAAAAGTCTCGTTCTAAATGAACTTGAACACTTCTCTCGTGGTTCGGACAAGGATCTTGTACGGGAAGCCGTTAGAGCGATTGGAAGATGTGCTCAGAGTGATGCGAGGACATCTGCACGATGTTTGCGCCTTTTACTGAAGCAAATTACTAGCCTGGATGGAAATTTGGTAGCAGAATCTCTGACTGTCATCAGACATCTGATACAGCAAGACCCTGGGGCCCACAAAAATACTGTTATTCGACTCGCAAAGAATTTGGACACAGCAACAAATCCTCGAGCGAGAGCGACAATTATCTGGCTTGTAGGAGAGTTTTCCGGTATTGATGGAGAGAACAACGTCGCCCCAGATGTCTTGAGAATTCTCGCAAAAGGCTTTGCTGATGAAGCAGAGCCAGCGAAGTTGCAAATTGTTCTACTGGCTGCCAAGGTCTACCTACATCATCTCAATCGCACAGAGCTCGGTGGGGAGCCAATTAAGCCTGCTCCAAGCTCGTCAAATGGTTATCTGGACGAGGTCAGCAGGGAGGGATTTGCAGAGTCTGATGGTCCATTTCAAACAGTCCATACGTTACCAGAGCCAGAGCCCGATCACCCGATTGTCGTGCTGTGGAATTACATCCTGTTGCTTGCACGCTACGACACTTCGTATGACTTGCGCGACCGCACGAGACTTTACAAAGCTCTATTGGCGGTTCCCTCATCAACCCAACTCGCCAGTTTGATGTTACTAGCACCAAAACCGGTTCCACATACTCCAAGCCCATCTGAAGGTCGCACTGGCTTCACCCTTGGATCTGCAAGCTTAGTAGTCGGCGAGGATGGTGGTATGCATGGCTTGCGAGGCTACGAGCCACTTCCAGCTTGGGTTGAGATCGGGCATGAACCCGACCCGAGCTTGAGGGAAGCCGACATCGCAAAGCAAGAATATGATGACAAGAAAGTATTAACCGCTAGCGAGAGGATCGACAGTGCAGTTAGAGATTCAAGAGGTGCTATTCCCCTAGAAGCCACCTCCAGATCTAATGGGTCTCCGGTTGGAGGAGGTAAGATGGCACTTGACGACTGGTTAGCGGAAGGCGAAGAAGAGAATGGAGAAGAGGAAGAAGAAGATGACGAGGAAGAATCTGATGAAGACGAGGAGGATGATGATGATGAGGAGGAATCGGAGGATGAATCTGACGACGAGACTTCTGACGCAGAAGATGAGGAAAGCGATGAGGGCAATGAAGAACATGACAGACTGGTCAAGTGAGCTTCCTAATCACGAAATATGGAGCCCGGACTAGGCATCTGCACGGTTCATAAGGTTGAAAGTCACAAGACACGTGGTTTCAGGAAAGCCTACGGCATTACTATCAGCCACCGCTTAGAGCCTGGCTATTACTATCTGATGTGCTTAGGATTTTGAATTAAATATCCAGAGGCGCTACCCGGTATGCCTCCACAGAGGTGTACCGATCTCTTGCACCGGAATCTTTTAAAAGGCACACGCACTCGCCGATTAGGCGAAGAAATGAGGCATGTGTGTACAGATAACCATTAAAGCATTGTATGTAGGCCTGGTAAAAAGAAAAACCAGAAATGAAGCGGCTGCAATGAAAAGCATGAGCCTCGTATATAAATTCAGAACAACCCCACCACACCAGCGCGATAAATCCACAAGCATTATGAAAGTGAACTGAGACTAGCCAACAACTTGAAGGCATGCTGGTTTCTCCTTGAGAAACAGTTCAAAACAACACATGAATTTTAGAAAGGCTTTGATAAACAAACGTTCTTCGCTTGTTATCATCACGGTGCATTCATGTCATGTTCACCAACGACGGCTGTTCATTCGTTAGTCCTTGTTTGGTTTCTTAAGTCAAGAACCACCCTTACCTATATGCTTCTGCGACTACTGGTTGGTTTCGCTTGAACTTTGGTGTCACATCATCTGCTTGACGTTGAGGCTCACTTTTCTTGCCACTAATTACACGCACAATCTTCCTACGTGGTTGTGGTTCTTGAGGTATATTCTCAGAAGATATAGGCGTTAGGGGGGAGTTGCTCTGCGTCATGCCATTTATAGTTTGCTCGGGGGCCAAGTCTTGTAATTGACAATCTAGTGAAGGAGGGCTTTCGTTCGTTCCATCAAGCCTTCGGCTCAAGGGAGGAGGAGGTGGCGGCGGTGGAGGCGGAGTGTGCCATTGGCCTTGCCCATGGTTGTAATTGTTTTTGTGCGTATTTGACTCTGAGCCATTACTGTATGAGCCACGCGAACTGATATATCCGGAGTCTTGCCTCTGCGGCGGGTATTTAGAGCCAGAAGGTCTGTGAAAATCTTCGGGCAAGAGTACTGGATCCATTGGTTCTACAGGTTTTGGTGCCCCAGACACTCCCAAAGCCGCGAGCCTTGCCTCCGTAGGATCTACACCCTCTCCAGCCTGAGGAGCCCATGCATCATCCGCAGCTTCGAGTGATGGGCTACCTAATGTTCCTAAAACAGGAGTTCCAGGCTGCAAAGTTGGTGTCCTTTGTCTATCATCACGCACAGTCTTAACAGGTGATGACCCTTGGGTGGCTTTGTGCCGTTTTGCGTGTGACACTCTATTGGGATCTAATGAAGATGCTGCCTCGCCTACCAGATTTCTAAAATTGCCCTGCTCATCGTCCCGTCCTCGCTTTCTAGATGGTGAAGTTGACTTAGATCTACAAGAAGATTTCCTTTGGAATGTTTCATTCCAGGTACTAAGCTGTTCAATAGGGATTACGATATCCTCGTCGCTCCATTCAGAGAATGCTGGATCTCGCTGTATAGAATTCCAGTGGTGGGTGGACCTGATATTTTGCTTGAATTCCTTTTGGTGATTCTTGCTCACATAACGTGACACTGTATCAGTCGAATTATTGGCAAAGAGGGCCGTTGTATCATCCTCGAAGATGACAGGAAATGGCCGTTTCATGGACATGGCTGGCTGATAGGCATTGTCTTGGAAAGCCTTCTTGTATTCCCAGTTAAATTCTTGGTCTTCTGGGGACTGCCGGGCCAGAAATTGTCTACTTGAGGCTTCAGTCAACTCATCTTTGATTGGAATTGGTTTATCTTGAGAGCTAGCTAAAGATCCACGACGTGATGCATATGGAATGCTTGCGAAACTGGAAGACCTTGACCTCGGCTGAGGGTAGTCATGGTTGGCAGGCGCGCCTTGATATTCGTATGATTGGCCTTGCTGATATGGCGGGTAGGTATAATTGGTCTCTGGTGGTGGTTGTTGATAGGAATAATTATTTACCTCGTATGCAGGGGGTACCTGTGGTTGAGAGTATTGTCCTTGGTTAGGATGTCCGTACTGGCCCAAATAATTAGGGGGCTGTGACGGTTGGGAAGGATTTTGGTAAGGAGAAGGATTATAAGATGGCACAGGTGGCGGTGCTGAATTCCACTGTGGCGGACCTTGCTGTGGCCCTGCTGGAGAAGCATAGTTAAAACCTTGGTCGTAACCGTTAGGTTGTGGGGGATACGACTCTGGGTGTGGAGAATACGGGACGGCAGGATGAGGATATTGTTGAGGGGCAGGCTGGTATGGCGGGCCATTGTACTGTTGTGGTGCAGGCGGTTGGGGGTATTGAGCAAAGCCACCTTGTGATGGCCCTTGATAACCTTGGTAGCCATATTGCGGTGGAGCGGGTCCTGTCTGTGGATAAGCCTGATTATAAGCTTGTGGTTGCCCATTATAGGGCTGTTGCTGTTGATAAGAAGTTTGCTGCACCTGTGGTGGGTAACCTTGTTGTGGCTGGGCTGAATATTGTTGATACTGCTGAGGGGGGCCAGGCGGCATGTAATTCCCTGGCTGACTTTGAACAGGTGGGCCTGGAGCCGGATGATCATAATGCTGATGATGAGCAGCATTATGAGACGGAGAGTACTGCGGAATGACTGCGCTAGAAGACTGGCTGTTATACTGCGCAGGTTGAGATCCATAACCAGGGCCGGCGCTGTGCTGAGGACGGGGGGTCCCAGAGAGACCACTTTATCATCATTAGCCTTCTCGCCCATGGACTGCACGTGCAGTACAAGAAGAACCCCGTCAAAGGAGGGCTGCACTTACGCCGAGGAAGATCGATTTGAGGACTTTGGGCAATCAACCACAAAATGACCTTCTTGTCCACACGTGAAACACACAGGCGGACGTTCATAGCCTTGAGCAGTCTGTCCTGGTCCGGGCCCTGAACCATACTGACCGGAGCCAGCATACTGGCCAGTCTGGGACCAATTTGTCGCCATTTGCATCAAAGAGCATGAAAGGCTTTAGAAACTCATCAATGACGACGGCTCTGACTTGCAACTGTAAAGGTCCGGCAAGGGAGACTTGAGCTAGGAAAAAGTGCAGAAAATGGCAAAGTAAAGCAAACAACTGTGGGTGATGTCTTATGCGTGCGCATGAAGCTTGAGTTGAAGAAGTGTGGTCGGGAGACAGGAAAGCAACAGCGTGCAAAACGTGCAACTATTGGCTCCCTTTGCAATCAGCGCCTCCTGGGCCTTGGACGCTAAGCTGCCCAACCTTCAGCCTACACAAAGGCAGCCCGCAGCCCGCAGACGAGACGAGACGACACGACCACGTAGAACTCGACAGCCGCTGCAGTAAAAAGCAAGTAAGCAAATGCAGTCAATGTTCGTATGTGGCAGCAAAAGAATGACTGGGCGACGAGCAAATAGCTGTGTAGAAACAGAGCAAGAAGAGAATGGCGGCTGATATTAGGTGAAGGATGGGAAATGCTGAGAGGTAACGTGAGGACAAGAACAAGTGAAGACGAAGGCGAAGGTCTACAGGTCTACAAGTCGAGCAAGTCTACCGTAGCGTCGTCCAGAGGGGACTAGCGGCCCCCCGAGCCACGCTAAGCAGCACCGGGCGTGGCGGCCGTGTTTGCCGACTGTGATTGGTCTCGCGTAGCTGCCCTGCGCGAGGAGGCCTGTCCGCTCTGGGACCACCAGGGACCTCACTTCATCTTGTGCGCGCCCCCGTTGATAATCAATCACTTGAGCCTCGCCTGCATCTCCCCCTTCACATACATCCATAACCCCCACAAACGAGAGAAGAGAAATGTTGATGCGCCATCTCTGAGCTGTAGCGGACCATGACATGATACTTTTCAAGCGACCATGTTGAGCCAACCGTCAATACTGCCACAACCTGCATGTTCCAACTACAACTCAATTCTACGAGTGTGTGGCGCAAACCACAATCTACAACATGCCCAGTCTCCCTTGTAAGCCTGCCCCTCCTCCACGATGCTCCTTTTTATGCAAGGTGCGTATCGCTCATTGCTCTTGCTTCAGCATCCGTCGATCTCGATGAATGTATCGAGAGTCTGTACAAGAAGAACCTACTCGCAGAGTCTGTCATCGAGGCAATATGCGCCAAAACCAAGGAGCTTCTCATGCAGGAGAGCAATGTCGTCCACGTCCAAGCACCGGTTACAGTAGTCGGAGATATACACGGCCAGTTTTATGATTTGATTGAGATATTCAAGATAGGCGGGTGGTGCCCGGATACCAACTACCTTTTCTTAGGTAGGCTCCTATGCTCCCACGGTTTCTGAGGAGGTCCTAATGCTTCTAGGTGACTATGTGGATCGGGGCATGTTCAGCGTCGAGACGATTTCCCTCCTTGTTTGCTTAAAGCTACGATACCCACATCGCGTCCATTTGATACGAGGAAACCATGAGTCGCGCGGCGTCACACAATCTTATGGGTTCTACACAGAGTGTTCGAGGAAATATGGCAATGCAAATGTGTGGCACTATTTCACTGATATGTTCGACTTCCTTACTTTAAGCGTGGTTATCAATGACCAAATATTCTGTGTCCATGGAGGTATGCTGCTGCAATATCATGCTGTCTCTGGGTCAAGCTAATGAGGAAACCAACAGGTCTTTCGCCCTCGATCCACTCCATCGACCAGATCAAAATCATAGACCGTTTCAGAGAGATACCCCACGAGGGCCCAATGGCAGACTTAGTATGGTCAGATCCGGACCCGGATCGAGACGAGTTTTCCCTATCACCGCGTGGTGCTGGATATACATTCGGGGCTCAGGTCGTCAAAAAGTTTCTGGAAGTTAATAACATGTCGCACATCTTGAGGGCGCATCAGTTATGCCAGGAAGGCTACCAAGTCCTATATGATGATCGATTAAGTACAGTTTGGAGTGCACCAAATTATTGCTATAGGTGTGGCAATATGGCAAGTGTGCTGGAGGTTAGCGATACCGGCGAAAGGTTCTTCAATGTCTTCGCAGCAGCTCCAGAAAATGATCTTCACAAGGATACCC
Organism: Pseudofabraea citricarpa; assembly: GCA_029641185.1. Taxonomy (NCBI): domain Eukaryota; kingdom Fungi; phylum Ascomycota; class Leotiomycetes; order Helotiales; family Dermateaceae; genus Pseudofabraea; species Pseudofabraea citricarpa. The sequence goes on from JAPWGK010000031.1 coordinate 135,557, forward strand.
AGCAAGGAGGGGAAAAGATTGCTGATGGAAATACTTTACCCGATTACTTCTTGTAAAATAGATGACTGGATTTTTGGTTGAATGCCATTTCACACCTGAAGAAAGACTCATACATACGCCTTGGTTTACTGGCTGTGAAACACAAACTTTGTTGCGGCAGGGAAAGTCGTTAGTACTATCATGTCACATGAATGAACGCAGACATGAAGAGGAGTGTTCCATTGTCTTATCCTCTATCGAATGAGAGCCCCCTTCATCCATTGTAGTGCTCATAAGCCACTATTTTTAGCCATTGAAAACGTTTCTGGCTATCCACTCTATCCATGATACTCAAACCGAACACACCGTGATCAAGCCATTTGCTCAAACTCCTTTCTGCCAAATCACAGCAACGATCTACCAATCCTTGGCAATATCAAAGGACCATTCAAACTCCAAGTGCTTGTGCTTATCGTCGTCAACAAAGGTCGAGATAGCTGTGTAATGACCACGAGCTAGCATGCCACTTGGAGCATCCTCGTCGGCGACTACATCATGTCAGCACTCTCACAATACATAAGTAGGCATAGAAGACCCACATCGCTTAGCATAGTGAGGAGTTTCTTGGGTGTTTGGAGCATAACTACCCTGGTCACTTGTCAGTATTTGTTTCTAGAAATGATTTTATATCGACTTACAATCATCTCTTGGTCCTTGCTAACACGGAGACCCTTTCGCTTGACAATCTGGACGTACTGGAGACCACTGAGAATCTGGTGCTGCACCTTGAACTTGGCGGTCATGTTAAACTTGGCTCCCTCCTTGATCTTGAAAGGCTTGTCCTTCAAAGTAGCCGCTGCTTCTCTGCTGCTAAGGTCGATTGTGACAGGATCACGTCCATCACTGTCCATGGTGAGTGAAAGAATGATGCAGACTCGTGGATCGTTGGGGTCTGAAATCGAGGTTCCAGCACCACCGAGTCCCAAGGATTCCTTGTAACGTTGAAGGGACTCGTCATTGGCATCTAAAACAGGTAAGCTAATGATTTGATTGCTTATCCCGCTCTCCGGTGGTGTGACAGAAATGTATGGAACTTGACAATCAACACTTGATGTAAATCCCGGTAGCCACTGGGCTGCTGGAAGCCAGTTGTTCGAATTAGAGCCTGTGCTGCTGGTAAGACTCTCGTTTCCTAGGCTCTGCACTTCGTCGTCATTCGTCGTAATGGAAATATCAGAATCACTCAGATATAGCAATTCGATGTCCTCATTGATTGGTTTTTCGATGCAACACATCAGGGCAGACAAAGATTGGCCCATGGTGACCTTTCGTCTTGTGGATGTTGTGTTTGGTGTGTGATACATAGAAAACAAAGATATCTTGCTTGGCCTGGCTGGAAATCACAACGCGCGACTCATACTTGAGCCTAAGTGAAGCTCAAGCCGCATTCAAGCCGCAATCCATTTGCTCGCTAGCAAACTACCGTAGAACAGATTATCCGCAACAGAGTATCGTGAGAACCGAGCAAAGCACCTGGGAGCAAAAGGAATCCGAGAAGTCCAACTTTAGACATCTCCTACATCTGAGGCTTTCCCAACCTGAGACTTCCCAGGCTGCGACAAACCAGGACTCTCGTGGTGTGTGAGAGGTGCTTGTATTGGAACAATACTCATGGCGGGGTAAGTTTATGATGAAAGCTGTCGAACATACCCATTTTCTGGAGCTCCTCGATCGTCTTTCGCTCACCGGCCTTGTAGCCTTCAGTCTGCTCTGGCAAGAGGTCATTGTCATTGTTGTCAGCCATATTTGCGGTTATTGTAGGAACTTCGATTTTGTGATTTTGCGGTGTCACAGTCGTGGGATGTTGTAGAGAAGCAGCGCCGCCGGTTGGGTCTCGACCTGGATGGTGGGGCAATCAATAGCCTTGACCGCCTTTCACCACCTGTTGCAAGCAGCAAGAGAAGAAACAGCGGCTCAAAGCAGCAAAGATCCTAGATCGTACCTTCTAGATACCCACAAAATGTGGCAATGTCCTGGGCTTATTGAACGCAGAAAATGAAACCGCTTCTTTCAAGGAGAGATATCTATGGGCCATTTTCACTCCAAACAGGCTGGTTACCTCTAGACATGTGGCTCGCGTACGGCAATAGGGGCTCAGCTCGTGACTTTCACGTGAGGAGCGAGTTCAGATCTCAAAGACTCAAAGATTGAGATTGAGATACCACAGCAGGCACGATTTTGAATCAAGTAACCCAATGCCCATGAAGAAAGAGAAACTCTGCTATGGGTGACATAGAGCATCATCATCAGTCTTGAATCTTGATGGATCCTCTTGTTCTCTTGTTCATACATATACTGCCTCATGCACTGGTTGCAACTGTGACTCTTGAGGCAAATCGCAGAACATCAAACATCACCGACAATTATCAGAAAAGGACCTGAGACGCGCTGGCTCTGCTCAAACCCCCGCTCCAAACCAAAGCAAATATTTGATGATTCCAGTGCTGTGGTCTTCATATCTACGCATATCTTTTCCCAATTATTATCCGGCCCATACAAAGTAGAAGCGCTTACCGAAAGAGAAAAGGCCCCGGTCTCCCCAGTGATTGATTACAGGTCCAACCGCCAAACCACCTCGTGGTCTGAACACCCGCTCGCTGCCCCCAATTTCCTCACAGGGATTGCAATTTCTACGACCCTTGAGACATCCGCATTCCTCGACTTAGGTTGACTTCTTCTTTTTCTTCAGCAGTACTCCGTACGCCATCTCCGATCGCCTTAGGACTGCCATTCCGCCGGTGACGCGACCTTGCGCTGGTGACCTCTTCGATAAGCATAATCTGCGCTTTCACAGTATCCGGCTCGATTCACACGACGGAGTCTTTCTCCTCCATTGACACGTTCGCGTTCGTGGTATAAGTGAGTCGCATATGCTCCGAACTGCTCTATAGAAGCCGTGGAAGTGGCAGAAGAAGCAAGTTACATAACTGGAGAACAACGCTAATTTGCGCAAAGCACTCATTCAGACCTCGCGCCGATTCATTCACGTCAAGTACCAGCTTCCGGAAGCTTTTACCATCAACTCTCAATCACTCTATCAAGCCAGACACCAGCTTACCTATCTGCTACAATGACTGCAAATATCCGCCATCATCAGCTTCCGGCACGGAACAATGAGTTTATGACAGACAATGTCCCGCCTTGTAAGACGCGACTCCTGTTACGCCCATCTATCGAAAACGATCACTAATATCGATTATAGACGCTGACCTTATTGCGCGCCGTCGCCTCGGTCAGACTGACCTCACCGTCAAAGCCGGACAAGTTGGGACCTCTAATGCGACCAAGCCAAAGAATTTGGGCACGTTCGACTATGCTCATTTACGCGCTCCGTTGCCAAAGGGCATCGTATCAGGCATTTTCAAACCCTCGCCGAGCTCTTATTTCTTGATGCGACGGAGCCAGGATGGCTACATTAGCGCAACTGGCATGTTCAAAGCAAGTTTCCCTTATGCTGAGGCCGAGGAGGAAGAGCAGGAGCGCAAATACATCAAAAGTCTTTCAACTACAAGCACCAACGAGACAGCTGGAAATATCTGGGTCCCACCTCAGCATGCTTTGGAACTTGCAGAGGATTACAAGATCCTGCCATGGATTCAAGCGTTGCTGGACAACACAACGATTGAACAGAACCCCACCAAAGAGAATACCCCGAAGTCGATTTCTCCACCACCGAAATTCGAATTCTTACAACCTCAAGAATCCTTGGCGGCACCTACGCCCAGTAGTCGTGCGCGATCCCTACGCTCAGCTTCCCCTAGTAAAATAGCCTCGCCTAAGAAGGCAGGTACGACGAGAGCGCGTAAAAGCAGAGCCCCATCAGAGACGCCAGCTGTTCCTACCACTACCAAGGCTGCAAACAGGAAGCTACAGCAAGCCCTGAAGGCTGCATCAACTGAAACAGAGTCTAAATCTGATGTGTCTGAGGCGATTGAAGAATCTGGATTGAAGTCAGAGACCAAGGAAGAGCCAGTTGTACGTGTCAACGTTGATACAGATGTAGAGACGAAGGGTGATGTTGAGACAACGCACACTCATGTAGAGGTTGAGATGCCCGCCGGATTTGCCGAAATGCCTTTGCCAGAGGATACCGAAGCTATGATCGCCAAGGCCAAAGAAATGGTCGAAGCTGCAGTTAGAGGAACTGCAAATGCTGAGTTAAATGAGACAAAGAAGCAGAAGCGCAAGGCCGAGGAAGTAGAGGTAGATGAGGAAGAAGAAGAAGTTATTGTAGCTCCAGCCAAGAAGGCAAAGGTAGAGACAGAGTTGAAGAAAGAGAGAGTCAAGACAAGGGCTTTGATTGGACTAAGCGCTACGTTAGCAATTGGGTTAGTTTGTTCCCTCCTCTCCTGGTGTCCTTTACAGCTAATCAAATTCGCAGTGCCATGATCCCATATGTTATGGGTGCTTTTTAAACCTGTCCACACAGACTGTATAGTTTCAGTTCTGTGCATTATACCTTCGTTCTTCTCTGCAGGCGTTCTGATGATATTCTAAGAAGGCTGCATAATCTCTTTGGCCGGAAATACCGACTGTGTTGAATACCCTCATTTTATTGGCCGTGCAGATATTAGTCAACATGGTTGGAAGAGTAAATAATTCCAATTGGTGGCGACCCAAGCCGTTCTGTCCATTACGCAAATCTTAATAAAGGCTCAAAATAATCTACTTGAGTCCTCTTCTGCCTGCTGCTCTGCTCGATTTCGAGATGCGGCGTTTAGCGAAATCCGCGCTTTCCTTCTATACCACCTTCCCGTGCACTTTGCCCGCTTATACCTACTGGCATTTCACCTCACATCTCATCCAACTATTCCTCCATGCCACGACACTGAATGGTTTCTAAGACCCTCTCAATTGGAGAGCCATGGATTCTGAGCGGCCGATGTCCAAGCTCACCCTCGAGCAGCTTTTGAGAAATGCATCAGAAGCACCTGCTCCTAGAAGAAGTGCCAAATTCCGTGCTAAGAAGCCGCAGCAACACTCTTCGTCCCCTTCATCCGCTGAAAAGCCATACAATGTGTTGGCTTCAGCCTCAACCACTAAGGATGCTCTGTCTGCATATGGAGACAGAGAGGCATCTGCTAAAGTAGATACTCTGGTAGCTCTCTCATGTGGAAGTGAAGGTAGCCTCCGACCTCGTGTAACACTGTTCAATGACACAACAGAATCTCTCCTCACGTTTCGACACCAACCCAATGATGTTAAACAGGATCAGCAAATTCGAACTAAAGATGCCCAAGTCGAGACAGGTGTTCAACAACAAGGCATCTTCCCCCCAGATACGGGTCATAACCCAATTGCTGTCTCTGAAAAAACACTGAATCCAGAGCCGCAGTCGCAACGACAGGGCAGGCATCATCGAGTGACAGATCAAAGCAAGTCTCCTAGCAGAACTGACGTTATTTGCCTTCCTGCTCAGCAACCAGTAGAGGAACCTGCTGAACCTGATCAGAGGTGTGTAATCAAAAGAAAACTGTCCTTAAATCCATAACCTCTAACATGTCTTGATCATAGGAACAACGAAGAACTTACTACCTCGGATGAAGAAATTCTAACCCTTGGCTTTGGTTACAATGATTCGCAGGAAGACTCTCAAGTTTCCTCGTCCTCTCTACAGTCACCGCAAGGTTTGAAACATGCCCGAGATGGTGGCCTTTCAAGTCCTCCTGACTCAACTCTAATGGAAGTTCAAATTAGTAGCAACGAAGACGAAGAGTTCCCCAGTAAGCGACAGCGCCAAAATTGGATCACTCAAAGACGGAAACAAGGCAAGATATCTAACAAGCAATCGAAAAACATCGACGGTACTCGAAATTCAAAACAGAGGGTTCCTAAGAACAAGAAGGTGGAACCGCAAAAAAGACGTAAAGTCAGGAGATTGCCTGTTGACGAATTAATCATCACACCAGAACGGCTTAGCAGCTCAGAGGGGGAAGAGCAAGCTGGTAGGTAATCTCTTTCTTCGCCGAAGCTTTGCGACATATACTAAGTATCGTCTATAAGATACTTGCAGCTCTCAAGATCCAATTGTCGATACACAAGTTGAAGGAAAGACTCCTACCCGCAGGCAAAAAACACCTAAACGGGAGCCGTTGAAGGATTTGAGTAGCGTCTGGCGGAAAAATATTTTTGGTCTTATAAACATTTCCGAATACCGTATCCCAAAGCCTAAGAACCTATCTCCAAAATCCAAGCTTCGTACACGAACAAATCCCACATACTCAGAAGGGTTTGAAGGCGACGAAGCCAAACCTACTGGTAGATTCATGGGTTTGAAGCAGAGTAGCCGACGACAGTCTGCAAATTCCGGAGTAGCTGCCAAATTGGGCGAGCTAATGCTTGTATCGGAGTCTATTGACGAACAAGTAATCTGCAATAACGGGGGTTTGGGTCCTCACCTAGGTATGAGAGATCACGTTGTGAATAAGAAGGGCTCAATCTCACGGGATTCACATGTTCACAAATCCCTCTCAGTGGGCAACAGGGAAAACGCAGTTGCAGAGGTTTATATGTCTGGCGGCAATGCTGACTTAGTAAGTGAACAAACTCAACGTCCCTGATGTTCAAGCTGACCAAATAGCCCGCTGACGAAAGGAATCTTGCGCGTAATCTAGAGGCAAAGCACTTTTCTCATGAGTCTTGTGCAGAAGATGCATCTTCTGCTTTAAGGTCAAACGAGACTACAAATTCATTGCTCAGTGTGAAACAAGACCACAAGAATCGTTTGGGACGCGCTGTCTCGTTCAACGGCTCAGTAGACGTCTATTCGCAGCTTATGATGGTCTCTATGCCTCGCAGGGGAAGTGGCCACAACACAGAAATAGATTACACGGATATCGAATCAAGTCAAGGTACTGAAAACGAATCATCATTGTCAGACTGTGCATCCATGGAGCAAGAAGAACAGTATGATATATCGGAAGATGAGGCCGAAGAGACCACCAATGAGGAGTCAACTGTGATCTCTGCAGGAGCTAACGATGAATTGACTGGTATGTGTACAAAACAATTTGAGCGGATCATATAGCTGATACTCTGCTTGTAGCATCTGAGATCATTGAAAATTCACATAGGTGGCAGTCAACCCGTGGTTTTGATACTCGTGGTGCTCTAGAGGTCTCTTCGAGTGAAATGGAAGCGGTGACGTTACGAAATACTGAGTTGAACAAGGGCATTTCCCTTGCGCCAGAAGGTCGAGATGGCACTCAAAATGAGACACGTCGAGTGAGCACCAAGTTTGGTTTGAAAAAGAACAATACCGTCCATAAGATGCAAGCTATGGCCTCAAATACCATTGGATGGTTGAAAATCAGGGAACCCTCAGCGCATGCTTTTGAACAATACCGAAAGTCAGAGTTCAAGAAAGCTCAAGTTGACCTCGATGACCCAAAGGCTGCATTTAAACTCAATGTATCTGCGACAAAAATGCCAGGATCAGCAATAAAGCCTGGTGGGTGGATATCTGACCCACAAACCCCTCGAAAATCATCTCCAACCTCTCCTAGAAGAGATAAGCCAAGCCCCACAGATCCCTGGCGACCACGAAAACCAGCGTCAGGCAATGTTCGAATCGAAGTTGAGGAGGACATATTTGATGGAACACCAACAAAGAAATCTTCTCAGGGGTCTGAGGTTAAGCATCGCTCAACAAATGTTAAGCGGTCATTTAACCTGGAAAGATCAAGTCCACCGAGTTTGCATCGAGAAGAGGCTTTTATTAGTCGAAATAACTCACTGGGCTCTGTCATACTTGGAAGTACACAGCTGTTACTCCCCGGAATCCCAGAGTCTCAGATGTCCTATCAAAACTCAGTATCTGAGGATTCATTCCAAACTTGCGATTTCAGCAATGTTTCGGACCGAAGTTATTCCCAAAATGCTTCACAACAAGCATCGAGATCACCGATCACTACAAAAAGTCAATCAGTCCCTCTTCAAGACTACCATCGACCAGCCTATCAGCAGATTTCCTCGCCATGTCAGAACCAAGACTTCAACCTTGGTATGCAACCAAGGCCCCACCCACAAATTATCGAGCCTCCAGGTAGAGACAAGAACTCAAAGAACACTACACGGGAGGTGACCATAGGGACGCGCAACTCCAGAGCGAGGCCTCTTCCGTTTGTGCCCCCGTTTGCACCCCATTTTAGACACACTCAAAATTGAAACCATCTCGTCAGCCTAGAGCCAATTTTTTTCGTTGCTATTTATCATCGTTTTTGGTCTGGGATCTATGATCACGGCAGAATTGGAGGACATCAAGGGCTGAAATGGTCAGAAACTCCTTATCAATAAGCCTTACTAAGTATCAGAGCTCATAGCTACTCGATTATCCCTACAGTAATAGAATATGAAGCCTTATTTAGCTCGTAGCTACTCAGTCATTCCTAGACCAATAGAATATGTTTACAAGTCAGGATGTATTTTTGGTGAAAGCATTGTAGATGTACTATTGGTGGCATGTTCAGGGCAAAGATTTGACAAGGCCCTGAGAACATCTTCAGCGCTCTCATAGCAGTCGTGCCAACATCTTCTTATGATATTTCCCACTTCGATCTCCATCACATCCGGGAACATACCTTTCCTATACAACAGCACTTTCTCATCATCGGTTCTCTGGCCCCAGATCCTATTGCCCGTATAGATCTCGTAGAGCACGCTTCCTATCGAGAAGATATCTTCTTTGATACCATACTCATCTACCGTGTCGAGGAACTTGTACCACCTCGCACACCTTGGCCTCCCGACAGCCAAAGGGTTAAACTCCTTGCAGCCGTCCATGGAGCAACCGGCAAAATCGCACACGATGATGTCGCGGCCATCGTCAGAGAGCAGGATGTTGGCCGAGCTGATGTCGCAGTGGATGATGTGCTTGGAATGTATGTACACGACGGCCTCGGCTAGCTGGACAGCCCAGCGATAGCGGTTCCGACACAGGACGTCTGCTGCTTCTTCATTCACATTCGCTGTTTTTGATGCTGATTCGTTTGTGGCGGTGTCGGTGTCGGTGGTGGATCTTGAGTTCTGGATCAGAGATCTGAGGGTTCCTCGTGGATGGTAGCGGAGTAGGATACCGGCGTGGCATCCGTCTTCGCTCTCCCTCTCCCTCTCATCCTTGCCCTTGGCCTTGAGCTCGCCTTTGTATTGTAAAATCAAGGGGTGGGAACCCAAACGTTCGTAGGCGCGTCTCTCGATTGCTAGGTCGCGCTCCGTGCGGTTCGGCCAGGGGATCTTGTGGACTGTCGTGCTGTCGTAGAGAAAGACTTGGCCGGATTGGCCTTTTGCTAGGAGGGCGGTAGCCATTTGCTTATTTGCTCCTCTGCTTGTCTAGAGTTGACCTTTGTTTTGGGAATCGGGTGGGAAGGAAGGAAGGAAAATCGAAGGAGAGTAGTGTTGGTTTTCTGCTCTTCATGAGGTCGTACCTGATTCTGCGTTTGTTTGTTCTGTCTGTACCTGCCGACGTAGTACGCAAGTTGATCGATCATATGGCATTTCCTCGTGGACTCGGAAAGATTGTTCCCTGTTTGCAGGCTGCGATGTATATCTCTTCCTGGCTTTCTCTGGCTTACCACGAATAGGTCGCTGTGTTACAGAGGCACGACCTTCGGTATTCGAAGGCATTGACAAGTTTGCTTCCCCTTTTGAAGCCACATAATGCGTTTTTCCACCGGTTCCGGTGATTCTGTAGTGAATAAGTACTAGGCAGGTCTACTCGTCATATCAAGAAGATAACCAGTTCCATTAGCCTTTGGGAGCCATGTTCACCTTCAAGTATGGAAACCGAGAACAGTGAAGATACCTTCATTTAGATCAGGGACTGAAAGCCCATAACTTTTGATCAAGAAATATTAGAACTCACATAGGAAAACATTCAAGGTAATAGGTTTTTTATTTTAAGCTGCAAACATCAAGAAAGGCGAAAACACCCACCTGTGGCCATGATCTAATTTAGCCGATGGCGGTTCTTGCTGTAGCAGTAAACCTTCCATCCGGCAACTTTTCAAGATAATGTAAGATGCGTTGATTACTCGAAGCACAACATTCATTCATACATTTGCATCTTCAACAATCGCACTTATCGCCCTGGAAGAAATTTCAAACATGTCATTTGTGAGGTAGCTTATTAGCCTAATATGTGGAACAAATCCTCGCCTCACTTTGACAAGATCAGTTATGATCAACTTTGAACAGATGTCGTGATTGGGAGGTGTCATGGCACGGAATTCCGAGGCTATCTAGTGTACAATCCCAGCCCAGAGGCAGAGTAGGATGAAAAATTGAGACGAGGCTAGAAATCAAGAATATTGGTTTGCCATTTGCATTGTTTGGCGTATAAACAGCATTGATGCTGGCATGGAAAACTTCTGTCAACCTCACATAGCTAGAAGATCACAAAGGAGCCGAGCCGAGTCACTTCTGCCAAGGAATATTGCTCCTTAGGCGCTTGCCTGACATCAAACCTTAGCTGAATCTCGGCGTTTTTCCTTTTTTTCCTTTTTCTCCAAGGAGGGGCTCAATGGCTTGATATCCCACAAAATTGTGGATTGGTTGACAGAAGAAAACAAGCAGCTCGGTCGTCAGAACAAGCTTGCTGTAGCAGCCGTTGAGCACCTCAACCACACGCAGGTAGTGGGTGGGAGAGCGACACGCGGTGCAGTAGTGGTCGGGTAGTCTCATCTCATCTCTTGCCCTCCACGCTCAGGTTTGCGCCAGATGGCGGTGAATGCGTTGAATTAAGCACGTGTGGCGTGTCGGAATTCCGTCAGAAGGCGCCCCGGGTTTACCTCCGGAGTGGTTCAGCTTGTCGCGACCTTGTTGCTTGGTCCTGTCACTCCTGTCGCTCCTGTCACCCTCACCTGTCGCCTGCATAATTCTGTCGTTCGAGGTAGGGTGTTTGCTTCCTCCCAGCATGCGCTTCAGCCGCTGGGAGGATTAGGTTGAAGGGGGTGAAGGGGGGGGAGGGAACAGAGGAAGTGCCGAAGACCAGCAGTGCCGTGGCCGTGTGGTGTGCTGTACGAAATACGGACAAGTCGAAGGCTAAAGAATTATTAATCGAGCAGCTCGCTCGCTGTCTTATGGTTCCCGAAGCTCGCCTTCGCCGTATCGCATTGAGATTGGTAACAGAAATTCCGAGTGTGTAACAGTGCCATCGCCATTCCCCTTCGGGACGCTCGGTATCGCCTGGGCTCAGTGGGCTGGCCTTGGATTGAGGCAGAGTGCCGCAGCGGGGAACCCGGGAGAGGTTATCATTACCCAGATGCATGCCGAGAGATATGATATGATATGCTGGCCACGCTGATTCGAGGATTCGGCGACGATAATAGCTGCGTCGGGCGCAATTGCAGCCACAGTGCGAGAGAGAGGGCGAGGGAGTGAGAGGAAGAGGAAGAGGAAGATGAAGATGAAGAGGAAGAGGAAGAGACGACGAGCTCGAAGAAGTATAGTGTGGTTAGTGGAAGGTCGCTGGGCACACACCAGAGGCTCGTCCAGCAGTCGAGGGAGTTGAAGATGTCACCGCACAGCGGGGACTGGTACGGTACTGCGAGACTGGCATCATGATCATGCTCATTATTACTGTACCGTATTCACTACGGACTGACTGACTGACTGACTTCATAGAAACCACGCAAAAGGCTTGATCCTCTTGATCCCGGCTCGTGTCCGACTATCAGGATCCGGCTGCCCCTCCCTGGTCAACCTCCCCTGGGACCAATCACGGGCCCTGCATTACACAACCATCGCGTAAGCGAGCGCTGACTGAGGCCCCATGTCGGGATGCACGAATTCCCCCAGAAGAAAGGGAAACGTCCAGAAGCCAATTGTTGCTCAGTCCAACTCTAAACCTCTAAACCTCTCCCCCCTCCACTCCCAGCCGCTCCTTCACACGTGTGCCACCAGGAAGGAAGAGAAGACAAGAAGAAAGAAAGACAGGAAGAAAAGAAAGAAAAAAACCACTATCAGGGCGCCGGAAACCTCTCAGAGTCATGCCCCGTCTCTAGCAACCACAGGACCTGAGTTGTTGAGTCGAGTCGAGACGAGCAGGCTCACCGTCTGGAGGACGAGGCCGAGGCAGGAGGCACCACCAGGCAACACGTCAGGGAGGAGGCAACATTATCATCATCACCATCACCACCACCATTCAGCCCAGATACTCACTCACACAACTCCTCGCCCGCACCAGACTTCTGTCAGTCACTCAATCACTCTCGTCAGGAGCAATTTGGACCACGCATCGAGCTAAGGCAACCAGGGTGTCAAGATCGTCATATTTGTCCTGCTGTTCAACGAGACTCGAGAGGACTCAGCTCAGGAGACAAGGCCCAAACCCCAAACCGCACACGCCAAAGCCAGCCCAGACACAGGACTTCACTTGCGACCTTCGAAGGCAGTCCATCTCACCACGCACACATCACCACCCGCGCCATTCAGGGGTCGTTGTCTCCGAATCTATCGTCAGTTGCGGCCATCACCTGATCTGGCCACCCAAGCATTCGGGCTTCGCGGCAAGAGTGCAGTACCTAGAATTTCCCAGCTACCGGTGTCGTCTTATTCATGCGCTCTGTTCGACAGAACGCTCCCGTTGCGATCATGTCGGATCATTCTTCTGGCCCCAAAGGCGAGGGCGACCACGCCCGACAACCCCAACTCCATCGACAGGGTGACTTGCCCACCAGACCTGGCCCTCCATCCCAACGGCCATCACGGGAAGATCTTGAGCTGGCGGAGCAGTTACTAGGACATGCGCAAGGACGGCCGGACATTAAGCAGAACTTTATCCACGGCATGGGTAGCTTGTCTCCGTCTCCGCAGCCAAACCACCTTCAAAGTCCTGTTCCGGGGGGAAGCAAGATGTCTCTGGATCCAGCACGCGCTGACAGTCCCGGATCATCGATTGATGACGACCAGAGAGATAATTCGTACGCCCCAGCTCAGTCTGATTCTGTGCCAAGCGGCCAGATCTGCAGGTATGTACATGCAATCCAAGCTAATTGGATCGTTCTGATAGTCAATAGCAATTGTGGAACAACGAGAACTCCTCTCTGGAGACGCTCTCCCCAAGGAGCAACCATTTGCAACGCCTGTGGTTTGTATTTGAAAGCTCGCAATGCGCAAAGGCCGACCAATATGAAGAAAGCAGCATCATCCATCACCCCCGGACAGCAAACTCCAGAACGGACCTCCCCAGCTAGGATAGCTCCAGCTCAGCATCCAGCAACAGGAGCAACCTATGTAACTGCAGATCAGAACACCGGCTCATGTCCTGGAGGAGGTCGTTGTAATGGAACGGGAGGGGCCGAAGGTTGTGGTGGATGTCCCGCTTTTAATAATAGGGTATCGAAAACCGCAAGTTTCAATCCGTCTGGAGACAGACAAGCTACTTCAACCCCCCAGCCGCAGGGCGATCAACCGAGCGATGCACCGTCTCCCATCGATGTTGCCTCTCTTCAGATACAAGGCGGACAGAATACCACGGTTGTAGTCGCCTGCCAAAACTGTGGTACAACCATCACTCCCTTGTGGCGTAGAGACGAACGAGGCCATACTATCTGCAATGCCTGTGGTTTGTTTTAACACTGCTATCTTTTCAAGACGTGTGCTAAATTCATTAGGACTGTACCATAAGCTCCATGGAGTCCACCGACCTGTGACAATGAAGAAGTCGATCATCAAACGTCGGAAACGAGTGGTCCCAGCCGCATCCCACGCTGCTGGCTCTTCTGCAGATACCACTGCTAACTCCATAGAATCCCCAGAGTCGGATCGTCCATCGCCGCCAGCCGAGCCTGTTCTTAAACAACTTCAACCAAAAGGAACCCCGAATCCTGACGGTTCTGTAAGCCTGGGATTCCGTCCACGCAACGAGCAGGGTCGCGCACTCCTCCCTGATCCTGCCTCTACAATGCGCCAGAGTAGCCAGCAGCAACTCCCTCCTGCGTCGGATCTGACATCCTATACCTCCTCGGCAAATTCTCAACACCAACACCAATACCACGACCACAATGAATCATCACTCAACAATGACAACCGGTTGCCACCTATAAACTCGTATCCCTCACCTGATAAGCAGCAGCAGCAGCAGCGTCCATCACTTTCCCCCAACTCTTTCTTGTCCCCGTCGCGTAAACGATCATTCTCAACCACCGAGATGGATCCTCAATCACAGAGCCTTCCGCCCATAAACTTGCCAGGCTCAGCACAAACGCAGCAAGACTCAAATTCGAAACGACTATCCTCTATAAAATCCATTCTTAACCCCAATTCCTATGAACAAGGAGACCGCGATCTCGACCCTTCCTTACGAAGAAGTTATTCCGACAACCAGGGACCAAGTGGAGGAAATAATGGCACCGCGGCAGGACCAAGCAGCGCAAGTGAACGAGCCAAGGCCGAACGACGAGAGATGTTACGCCGAGAAGCCGAAGACATGAGAGAAGCATTACGAGCCAAAGAAAGGGAGTTGGAGGAGTTGGGCATCCAATAAATGACCGATTTGTGGGACAAAGGAGTTATCTTTCGGAACATTGGGCAAGACGGACGCAATGATTACGCGGTGTTGATTTCGATGTATGAATGACGGTTCAAAGGGTTCTCATTTAGGCGGCGTGAGTCGGTTCGCTTCCTCAGGGTCTGTTAGGACATTTTGATGGGATATCGGGGTACAGGTTTTGCGATTTTTACGATTACGGGACGGGTAACAAGGGATCTAGGGAAACGGCATATCATGAGCAATGCTTGGCGTTCTGTTTTTTTCTTCCTTTCTTGCTCCAAAATGGGAACTCGAAGATTTGGGCGTTGCAATATCCGGGAGGCCTTCTAGAATTCGAGCTAGCAATCGGCAATCGAAAAGTTCCTGCCATACAGATTGGTTTAGATTTATTTATTTATGCAGCAACATAACGTTTAGGTTCTTGAGCTAGTTGTAGATTAAAAGTCTTTCAAATTCACATCAGCGCATTAAAGCACGCCAGACTCCTTCTTGACTTAGTTGACATTCTTCGTTGGCAGCAGATTGGTTGTACATGAAAAGAAGATATAGAGAAGCTGCATAATCGTCCCTCTGATAAAAGCGCTGGCTGCTGTACATGGAGATAAAAAGGTTTAACAAAGGCCCAGGATCCCATCTATCGTAGCAATGTGAAGTTACAATTCCTCCGGTCCCATCTCTTTCTGGAGGCGCTCTTCTCAATAATAGAGGCCGTCGAATAGCGAATCGCGCGGTGGTCAATGATCGATTGCCATCGAGTTATCGGGTGGCCATTAGACTTGTTCGGCGCCCCATCCTCCATCGGCTTCCCGCATGTTCTGTGGTGGCTCAATGGATGGAGTAAACTCGAGGACGACGTATCCGACACCAACAAATCCGATTATGGTTCCGGCAATAATTGCGGTGATGGCATTGTGTATGAGGATAGACCCGACGAAAATGTAGACTGCTGCCTGTTAGTGGACGCGTGGAGAGGGTTTGGTGGAGGGAGGGTGACGTACATACTCCTCTTCCGAGGAAGGAGAAGAGGAAAGAAGCGTATCTCGAGACTTGAGGAGGGATTTGGAATTCTGTGGTCGGGCATCAGCTGCGGTTCTTGAACGTGGCATATTTGTTGGGGAGGTCCGAGGGACTGAGAGAGAACTGACCAAGTAGAGCGGTGCCTGTTGAGATTCCACGTTAGCACTGCGCCGACCAGAACCAGAGCTGGACATGAACTTACAGAGACCGAATATGATCACGTAGCTGCCGATGATGATTGACTGACTGCATGGGCGATCAGTTGGAAGCTGGCAGACACGTTGGCGCAAGTACACTTACATGATATTTGAACCCGACCAGAAGAATTGTGTGATTCCACCAAAGACCATCAATCCACCGACAACGAGATTGACCAAGCGGCTACGTGTATATTAGCCTGAGTACCGTGGGACATGTCGGCGCAAATGGCAGCTTGCTGGGATGCAGAGCCGCGCACAACAGGGCAAGCTCGGCGGATCACTCACAAGGCATCGGAGAAGTCCATCTTGAACGGAGGCTGTGGGATTTATCTGCGCGATTTGATGAGGGAGCGGGAGCAAAGGTGTGAGGTTGATGTGTATGGATTTCGTTGGGAGGCTGCTGTGTTGGTTGTTGTTGTTGTTCTGCTGTCGCACTGCACTCTGTGTCAAGATCTCTCGCTCGCAAGCTGGATCTGAGCTAAAGGAGCTAGGGGACGACTTGCGAGTAAGCGAAGGCTTGAAGCGACAGGGGGGTTATTTCAGGCGACCACCACCTGGACTCGATTCGAAGCCAGTGAAGACGAGACGAACATGCTTCCTTTTCCACCTCAAACATTCAGATTTATGGCCTTGTGACCGGCAGTCGTCTCTTATTCTCTTCAACTTGCTATTTGGCTGTGCACGCCGTTCTGCTCAACCGCTAATCTTCAACTCCGTTTCATGTGATTTAGGGAATCTTTCTTGTTATATTCATTGCGTGGGAAGTACTCCGTATGATCGGAGTATTTCAGCCAGATCTAACAGAAAATGGGCAGTGGTTGCAGTACCCATTTGTGGAGGCATAGCCGCCTCTAGGAGCAGGATGAAGTCTTCATGGAGGTTCATTAATTACTGCTCATCGCTACATAAAATCACAACTTTGCCTTAGCTGTCACTACATCATCTACGAGCTCTAAAGCTCCCTTGGAACACCCGTACGAGCTCTGGTAGCCCCAGCCACCGTGACCGTAATTGTGAACCACCCAAGTATTGTCTATCTTCTCCTTCTCAACCCTCACACCAGTGAGTCTCAAGGGTCTCAGTCCAACACCGTGGCGGATCACGCTCAGATCCTCAATTCTTTTGCTGCCGTTAGTGAGGGCGGGGCACATCTCTACAGCTCGCTTCATGATTCTGACGGCCTGGTTGGGATCGGGCTGCGATTCCCAGCTGCCCTTCATGTATGTGCCACCAAGAATAGTTCCACCACCGGCGGCCCGCTTCATCGTATAACAGAACTCGTCTTCCCCGTCGTCGGTTCCGGAAATCGTCAGCATGACACCGGGGTCATTGCGAACGAGAACAATCTGACCACGAGCCGGGATAACTTCTTTATCCATGACGCCTCCCAGTTTCGCGGCCAGGAGTCCAGTGCAATTTACGATCACATCAGCTTTACCAAGGTGATGCAAGCTTGCTGCATCTGAGATGTGGTTTAATACTGCCCGATTGACCACAGCACCATTCTTCAAACATTGACCAACGAGGTAGGGCAGGTAGATGGCAGTGTTGATGCAAACGGAAGTGAATGTGGTTCCAGAGTCATATCCAGCAGGCAGTTTCTCCTTTGGTATGGCCTTGAAATCCGGGACGACATCCTTGTACCAGGGCTCCATTGAGAAAAGATGCTTGAAGCCTTGTCCTGTCGCCGAATTGACATCCTTCTTTCTGTTCAATATCTCGGCGGCTATGAACGAGTTAGTTTATGTACCTAGGTATGCATCTAGAGGAATAGGAAGATAACCTACTCTGGAAATGAATACCAGCTTCTGGGACCTCTTTTGCTAATCTTGCTAACTCGGCCCACGTGCCTTTCTCCCATCGATTGTTGTCCACGTCCGATACTCTAGATGCGATGCATCAGTAAAGATGAAGATCACAGGACGGTGGGTACATACGGGAGATAGTTTGCTCCGGCCCATGGTGATGCATATTCGATGTCATAATCACCGGGCATATGCTTTGCTACAATGGTCACCTTGTAGGCAGGATTTTGAGAGAGCAGGAGTGCGGTAGTTAAGCCAGAAACACCGGCACTGGCGCCAAATTAGAGGAGCGATCTAACGCACACCCAGAGCTAGACTTACCCAACAACTACAATATTCGGCATGGTAGATAGTAGATAGCAGGTAGCGTGCAAAACCCAATTGCTGGTGAACCAAGATAAGCTGGTCTGTGGATGAGTCCGGTCTCGGTATGGCAATTGAAGCGATTTTGGTTTTTAGACAACCAACGATGTAAAAGACAGAGGGGTAGGCCGTCCCTGTGTGATTTATAGAATTGATTTCTTACCATACATCCGTTTCTCAACAGCTCAGTAAGACGGAACTAGTCGTACGAGCTCCGTTCACACTCCGTCCAGACTCGGCTTATCCGTTCAACACTTCGGCGGTGTAACATGACGGAAGGCACGCTAGAGCCACTTCCTGTATTTTAGCTGTTTCCTCCGGTACAGGAGCTTCTGTTCTTCAACCACCCAGACAATCAATTCACACAACCTACCTCTAGGTAGGTATTCAAGCTTTCCTATAGCAGCAAAATCACATGTTCTGCAGTCTTGCTGGCCACACACGCGACTACTCACTATATCAAGCACAGCTGGAAGCTCTGTGTCTTCTTCTTCTGCCTCTTCTTTTCCTCTGTCATGGACACCCTTTATAAGAGCGTCGTCGGGGATTTAGAAGCCCCCCCCCCATACATTCATCAACAAACATCATTGCCCCTCCATCACCCCCCCACAATGTGTCGACATGCCTGATGCCTGTTTTTCAATCAATGTGTCATCGACTGTTGTGATCATATTTCTCATCGGGGCTTCGCTGGTATTGATCGCATTCGCACTCAGCAATTCGTTCTCGATCGTAAGTACCCCTCCGTCCCTCGTGTCTTCGATTGCTCATATACTCCATTATAGACAATCTCTATATAACAGTACTTCTCCCAGCAAAACAGTACCGACCGACCACTCTTTTCGATAACTGTTGAATAGAATCCAAGACCTGAAAAGTCAAATGGCTGGATTTACCCTATTTGACAGTTCCTCGAGCTACAAAAAGCTGTCGTAACCTCCATGTGTGGTTCTCTGCAATGATAGCAATGGTAACAATCAGTGTCTCAATATCTTTCATCCGTTCTGCGGTCCCTCCTGAGAGAAGGGTAAGGTCTCGAGTGCCAGGGAAGGACCACCGGTTTTCAGCGCAACAAAAGTACAATCACAAGGCCGAACATTTTAAATCATTCATACCAATCGTAGGAGGATACAGTTGGGCAGCAGGCGAGGCTCACCACAAATATAGGAAAGTTATAGCAGTGTAGAACGCGCCAAGGAGGTTTCACGATATTCTAGAGGATGCAAGAAGAAGGCGTGCCATAACATGAGTATGATAGACTCTGTGTTCGTAGTTAGCACCCTATGACACGAGGAAGAACTTAAACATTGATACATGGAATGGATCGTTACCTACCTACAATAGAAAGTAGTCGAAGTTGAAGCTTTAATAGATAAGTATAATTTAGGTGAAATTGTTATACTTATAGGTACCTAGATGAAACAAGTGAACGAATCATTTCATAAAAGATATCTTAACAAGTATAGTTATTTTAATACCTATAAATATTTCAAGAATTATTGTTGTTTTAATCACTTTAATTATTTAATTACTTTATTTATTTTGACAGCTGTAGTTATTTTCATACTTATAATCAATTACTTGCTGAAACTCGACGCTCGAAACACTCCTTCTATCAAATCTGTTATATCCAAGAAACACATTTGTCAATTCCTTACACTGTACCATTCAGTACCGTGGCTCGCTTGGGTTAGTCTTCAGCCTGAAGCACGTTGTAGATTCGTTCTATTCACTGGAAAAGGTGCTGATTAAAAGAAGATTAAGTGCATGTCCCAATAGCAAGTGCTGTAACAAATGGGGAGCGCGCTAGGGACACTGCCTGTATTTAAGCACTTTCTCTGCTACAGGAGCTCTTCCCTCCTGTAACTACCTAGACAATCTTTTTACACAACCTAGGTACAACCCATGCTACAGTGCAGTGTGTAATATATGATACTTAGTAAGAGGCCCCATCACCTGATTCTCCCCTGACTTTGCGCGGGGCAATCCACCGATTGGATCGTCTAGCTGTCACGTTCTGTGTGGCCCCCACCTCCGGATACACATTCTCCCGCACCGCTTATCGTAAAAGTGCGATAAGCACAGCTAGGCCTGTTTCGCGTTGGACAAGTAACAGTTCCCTGAACGAAGCTGAGTCCGTCATCAAATGGTCGTTAGCAGCCGTCTTCATTCAAGCTAAACCACAATACTACCACGAGCAAAACAATACCAACCACTCTTTTCAATACCCACCACATCAAGAAGCTTGCTCTTCTTCTTCTCCACTTCTTGATGCCGCAATTTCAGCTCCACACAACGCTCTCTATTCCCCATCAGAATTCATCCTTTACTTTTACCCAACATGGGTCGACGCTCAGTAGACGAGTTTCCTCAACTTAAGCAGTATGGCCTGAAAGCCTGCAATATCAAGGGAGATGGTAAGTAAACAAATCCTTCCAAATCCTAGTCATATTCTGCACCGCACAATCCAATCCAATCCAGCATAACTAATTGATCCCAGGCAATTGCCTGTTCAGTGCCCTTGCCGATCAGATTTTCGGCAATCCAGGAGAGACACATGAAATCAGAGCGCGCGTGGTTGATTACATGCGACACAACGCCGAACATTTTAAGTCATTCATACCAGTCGTAGGAGGAGAACGACGCAATCCAAAACGAAAGAATGCAGGCTCCTCCTCTGGTCCTGTGTCCATGCCACAAGTTACCGAAACTCAACGGGATCAGGCTTGGGATACATACTTGGAAAAAATGGCTCAGAGTGCAGTCTATGGAACGAACTTGGAGATAGTCGCTTTCTCAAAGGCTTTCGACACGGATGTAAAGATTTACACCACAACCAGTGCTCCCTACTTCATTCGCGGAGGAGCAGAGAATGCCCCAGTTGCATACATTGCATACCATGTAAGTACCCCCTTTCTCGACCTCGACCCTATACACTTGCTGACCTCACTTTGAAGCCCTGGGAACACTATTCATCTATCCGAAACATTGATGGCCCTTTCACCGGTGTTCCAAATGTTCAAGAAAAAGAACTTTCCTCGGGAGAAGAGGCTGAAATCACGGCCGGAGTTCAGGGCACCGTGGTTGTGCATGCTTGGATGATTGCAAACATCAAAGGCATGTTACCGTCACGCCAGATTGATGATACAAGAATCAAGAAGGCCATCGAGAAGTGCAAAGGCAATGCCGATGATGCCTACAACATGCTCGCAGATGAGATAATCAGTAGCTCGTCTGGGGGGTCGAGCATCGAGAGAGATGCCGATAGCGATGATGAAGATGATTTTGCCGGTCCCAAAAAGAGACAGGATAGACGCATGAGCAAAGCTACAAAGGCAGCTCAGAAGCTGAAACAGAAGCAGCGGAGTACCAAAAACATTCCTTCCATCGAGGTTGACGCTCCAGAGAGTGATACAGATTCTCTTTTCGAAATCCGCACTACTAAGTCGAAGCTCAAAGCAACTCCAAAAGGCAAGATTAACAAGGCCAACCAAGCTGAGACAAAACCCGTAGCCACGAAACCAAGACTTAGAGTAAAGTTGACCAACAAAGCAAGTGTCAAGAAACCTCAGCCACGCGACAAGGACGAGTCTCCAACAGTGTCAGATACAAAGCAAAGCGATGTTGACGAGACTTCAGCAATCTCAGACACTGTAACTGACGATGGATATCAAGCCGATGATGCAAAATCAGAATATAGCGCCCCTAGTCGTTCACAGTCCTTCAGTCCCGATGCATCTCCACCAGTCAAGAAAAACTTCATACTTCGCTTCAACAAACCGAAGCCCAGACAACGTGGACCTATTCCGACTGTGAACGGAGCGGTCCAAAAGCAAAAGCAAGCTCGCAAAGAGATTAAGTGGAGTGCAACAGCATCTCCTAAGCAAAATGGACAGAGTAATTTAGTAGTCACAGCTGACGTGACAAGCAATTCTGGCAATCCGCGTCCTCTTGACCAAGTTATCGGCATTCGAGGCCTTACTATTCAGATTTAGTCGGCTAAGTTGTCGACCTACATAGGCATGATTCCTTCCAACGCAATTCGTCGTTGCCACAACGAATTGCTGGGTCAAGTCTTTCCGGTACAACCTTTCTCAATTTCTTCACAATTCTTCCAATCAAAAATTCCCTTCTTGTACCACCACTTTTCTGCATCAGCATAACAGCATCAGCGTTTCGAATTCAGCGAGCATCAGCATCACCATGGCGTAAGGAAAGGCATAGATAGCATTGATGGATTTGACCCCCATCAAAAGGCTTGTAACAAGGGTCATCTTGTTTATCACTGGGGCGGAAGGATACTGCATTAGATGATGGCTCTGAAGTGCTCAGGCATCATACGGAGTTGGGCATCACATCACAAGGCACGGGATGGTTTGCAGCATTTTGTGATTTTGGCGTTTGCAGCACGAAATGATCATCAACCTTTCCCAAAGAGAGGAAAGGAATAGATGGGTAGATAGATCGTCAGCGAGTACTTTCCCCCAATATACTATACCCCCTTCACACAATAGCCCTACCTTTTGTGACTTTGTCGTCTGACTTGGAAGCCGTGTGACATGTGATGATGCACCTCCAACCTTTTTTTTTTAGGGGTTGTGGCGAATGAAGTCATCACTAAATAATCTGAATGCGACGACAGGTCACGCCTCATACGTGTTTTATTAATTACTCAGCCAAGGTAGCAAGTACCAAGCATCGCATTCTGACAAACCCCCATCACTCATGCCATTTCAGCAATCTCACTAGGTACGCAATCAGTTTAACTTTCCCCCTTTTTTAAACTTTCGAGATTCCATGCCAAGAATAGCTCTCCCTTTGATCCCCATTGCTCATTTCATTATTAGTCCGAAATATATGAATAATCGACGTATGAATTCAAACCATTTCACCTTCACCATTGTTTACTTTTCCTCTCCTCTGGACCCTTCTTTTTGCTCTTCCCGTCCCGAGGTACGGCACCATAATGACGGACTCGGGAGCCAAGTCCGAGGCCGGTGCTAAGAAGTGGATGGTGGGTGGATCTTTAATTAGAGTTTTCCTTTCCTTCTTCTGTCATCTTTTGTTTTTCTTCCCGCTGCTAGCGTCCCGAGGCTGCAGCTTGCTAGGTTTCTGACTCGTCGTTTTCACTGCTGGGCTTGTAGGGATCATTTGGAGGGAGGGATGCCGGTCAGCCGGCAGATGAGTTGATGCTGCTGGGACGAGGATTATTGAGAATGGATGAACACGTGATATGTATGCTAAATCTCGGCGTGCAAGCGAGCTACCTCGTTTAAATAAGGGGGTAAAGGGGTAAAGGAGAGTTAGTAATTGTGGCCGGTGTGAAGCTTTAATCAGAGCAGAATTCTTAGAGTATATTTCAAGGATTTAGAAAGAGCAGATTGTGCATGGTTTCTAGCAGTATTCGAGAATGTCTATCGAGTGAAAAGCCTTTGCTGTTTTGAAAACCTGACTACTATTTCCACTTTACAACTGTAAAGAGGGGACCGAAGGAGTTCCAAAATTTAACACTATGTGGTTGACCATGCAACTTATAGGCCGTTTTTTTCTGCTAAATGTTTAATAAACCATTCATGAACCTATGACTCAGGAGTATCTGATATCGATGTTGGAGAAGATAATATGCCGAAACATACAGTTCATATGCAGGAACCTTTGAGCTTTTCCTGTTCTTAATCTTCCTAGCCTCTCCATCTCCAAAGCAGGTGGGTAGTAAGCTCTTGGCGATAAAGAAACAATCCGACCTGAGAATAATAGCAAAGCAGATAAGCATCCTCTGTAAAATCTTGACCTCCAGAATTGGTTCGGCTACCTGATAGATCTCAAGACTGATAATTTTATGCTATTGCAGCTGGCTGTTTGCTGGATATTACTGATCTTTCGAGTTATGTGAATTCTTGCAAGTCCAACATGAACATTTACCTTTAGTTACGTACGTTCGAAATCTTGTTATTCCAATAGAACTATAGTACCTATCGTAGGCAGGTATATCATATCCTATACCATAAGACATGCGAGGACGTGCAAGTTACACTAGGGCCCCTCCTGTCATCTGGGATTAGGACCTCAAAAGAGTGCTGGTTGAAATCGTGACTGCAAATGCCACAGTCTGAAATGTAAAATACCCCCTGGCTTTATTCTCAGTTGTCGACCGAGTTCTATTTGCAAACGAATCGAGAATTATAAACTTTCTTCATCATTTTCAAGGCCATTTTGGGCCAATGATAATTTTGACAAAATTGATAAGTTCAATAGATACTTGAGCCAATTGAATTATAATCAAATGCTCTGTGCGACCAAGTTTACAGGATCAGAAGAACTTTGGCAGCCTTGGATGATGAAGAAAGCCTTGAATTTTACTACAAAATTGTCATCTGATAAACATCTCTATACATGCAACCGTAGCATCCAATCCTGGAAGACTATCCAGGATAATAAATTGAATGAAAACACTTCTCTTGATCGGTAGCGACGTTGGAATAGGTAAAAGTCTAGGAGGTTCCAAATAACGAGTCCAACATTACCACACACAGATGATTGATCGCTGATGAAAATGGAAAGAGCCAAGCCAAACACGTGGTCACGAGACATCCTCCCTGATCTAGCCTGTTTAAGATGGCGAGGCTGTAGAACGTTTCAAGGCTTTGGTTGCTATTATTAAGGTAACAACAATAGCAATGCAACGATAGAGAAAATCGCGACAATCGAATGAATCGCACACCAGCACGCTTGTTTGGAACATTTTCCTCACTGGAAGACGTCTCCACAGACCTTTAATTTGCTCTCTCCAACAACAAACACAACTTGCGATCCATAGTCGCATACACCCCTACCCCCGCTATTTACGAACAACACATCCAGCCTTTGTTGTCATACACCGCCCAAACATCGGTGTTTCTGTCAAGTGAGGAATACCTCTCAAAGAATACCGCCACGATGGATCAAATTCTCAAGCTTAAGGATACCTTCGTCGAATACTTCTCGCCCTCCAAGCGCCGTCGCACTGTTGCTGGCCCTGCAACACCGTCTAAGGGGGACGCGATTTCCTTTGTCCCTTTGTCCGAACCAGTCCGCCGCACGACCAGAGTTACCACCAAGACTCGTGTCATCTCTAAGAAGCGCCATTCACTCCCCAATACAAAGCAATTTCCAGTCGGTTCGCGAAAGAGAGCCCGCCCAGAAGAGGATGATGAGCTGGTATACGAAACTCCCCTGAGGACGGTTGAGAACGATGAGGACTATGAAGCGGGCGTAGAAGATTTTATGGAAGTTGATGAAGAACAGTTGGATGCTCACTCTTCAGACTCAGCATCCCAGATCAAAATCAAAGAAGAGGAAGACGATGACGAAGGATTTGATGCTGGCTCTGAAATATCTCCAGAGGACAAAGTCAAACTTTACTTAGCAAGGCAGAAGAAGTTGGAGAATATTCGCGGACAGCTCGATGATTCTATGGCTCAAGGTAGTTGGACCGAGGACGAAAGGTTCCTTCTACAAAGACTATCATTGCGCAGCTTCGAACCACTTTTCCCCCTAGATTGGCATATCGATTTCTTGACCTGGCCAGAGGTGCTTTTTGCCCGAGGCTTGGATAAGTCGTTCATTAATAACAACTTTTCTTCTATGTCCAGAGGTGTGTCCACCAGTGCAAATCAAATAATTGAGCCAAGACTAATTATCATACCTAGCTGTAAAAGCTATGCGATCGCTTGTTGGCCTGGCTGGTCGAGTCAGAGATAAGCAAATGGCTGATCAACCCGAAGAACGAGTTATGACCCTTGAGATCAAGAGATACATCAAATGGGCCGAAGAAGATGGAGGATACCACAAGCTTCGATTTATTCCAAACTTAGTTGTCGTCACCTCTAAGCCCACACAGAGTCAAGATTCAATGTCCAAGGATGTCGTCAATCAACTTACCTTCCTTGGCAACAAATATCGAGAATCCCTTTTGTTACCAGATCCATATGTCGACGAGTTCGGAGAACTTCAAGAATTCCATAGTCAGCCACCTATCATCTACGGAATTCTGATCGCACGATCTATTACTCTGTTATGGACTCTCGACTCCTCAAAACGTGATGCCCACCCCAAGTTCATCTCCAAATTCGACTTTTCTGAGGAGGGAATGGACGTTTGGAATGCCATCGCTCTTGCTATTTTCATTGTCATGGCTCGCAACTATATCATGACGATCAAGGACAAGCTCGAGCCTGAAAGCGAGTCCGACAGCGATCCTGATCTATAACTTGTGTATATTTGGGTTTGATTAGTGGGACGTTTGAAATAACCCATTCTGAGAAAGGATTCTATGTGCAACACGCGATGGAATTGATTGTTTCGGAAGTTGCTTTGCTTTGTTTAAATGGAGTTTGATGGAGGACAGTTGCGGAAGCAGTACACTCTCTATTGCTTTTGAGGATAAGGAAGTTCGATACCCCAAAGGCCTATATGATGCCAGCACAAAATTGTATGAATCTATATTTGTGATTGAAATAAACACCAAATGAACCAGTACTTCAATCATCCATAAAATGTGCATAGCAAGCCGCCGCCAATTGAGGATATAAAGGATGACATGTTGTCTAATTCGCCGAATAGGACTATTTGGGAGAGGTAACTTTATAAAAGATGTATTCAATTCTAGTCTTCGAAGTCGGCTTTGTTAAGTTCCTCCACTGCAGAGTCAAGCTCTCTGATCCTCTGTCCGACTCTTCTCTTAACCTCCTCTCCATCAATTCCCCCAAGAGCTTGCTCGTACATACTTTTCAACTTTTCCAATTCCTCCCTAGCCGCCTCGCGGTCTGATGCCGCATACACAGACTTCTTCTCCGTCTCTTCCGTGGCAATTTCGAATTCATCTCGCGCTGTGGCATATCTGATACACTTGTCAATGGCTGCTCAGTTATCCTCAAGGGTAGGTTAACTGACTGTTCCTGAATCTCTTCTAGAATCTCATCTGCAGTGGTTTTCGACGCATAGGTGCGTGATTGGTATTGCAGGCCAGAGATGATCGATCCCGCGCGACGACTTGGGAGAATGCTCTGTGTGGATGAGCTGGTGGTAAGAGAGCTGGTGCTCTGGGTCGTGAGGGAGCGGCGGATACTCGTCTGACGCAGGCATTGCGCGCAGATATTTGATCGAGCTACCCGAGCTGCCCGAGCTGCAGAAGTGCGTAGTGAGGACATCTTGAGCATTTGTTGGTTGAGTAGATGTCGGGGATACGATCGGACGGGAATAGATGTGATGCGTCAGAGTGGTGAGAGAGAGCTCTTGAAGCTTCGCTCCGAAATAGGTCCCGCCAGTGCACCAACAATGCATGATGACGGCGGGCCGAGGGGGCTTCCGCTTGCTAGAGCAGGGGTCTGTCAAGGACACGAGGCTTCGGATCCTTTTTGAGTCCAGAGCTTTACTGCGAGTTCGACGAGAACAAAACACACAATTTACTAGAATCATGGCCGATCAGAAGGGCGTCTTTGCCCTCTATTCGTGGGGGAAAGATGTTGCTACAGGACGAAACCCCCTTTCCAGATTTATTTCACCTCTATTGCTTGCTTTCGATGTCTTGCTCTGCGGGTTGATTATTTGGAAAGTACCTTGTAAGCTCTTCGCCATTGGCAAAATGAAATTGTCTTGACAATGCTGAACTGATGTCTGGTAGACACGGAAATCGATTGGAGGGCATATATGGAACAGGTCGAGCAGTACATTGGAGGGGAACGCGATTACACCCTCATTAAAGGTGGTACTGGTCCGCTGGTATACCCAGCTGCACACGTCTACACTTATGTAGGGCTATATCACATTACAGACAAAGGAACCAATATCTTGCTTGCACAGGCAATTTTTGGGGTGCTTTATCTCTGTACTTTGGCTCTGGTCATGGCTTGCTACAAGAAAGCTCAGGTAATAGGACATTGTGAAATTATTGATGATTGAGTGGCTGCTAAATTATTGTATGCTAGGCTCCTCCTTATATACTGCCGATGCTCATCCTTTCTAAGCGCCTGCACAGCATTTTCGTACTCCGATGTTTTAATGACTGCTTCGCAGTCTTCTTTCTTTGGCTGGCTATCTACATATTCCAGCGACGGATTTGGACCTTCGGGACACTTGCATATAGCTGGGGATTGGGGATTAAGATGTCTTTGCTACTATCGCTACCAGCTATAGGTATAATCCTGTTCCTGGCCAGAGGCATACAGGGAGGAGTCAACCAGGCGTGGTTTATAGCCCAACTACAGGTCATCATCGCCCTTCCATTCGTACCCACCAATCTTTGGGGATACCTGAGCAAGGCTTTTGAATTCTCAAGGCAATTTTTCTTCAAATGGACGGTCAACTGGAGGTTTGTTGGAGAAGAGGTGTTTTTGAGCAAGGAGTTTGCGGGGTCATTGTTGATAGGACATGTGAGTACATTGGTACTATTCGCTACTACAAGGTGGTTAAAACCTGCTGGGAAGCCTGTTTGGGAAGTGGTGCGCAGTATACTGTCCCTTCAAGAGCCCTTGGAATCCATGCAGCAGCTTGTATCTCTTCGAATCACGCCCGAATACATCTTGACGACAATCCTGACAGCAAATACGATTGGTATGCTCTTCGCTCGTTCTCTGCATTACCAATTCTACGCCTATCTTGCCTGGGCGACCCCATTTCTCCTCTGGCGAAGTGGATTGCATCCGATCATGCAGTATGGACTATGGGCACTACAGGAGTGGGCCTGGAATGTATATCCAAGTACCAATGCTAGCTCCATGGTGGTCGTCGGGGTTTTGTTCTCAACTGTCTTGGGTATATGGTGGGGCACGAGGAATGATTTTGGCGACGAAACGAAACCGAAATCAAACAAGAAGCCCCAGGACATCAAGTAATGTGACAGCAGCTTAGTTACTCATCGTCTGAATCATCTGACGGGGGCATCTTTCCGACTGTTGATTCCTCCTCATCCGAGTCAACTTCATAAGCAGAAGCCTTGACGAATTGCTTGGGCCTAAAGACGTTAGCATCTTGACTGCCGGACCAAGAAACAATCCATACCAGTAGGATTCTTTCCTCCACATGTGCTCATCACGAACGACGTTGATAATCTCTCCACCAATCTTATTCTCTCGGACGTCTGCTTCTTTGGTGTCTATCAAAACATATCCTCCGTTCCGGATCCAGATGGTGTTTCGAAAGCGCGAAGGAAGCTCAGCGAGAATGGTCGTTTGGTCTGGAAGAGTGCAGGAGTAAAGGCTGTTCCCCGCAGCTTTGATAACACGAGCAATGGACTGAGTAGGCGTGAGTGCAGATGGCGGGGTCGAAGTTTCTTCGGCGGCAGCGAAAACGTTGCGCTTTGGTCGACCCATGATGGATCAGCAAGCTGGAAAGGGAGGTGAGGTGTGGCAAGGTGTGAATTTCGGACAGACAGAATATTCTTAGGATGTTCTAGATGACTGCGAGAGAAATGGAGGAATGGACTAGGTGAGGCTGTCTGCGTGGTAAAGTTTTCTTGTCTGTGCGGGTCAGCCTCCCAAGTTCCCACTCTTTTTATGGTACCGTACGCAAGGCTGAAGACGAGCCTTTCGGAATGTGTTTTCCATGTGGGAGCTGTACCGAGACCGAGCGAGAGGCAACTCAAGCGACGGCTTCCAAGTCGTAGCGAATTACTTATCGCAGCACTCTCCGTAGTGTTCGTATCTTATCGCAGCTGTACCTAGACAAGTATCCAAGAGCAAGGCTTTGGTGACTCACCTCTCATCCATCACCTCTCATCACCTCATTATTCATGTCTTGGGCTTTTCTCCACCTTGCTTGCTCCCTTCGTTCGTACCGTACCACACCACACCACATTCCAGATTCCCCACCCTCCATTGTTCCCTGGAAGACCTTCCTCCGCAGAACGCCTTGGGTCAACAAAAGACCGGTGTATGACCGGCGAGCCAGACTTTTTTCTTACACACTTTCACTAGTCAGGGTCTTCAGCTGCTCTGATTGATAATGATATAGTAGCTGTCTGCTCTATTCTCTTTGCCTTTCTTTCTTTCTTCTCCTTTACTATTTATCGCTGTAGGTGACTAGGTAGGTGCACCAGAAGCCTTTCCTTCTCTATTTTACACACTCATCAGCCTCACCACCATGACAACACACGCATTTGGTGCTTTTATTTCGGTCGAGGAGTCCCGCGAGCTCCCCGAAGCTCCACAGAAGGCCCTCCCTCGAACTTATCACTCTGTCCCCCACACCCCAGACATCGAACTGGACAGCATTCAATGGGGCGCGAAGCTCAATGGCCCCTCCAAGTCTGGTACGGCGACTCCTTCTGGCACGCAGACCCCTCGATTTCCAAATGATTTGGAAATGAGCAGACCTGCTACGCCGACCGAAGACGGCGGCGGGGTAGATGCGTTGCAGAGTTGGAATAATCCTCCAATGAACAAGTTCAGAATGCTGAATGTTTGTCTTCTGAACTTCTGTAATGGAATGTCCGATAGTGCTCCGGGTGCACTTATACCTTATATGGAGAAGTACGACCGCCTTGAACTACAATTCGAGTTTTGTTGACCATTATTCTCAGACATTATTCGATTGGGTACGCCATTGTATCCCTCATCTTCGTCACCAATGCCGCTGGTTTCATTTCGGCAGCTTTTATAGTCGACACTCTTCGGGCTCGTGTTGGAAGAGCTAAATCACTCATGGTCGCTCAATCCTGCATGCTTCTTGGATATATTGCGATAGTATGTACGCCGCCATTTGGGGTAGTGATAACTGCTTTCTTCTTTCTGGGCTTTGGAATGGCAATAAATCTCGCCTTGGGTAATACATTTGCTGCAAACCTACAGAAAGGCACCACAATGCTGGGAGCGATGCATGGTTCATATGGCTTGGGAGGTACAATTGGTAAGTCTGGATGTTTTTTCAATGGCGTTTCTATTGGTTGACATTCAAAATAGGTCCTTTGATTGCAACTGCCATGGTCACCAGTGGTTCCCTGCTTTGGAGCCGCTACTATCTGCTTCCGCTTTCATTCACCTTGCTTCTGATTGGGTATTCTGGATGGGCATTCTGGCATTACGAATCAGATGCTGGTCAGCCTTTACTTACCAGCCTTGAACAGACAGCCTCGCGTCCTCAAGGGCAGAATAGAGGAGGCCAGTTTGCGGACATGGCAAAGGCTTTCAAGAGCAAGACCGTCATCCTAGGTGCATTGTTCATTTTTGCATACCAGGGCGCAGAGGTTTCTATTTCAGGATGGGTCATTTCGTTCCTTATTGCCACACGAAATGGAGATCCTGCGTCCGTGGGATATGTCACTTCTGGTTTCTGGGCTGGTATCACGCTAGGACGATTTTTGCTTTCGCACCCAGCACATAAGATTGGCGAAAAGAGGTTCGTTTATGGGATGATACTTGGTGCTTTTGCCTTCCAGTTAATTGTCTGGTTCGTGCCAAACATTATTGGAAATGCTGTTGCCGTTTCGATCGTTGGCCTTCTATTGGGTCCCATCTACCCCTGTGCAACGCACATCTTCTCAAGACTGATTGCCCGAAATGACCAGGTC
Organism: Pseudofabraea citricarpa; assembly: GCA_029641185.1. NCBI lineage: Eukaryota > Fungi > Ascomycota > Leotiomycetes > Helotiales > Dermateaceae > Pseudofabraea > Pseudofabraea citricarpa. The sequence goes on from JAPWGK010000031.1 coordinate 167,012, forward strand.
ATTAGTCTGAGCATTATCAGTGCTTTCGGAAGTTCTGGCGGTGCAGTAGCTCCTTTCACCACCGGTATCCTAGCGCAGGCTGCTGGCACGTTCGTGTTACATCCAATCGCGTTAGGACTATTCGCTGTTATGACAGGTTGCTGGTTTGCCTTGCCTAAGATTAGCAAGAGGACAGATTAGAGAGTCAAAATGCGAAGAGGCCGAACAATGAAGATAGTGGGTGATGAATAAGTGATAATTAGTAACTTTTCTTATGTCTGTTCTTTGATTTCTTATAATTTGGATAGCAGATAAAAATGGGATATTAGTGGAAGTGCCATGGCGTTCATATAGACTCGAGCGTTTGGACACGGATAGAGGTGTTGTGGAGATACCATGGCGTCAAAAACAATACTTTGGTATGGGACAGACGTTAGGACATGGACGTTCTTTCTTCGCATTGCTTTTATTACTTTTGTTTGGGATTTTGAATTGATGTGTAGCCAAGAATCAAAGCTCCTGCTATTTTGCATGTGAATGTCTCTATCTGCTCTGCCGTTTTCGGTGGCTTCGTGCATCCATGCATCCATGCCCCTGTAAATTCTTGCAGACCTCAAATCGGATCGAGTTCAATGAATCATCACAAAGTATTATTGCAGCCGGAAAGAATTGAACAGACTGATCAATTAATAGATGAGCCCCGAGAAACTCTGCGGAAATAGGAAAACATCTCCATGCTGTTTCCAATTCCCATGTCTACCCCAGATCTTAGGATCCGTTGCTAGCCGTCGTGGAGAGGAACAGCCGGGGGCCCGATGCCTCGGTCGGAAACGAGTGACAGTCTCAAACTACTTAGACCGTGCTTCTCTCACGTCACGAGGAGGACGAGCACCAAAAACCTACTTAGTGTATTATATTGACCTCCTGCACGAGTCGTCCCTTGTTTTTCGGATCCTCCTGTATCTCATACAGCTTTTCGACTCTAAGAACGAGCAGCCATGGCCTCCATAGTGAAAGCCTTACGACCTGTTGCTCAAAGAGCGACCTCAACAGCTCGACCAGCAATCAGAACTGCCAGGGTCAGCAGAATCTATCAACAGTCAGTGACAGTAACTCAATGCTCCCTTCCTTACTTTTACTGATCCAAAATAGTGCCAGGCCATTATCTGCCACAGCACGACAATGGAGCGAGGCGATAGACATCAGTGATGTTCCACCCACCCCGATCACCCACTATTCCGAAGTAGAGTCCATGATGGCCGAGTCCGTCTCGAAGTTTGCCAACGATGTCATTGCCCCCAAGGTGCGCGAGATGGATGAGAATGAAGCAATGGATCCGGAGATTGTAGAACAACTGTTCGAGCAAGGTTTCATGGGCGTTGAGATCCCAGAAGAATACGGTGGCGCGGGCATGAACTTCACAGCTGCTATTGTAGGTATTGAAGAACTAGCAAGGGTTGATCCCAGTGTCAGTGTTATGGTGGATGTGCACAATACATTAGTCAACACTGCGGTGCTGAACTATGCCAGTTCAGAATTGAAGAAGAAGTGGCTACCAAAGTTGGCCACCGATACTGTTGGTAGGTGGATACACACCCCCTCTCTGGAACAATTTGCTAAGTGAATAGGATCTTTCTGTCTCTCTGAACCCGTCTCAGGTTCTGATGCCTTCGCACTTGCCACCAAGGCTGTCAAGACTGACTCTGGATATACCATCACCGGAAACAAGATGTGGATCACTAACTCCATGGAAGCAGGCTTTTTTATTGTATTCGCCAATTTAGACCACAGCAAGGGCTACAAAGGCATCACTGCATTCATCGTTGAGAAGGGCATGAAAGGATTCTCCATTGCGAAGAAGGAGAAGAAACTTGGTATTAAGGCAAGCAGTACTTGTGTACTTAATTTTGATGATGTCGAGATACCGAAGTCCAATCTGTTGGGCAAAGAAGGAGAAGGATACAAATATGCCATTTCTCTTTTGAACGAAGGAAGAATCGGAATTGCTGCTCAAATGACCGGATTGGCTCTGGGAGCCTTCGAGAACGCTGCCAAGTAAGATTCCACTAGAGGAAGATATGACCATAGCTAACATGAATATAGGTATGTATGGGAGCGCAAGCAGTTCGGCCAATACATTGGCGACTTCCAGGGAATGCAACATCAGATTGCTCAATCTTACACCGAGATTGCAGCAGCAAGAGCCTTGGTTTACAATGCTGCACGAAAGAAGGAAGCTGGCGAAGATTTCGTGAAGGATGCTGCCATGGCAAAACTCTACGCATCACAAGTGGCAGGTAGAGTCAGTGGCCTTGCCATTGAGTGGATGGGTGGCATGGTAAGCTAACATGAATGTTTTACAATTGAGCATCGTTAACATTCTTATCTAGGGATTTGTCCGTGAAGGAATTGCAGAGAAGATGTGGCGTGATAGCAAGATCGGTGCCATCTATGAGGGCACAAGCAATATCCAGTTGACCACGATCGCTAAGTTGCTAAAGGCCGAGTATAAGGTGTAAGATAGATGCTTTTTGCTCAACCGCTCTAAACGAGCAACCAATAACCCCCCCAAAACTGGACAACCATTGATAGATGAGGATGCGGGAAAAGGCGAATTTTGGATTAGACAGGTGTCGCCGTCTCTAGACAGTCACTAGGAATTAAGAAGCATTTATCACAAGTTAAGCTTGCTCGACGTGCGTGCGTGCCAGCCATGGTCGATCTCGATGCTCTGCATGAGGACGGTAGTTCAGCTGTCAATATGGCTTGTTCGTATTAGTTCGTATGCCAGAATCATGCATTTCTGGTCAAAGTACATAGCTAGGTATACAACTAGTCGATGTGAAGGGATGCTAGATAGATAGTTTTGCGGACGGATGCTCTAGAAACAGAAGGTCGTTGGTCGGGTAGCTGTGGTCGCCATGCACGACTATGCAACACCAGCACCACCACACACCTTGCACCCTCAACCCCTCCATCAGAGATGACGATGATGCTCAAGCTTAGGTCTGTGCCTACGTGCCGGAAAAGGGGCAGCAGGGATATGCTCTTGGAGAACCCACTTGCCTCTTACCTGCAACCCCTCTCCCCTCCTCAATGCATCTTAATGCTACAGTACAAATCCAGCTTGGGGTTCGCTCAGTGTCAGCATTCTTGGGAACTCTTTTCTGTCACGGCTGCACAGCAACAATACAGTACGTAGCCCGGCTTAATAATTGCTGATGACCTGCATGAGCGCAACCTCACCTCACCCCACCCCACCACACTCGCCTGCTTAGCTACTGTACTGTAGGTAGCTGAAGAGCAGCGAAACAAACACCCACAAAGAGCGAAAGATAGAGAGAGAGAGAGAGGCTGTGCTCTGCTTTGCTTTGCTTCCACAAGGACCACAACACACAACCCACAACACACAACCCACAACCCAAACAAAGTCCACCCAACCAACCCAACCTCACGTGCCGGCCCCCGTCTTCAACCCAGCAGCCCAGCAGCCCAGAAGCCCAGGAACAATCTCGAAATATTTCGAAACACATTACGAGTGATCCCCCCGCCAGAGCCCGTAAGCTACATACCAACACTCCCAAATACTGTACTGTACGGGCAGCGTCGTCGCATCGCACTTTCTTGATCCATGCGTGCGTGATTGCTGTGTGCCCGACGTATTGCTCCATCCTCCCACTCGCCAAGCTCTTCCATCAACAAAGCACCAAAGCACAACCCGTGGTACCCCACCTCCGCGAGAATTAACTTGGAAACACCTCCCCCCCCTCTGTACCTCCACCACAACATCATCCCGTGGCGTGTTGACACGCGCCGGAACCCGCAATCATGAGCAGCACCGACGATGAAGCTCTCAGCTCCGTCTACAAAAAGATCGAGCGTGAGCGCGCCCTCATCGCTGCCGCGAACCAGATGAGGCAACAGACTCAAAATGAGACCGTCAGACAAAGGTTGGATACGCAGATGCGCGAGGGACGCCGGAACATCTCCTACCTCGAAGAGCGCATGCAAGAGCTGCAGTCGCGCCGGATGGGCCAAGGCATGAGCAATCTGAGCCTGGGTTCAAGTGCTGATCCGGGTGGTCTTCGAAGTCCTGGTATGAGGAGCGACAGAACCGGACCGCCTACGCCACCGCCGAAAGACCCTCGAGGGAGCTATCCCGATTCCGGTTCAGATATTGGAGGGTATGGCACCGCAGAATATAGCCAGATTGGTGGGCATGGGGACTTGATGCCTCCTCGTAATCCATACGCGCCACCAGCTCCAGGCTCAGGAGTTCCCAAGTCAAGACCAAACTTTTCAAAGCTGGGTATGTATGGTCCATGGCAGCATGGCATGCGTGAGAAAGAAAGACTAATGGAATTTCAGATCTTATCAAGTACGACACGCCATATCTAGGCCCCCGGATCCAACTCATGCTATCGCAATTAGAATTCAAGCTAAATGTCGAAAAGCAATACCTCAAGGGTATCGAGAAGATGGTGCAACTATATCAGATGGATGGTGATCGAAAGAACCGAGCTGATGCTGCGGGTCGAAGAATTGAGAGCACCCAGAAGATACAGATTTTGAAACAGGCACTCAAAAGATATGAAGATTTGCATATTGACATGGAAAGCACTGCAGATGCACCAGACGGTATGAAATTTCTGCTTGATATCGAGAAAGCACTTGCTGACCATGTTACAGATGACAGCATCAATACTCCAAATATGCGAAAACCCCTCACTGGACAATTATCCATACGAATTATGGCTGTCAAGGACGTTGATCATGCTACCACAAGTAAATTCTCGCGCGGGCCCGAAACCTTTGTTGCCATTAAGGTTGAAGACAATGTAGTAGCTCGTACAAGGACTACGAGAACCGACAAGTGGGAAGCCGAGTACCATAATGTCAGTGTGGAAAAGGCGAATGAAATCGAGCTTACAGTCTATGACAAGCCCAGTGACCATCCCTTGCCCATCGGTATCTTATGGATCCGAATTGCAGACATTCTCGAGGAAATGCGACGAAAGAGGATTGAGGCTGAAATTAACAGCTCAGGATGGGTCTCCGCAGACAGAATGGCAAGCGGAGGAGGCATGCCACCTCCACAATTTCCTATGAACCCAGCTCAACAGCCTTTGAACGCACCTCCTACGAGTCCTGGGGCCATGCCTCAGAATCCCGGTGGGGGCCTTGGAGGTGCTGTAGTAGCGGCTCAGCCAATTGATGCATGGTTTGCACTGGAACCTACTGGTGCTGTTCACCTGACCGTTGGATTTACCAAGCAGACAAAAGACCGTCGTCCATTTGATATTGGACTTGGTCGAAAAGGTGCTATTCGTCAGCGCAAGGAAGAGGTTCATGAGTTGTACGGCCACAAATTTGTGTCCCAGCAATTCTACAATATCATGCGTTGTGCGCTATGTGGAGAGTTCCTTAAATACTCTGCTGGTATGCAGTGTGAGGATTGCAAGTTTACTTGCCACACCAAATGTTATCCCCAGGTGGTCACTAAGTGTATCAGCAAGTCCAACGCAGAAACAGATCCCGAAGAGGAGAAGATCAATCATCGTATTCCGCATCGTTTCGAGAAGTTCGCAAATGTGGGCGCTAATTGGTGTTGTCACTGTGGTTATATGTTGCCTCTGGGAAAGAAGAACTGCCGCAAGTGTACAGAATGCAGTCTTACTTGTCACGCTGGATGTGCACATCTCGTTCCTGATTTCTGTGGCATGTCAATGCAAATGGCAAATCAAATTCTTGATGGCATCCGAACTCAAAAGCGTAAAACTACAACAGGCACATCTTCTATGAGCGGACGCACCTTGCGACCAACTTCTGGGAAACAAACCCCAGAGCCAGGACAGCTCTCTGATCCACGAGCTTCCTATGGGGCTCCCGAGCCAAGTCGCCCTCCTCGTGCTCAGTCCTATGGAGCCCCATCTTCGACACCGTCTACAGCGGCGATTGAAGCTGCGAAAGCCCAGTATGCGCAAGGTCCTACTTCGCCACAGCAAAGGCCTGCTGGTCCCGACAGAACCGCATCCCAAGCAGCTGCGGCAGCTGCCTCTGCTGCAATGGCTGGAAGTCAACAGCCACAACGTGACCCATACCAACGTTCATCGACTGACTATCAATCATCTGGACGAAGCCACGGTTACTCTCAATCAATGGATACTCATTCCGAGGATGCTTATGGTGCTACTTCACCAAAGCCCCAGCAATCTAGTTATAACCCTGCAGCATATGCCAATGTTAGTGGATATCCAGTTCAGCCATTGCCACAACCACAGCAGCCTCTGCATTCTCCACCACTACAGCAGCAACAACAACAGCAGCAACAACACCAAGCCCCTGCTCATTACCAACCTCAACAAGCACAACAGGCCCCTCCATCCCAAGAAATCCCAACTCAGGCTCAAGCCGTTGTGCAACGCAAGGCTGCTCCTGCTGCAGCTGATCCAGGAACTGGCCGACGTATTGGTCTCGATCATTTCAACTTCCTTGCTGTGCTTGGAAAAGGCAACTTCGGTAAAGTCATGCTTGCTGAGACCAAGCAGACCAAACAACTCTATGCAATTAAGGTCTTGAAGAAAGAATTCATTATTGAAAATGATGAGGTTGAAAGCACACGTTCCGAAAAGAGAGTTTTCTTGATTGCTAACAAAGAGAATCACCCATTCCTTCTAAATCTGCACGCCTGTTTCCAGACAGAGACAAGAGTATATTTCGTTATGGAGTATATCAGTGGTGGAGATCTCATGCTTCACATTCAACGTGGTCAATTCGGAACAAAACGAGCCCAGTAAGCACTGCATCCTCGTCCCCATTATTATTTGAAATTGCTAATGGCTATCAGATTCTACGCTGCTGAAGTATGCTTGGCTTTGAAATATTTCCACGAGAACGGTGTTATCTATCGTGATCTCAAGTTGGATAACATTATGTTGACCCTCGACGGCCACATTAAGGTTGCTGATTACGGTCTTTGCAAGGAAGAGATGTGGTATGGATCGACTACTAGTACTTTCTGTGGTACTCCCGAGTTTATGGCTCCTGAGGTTTGTGCCTCCCTTGACATATCCCTTCGCTATAAAACTAACATTTTCAGATCTTGTTGGATAAAAAGTATGGCCGCTCTGTCGATTGGTGGGCCTTTGGTGTCCTTATTTATCAAATGCTGCTTCAGCAGTCACCTTTCCGTGGAGAGGACGAGGACGAAATTTACGATGCTATTCTTGCCGACGAGCCGCTCTACCCAATCCATATGCCACGCGATTCGGTGTCCATCCTTCAGAAGCTCTTAACACGCGAACCAGAACAACGTCTTGGAAGTGGTCCGACTGACGCACAAGAGATCATGAGCCAGCCCTTCTTCAGAAACATCAACTGGGACGATGTATATCATAAGAGAATCCAACCGCCTTTCCAACCACAAATCACAAGCGCAACCGATACGAGCAATTTCGACTCGGAATTTACCAGCGTTACTCCTGTTTTGACTCCTGTTCAATCAGGTAAGTTTTCTGTGCTCGCTATATACATCTCGCTAATCGTTTTCTAGTGTTGTCTCAAGCTATGCAAGAAGAGTTCAGGGGATTTTCCTACTCAGCAGATTTTGTATGAGATACATGAGAACTTGTTGGCGTACTGTTTACTCAGATTCCACCTTCTTGGTACACAAAATCGGCCTTTAGCAGCGGCGTCGGATAACTGTGGCCGTGATGACGACGCTATGATGGGAGATGGCTGAATGAATGAAAACATGATAGAGGGCACAGCTGGGGGGACTGATTTGACGGAGATAAAAATGATTCCCCCAATACAATTCTTATTCGACTCTTAGACGCTTTGCATCCTGGGCGGGCGGCTTTGAGCTTCTTCTTTTTTTTTTTATCAGCGATCCTGTAAGCTTTGTAATAGACCAACCATTGAAGTTTTTATCTTTGACGTCCAGAAGCGATACTTTTATTTGAGTGAATATTTTTATGATCTCGATACTGCTCTATGATCTTAGTGGCAACAAGCAAACTATTCGCAGACACTTGGCCAATAGTGCAACTACCATTAAGAAAAGCCTCCAAGGACATTCTCCATGCCATCATTCAATCATCAGCCCATCCCGTCAACCACCTTGACTTGTAAACCACGAACTCCGCCAACCCCATAAATTCTCCACTAGTAGCTTCTTCCGAACATACACCAACTCTCAGCCAAAGCACCACACTCTGGGTTCAAACACTTGGTCTCGCCCTTAACGATTCCTTCTGGCTGCTCGAATGGGATACACAAACTCTTCATTCCCATGCTGGGAACCTTTTCGTGGTTTGGACCCTCATCAATCTCCTCGCTCTTGGTCAACTCCTTGATCTTGTCTTCACACTTCTCTGCTAAGCAGTGAGGAATCAGTACAACATTCTTGGCGTCGAGAGCTGGGACCACCTCAGCCCAGTTGGTAATGTTCAGACGGTGCTCCTTGAATGATGCATCGGCCTTGGTGTATAGGTCCTTTTGAATAGTCTCAAGGAGACCGGGGACGGAGGTTGCGAGGTCGGAAAGAGGAAGGGTGCCCTTTTCTCCAGTGTCACGGCGAGCATAGGAAACAACTGACGCAGCGGCATCCTTTGGACCATACTCTAGGCGTAGAGGAACACCCTTAAGTTCCCAGTCGTTGAACTTCCAGGCTGGGGTATAACCTTCACGAACGTCATAGTCAACTCTGACTCCAGCTTTCTTGAGGGTAACCTTCAGCTCTTGGAGTTTATCGTAGTGACTGCTCTTTTCTTCTGGGGTGGTGTTCTTGTTAATGCCGACAGGAATGATGACTGCCTGCAACTTTGCAATTCGTGGAGGGAGGACTAGCCCCTTGTCATCACTATGGATCATGACCATAACACCAATAACACGAGTGGAAAGACCCCAAGAGTTTTGCCAGACGTGAATATGTTTAGCCTTTTCGCCACTCTTTGGTGTTGGATCTTCAACCGTGATATCAAACATCTTACTGAAGTTCTGCCCGAGACAATGGGATGTTCCACCTTGGATACCACGCCCATTGGAAGGAATATAGCCCTCGACGGTAGTAGTATAGTATCCTCCAGCAAACTTTTCCTTCTCAGTCTTGCGACCACGTACAACAGGGACGGCAAGAAGCTGCTCATAGACTCCAGCATACAGCTCCAAGATCTGAAGGACTTCCTCGCCAGCAAGCTCTTCGGTTAAATGCGCAGTATGGCCCTCTTGCCACAAGAATTCTCTGTGTCTTAAGAAAGGAGTGGTTTGTTTTGCTTCCCAACGTACAACACTGTTCCATTGGTTTAGACGGAGGGGAAGATCTCTGTGACTTCGAATCCACTTCGCGTAGTATGGGTACATAACAGCTTCAGACGTAGGACGGACTGCAACTGGAACCTCGAGGTCCTTGTCACCACTAACAACTGTCAGTTTCAAAAGCATTTTTAAAAGGTTCTCGTAATGACATACGCCTTAGTGACCCAAGCAAGCTCAGGAGCAAAACCTTCAACGTGATCCTTCTCCTTCTCAAGAGACTTTGAAGACAGGAACATTGGGAAGTTGGCCTCCTCAACATCCATTAGTTCAATGCGCTCCTGGAACCAGGCTCTAATGGTGTTCCAGATGAACATAGTTGAAGGACGCAAGATAAAGAAGCCCGAAATCTCAGTGTAGTATTCAATCATCTCTGCCTTTAGAACAACCTCCTGGTACCATGCTGAGAAGTTCTCAGTCTTCTTGTTGGTGATTCCAAAAGGATCGTCCTTCTTTCCCCCCACCACGGCGAGAGATTGTTTTGCTGCTTTGGCAGCTTTTTCTGCCGCCATTTTCGCTTGCTTCTCGGCCTTCTTGAGAGCACTTTTGGAGGGTTCTTGAGGAGCGTCCGCCATGGTAGCTGTGTCGCGGTCGACGATCGTACGGGAGGAAGATGGTGGTTATGTTTTGAGTCAACCTCTACTTTCTCGTCGCACTTTCAGTGAAAGTGACTCCTTGCGCTCAACCCCTCCACTAGCGCGCTTTAGGCGAACCCCCCTCTCCGCCTCGCAAATCCCCTATCTTAGCCGGCGAGTGACTCTATCACTACTAGCTCTAGATTGAAGAGGGGGATTGGTCGTAGTTATAATTCATTGGATTATGTATTGAGATGTTTATTCTCGTTTGATATATTTTATTATTAAGAAGTGCTGTTGGACCGCAGTAAGATTGGTTCAATTGTAGACCCAGCATATCATCTTGGTCTGCATATTTTTATATATATAACCATGTTGACCATCTGTCTTCAGTACCCTACTAGATAACGAGGTGCATAACTTACGCAGGTGTAATACGTTCTGCGTCACAAGTGATGTCTCACACTTAGCAATCGTTCAGCGACAACTCAGAACCGAGCGGACGACAAACGACCTCGAGGCTGAACATTCAGCAGCCACACTTCAGCCTCAGGCCAATATCTACGCGTGAATTTTTGAGAGCCTTCGCGACGACGGTCAAGAATTCTGGAGAGCTTGGTCAACACCTCATATCTTCCTAAAACACAAAATGGGATCCTTATTCGAACAACCCAGAAACGCCGGAACCCTGTGTAAGCTTCAGCCTCCATGTGCCTGACGCAGAACAACGCTAACAACCTGCAGTCCTTGGTGGCCAGAAGATCAGTGGCTCAGATATTCGCGACCAGAATGGTATGCTTTTTGAATGTGCTTGAAGTAAGCTGGAGACTAACATCTTGTCAGTTTTGGCTACTCAAGCCATCGCAAATGTGGTCAAGAGCTCGTTCGGACCTAGCGGTCTGGACAAGATGATGGTGGATGATATAGGAGTAAGTAGCTTGCTGCGAACCTGGGCATCTTGAGCTGATTAATTTTAGGATGTCACAGTGACGAACGATGGCGCAACTATTCTGTCCTTACTCGATATCGAACACCCTGCTGGCAAAATTCTTGTGGATCTAGCTCAGCAACAGGACAAGGAAGTAGGAGACGGAACCACATCTGTTGTTATTATTGCGGCAGAACTCCTTCGACGGGCCAACGAGCTCATGAAGAACCGAATACATCCTACCACTATCATCACTGGCTACCGATTAGCTCTCCGCGAGGCAGTCAAATACATGCACGAGAATATCAGTGTGAAAGTTGATACTCTCGGCCGCGAATCTCTGATCAACATCGCTAAAACCTCCATGTCGAGTAAGATTATTGGTTCGGATTCTGACTTCTTTGCGAACATGGTTGTGGATGCTATGCAGGCTGTCAAGTCAACCAACAACCGCCAAGAGACCAAGTACCCTGTGAAGGCAGTCAACATCCTGAAGGCACATGGAAAGGGAGCTTTGGAGTCAATTCTGGTCAAGGGTTATGCTTTAAATTGCACAGTTGCTTCGCAGGCAATGAAGACGAGAATCACAGATGCAAAGATCGCTGTTCTCGACCTCAACTTGCAGAAGGAGAGAATGAAGCTCGGAGTCCACATTACTATCGATGACCCACAACAACTGGAGCAGATCCGACAACGTGAGGCTGGTATAGTAATGGACAGAGTGGACATGATTCTTAAGGCTGGAGCAAACGTCGTAATGACAACTAAGGGTATTGATGATTTGGTTCTCAAGCTTTTTATTGAGAAGGGAGCTATGGCTGTGCGAAGATGCAAGAAGGAGGATCTGAGAAGAATAGCCAAGGCAACTGGCGCTACTCTCATCAGTTCATTGTCAGATCTGAATGGTGACGAGAAGTTCGAGGCTTCCTCGTTAGGTCACGCTGATGAGGTTGTACAAGAGAGAATATCAGACGACGAGTGTATTTTGGTTAGGGGAACCAAGGTCCACACCTCAGCATCTATCATTCTCCGTGGCCCCAACGATTACCAGCTAGATGAGATGGAAAGATCAGTCCACGACTCCCTGTGCGCTGTCAAGCGGACGCTTGAGAGTGGCAGCATCGTTCCCGGAGGTGGTGCAGTTGAGACGGCTCTCCACATCTACCTGGAGGAATTCGCTGGCACTGTTGGATCCAGAGAACAATTGGCCATTGGCGAGTTTGCCCAAGCACTCCTTGTCATTCCAAAGACTCTTGCCGTAAACGCTGCCAAGGACTCATCAGAACTCGTTGCACAACTCCGATCGCGTCACGCTCTGTCCCAGAGAACCAAGGATGGTGACGCTAAGGAGGACGAGAAGACTATTGCCAAGAAGAAGAATTACAAGAACTACGGTTTGGATTTGACCAAGGGCAAGGTTGTGGATGAGATCAAGGCCGGTGTTCTTGAGCCCAGCATGAGCAAGATCAAGCAGTTGAAATCTGCCGTCGAGGCTTGCATATCCATCATGAGAATAGATACCTTGATCAAGCTTGATCCGGAACAGAGGGGGGAGGATGATGGTCACGGACACTAAGGCAAAGATCGATGCTGATCTTTCAGCTCTGCTCTGCATTTGATGTGAAATAGTTAGACAAAGTCCATGACTGTAATACTACTACCCTATTACCAACTAAATTCCGTATTGCTTTGACTTATCTGACCCATGGCTATTCTTGCTAAAATATATATATACTTACTATTACTATGTCTTGGTATCAACTCGGGTTCAAAATCCAGTCTCGCCGAATACTAAGTATATCAGCTCATCATTTTAAGAAAGCAGAGCATATATATGGCAGATTCTTTCAGCAAATTCACAGTACGGAAATAATTAAATCAGCCTTTGGAAAGAGTTTCGACGATTTTGTACAGCGGCATCATTCTCCGACCCTTCTAAAGCCGTACACTCTACGATCTTCTACCTCCACCTTGAAACAAACGGAACGACCTCCCCCCTCCAACGCTTCTTTATACAATATTTGCTTTAACCGATAACCAACGACGCCTCCTCAGGGAAATCATAATCCGGAATCTCGAGATTCAATGGCGCAGGTCCTCGTCTTATACGTCCGGAGATATCGTAATGGGAACCGTGACACGGGCAGAACCATCCTCCGAAGTCACCAGCTTCACCGATGGGTACGCATCCCAAATGTGTGCAGACACCTTTGAGGCTATGTTAGTCCATGTCATCATATTTTGTATGAGGCTGTCCCTGGGGCCGATTGAGATTGAGAGAATCTGCACTTACCAACCATGACCAACCATTCGGGCTTCTTAACACGGTCGGCATCCTGCTGAGGATCACGCAGTGTCTCGACCTTGACGTTCTCGGCCTCCTTGATCTCCTCTGCTGTTCTGTGGCGGATAAAGACTGGCTTTCCTCTCCACTTGACAATGACCTATAATCATCAGCACCCGATTCTACCCACTAATACCATAGCATCACATACATTCTTGCCCTCGGGAATAGATGATAAGTCGACCTCGACCTTGGCCATAGCCAAAACATCCGCGGATGCCGACATGTTGACGAGGAAATCTGCCATGATCAATATTAGCCCACCATCCCAATTAACCTCACAAATGCCCATATGAACCCAATGCGTCCTCCTGATCGATGCGGATGCATATTGAGGTCGTGATAAAGACTGCGTGACGTACCCTGAACAGTAGCCTTTGCACCGGCAGCAGTCAAAGCACCCATGGTACCGACCATGAAGTACTGGAAGACCAAGTTGTTACTTGTGCCAGCCTTGCTTCTGTAGCTGCTGAAATCGGGGATCTTGCTCGAGCGGTCGCCGCCCATGCCACGGAAGGGCGATTCGAAGGAGCTGCTTGGAGCATCACTTGCGCTGGCTCGAGATTTGCTAGATGAGGTGCTGATGGCGCGAACGGGGAGGGCAGCTCCTGAGGAGCGTGGGATAGTGCGCAGCAGTGTGCGGGACGCGGTGCTTAGGGAGGCCATGACGCAGGTTGTGGTGGGTGATCAATTGGGAGAGGAGATTGATGGCATTCGGGAAATGTAGGTTGGGAATGACTTTTGAGGATCGAAAAGCCTGTTGCTTGATTGGCTGATTCTATAGCTCGATTTTATTGTCACGTGATAGTGCCATTACTTCGCATTCGCAGCGCCCGACGGCATCCCGCGACTGAGACGACCACAAAATCAGTATTTCAACTACAAAACACCTTACCCATGTTATAATCCAAGTTACTGACTTCTGAAAAATTAAAGCGGATACATTTCAGAAGCATAGATGAGTAAAAGCTTGATATAGCTTATTCTTCTCCGGCTTGGCTTGATATGGATCTTCTTATTTGAAGCAGACTCGAGATCTGTACCGTAGCGGTACTGTAGTTCCTCATTCTACCAGAGTGAGAAATAGCATCTCACAACGAATCGTTTCTGCTTATTTTTGGTTAAAGCCATCTAGACGGGTTTGAAAGGTATATTGGGCATCAATTAAGTTCAAGCGGTTTCAGTGTCATGATCATCAGGGACGGGACCGAGTTCTTATTTTTCATGAACCATGAACTGTATTTGATAGCTATGACATGGAGGATGCCGCAAATTTTGGCCAATGATTAACTCCGCTATGCTTTTTCACGCGGGGTATTATGATTTCCCCAGCTTCTATTGATACAAGAGGGTGCTGTCCTTCCCAAATCAGATATTTCCTACATTTTATTTCAACCTTTCCAAACCTTTGTGCTGACGCCATATGTATTGCGAAGCGGTCTCCGATCATCGTCTGTCTTGACTGCCCACCGCTCTTCGAAAGTTTGGTCACCGTCCATCGCGTTCCCAGTACCCGACCGTGGCTCGACCTTTACTACTATTTCCTTTGTCGTATGCACTCTCATACCTTGGTCATCTATTACTTCATCTCTATTGTCCACATTATGATACATCCTATACGCCATGCTTGATTGATTCTGTGGTGGCGGCGAGAGGCCACCACCGCTGGGTAATGTTTCGCGGAGCTCGAGTGAGTTATGGTCACTTTCTTGTGAAGAGAACGATGACGACCATTTGCGATGACGAGTAAACCTTGGGCTCAGTATATCCGTCGGGGTGCTTTTTGCTATCTCTGCTTTCGTATCGGCTGTTTTATGTTCTGAAACTGATTGTAGAACTGATTGATTCAGCTTTGGGTTCTGCATTCGAGATACCTTTGAAATAAGGTCGGCCATTGACATCTCAATCTTGAGCTTAACAATGTAAGCAAGGGGGTGGAATTGCATGTAACTGGATATAATTAGTTTTATTTATCCCAAAATCGGGCTATGAGAACCTACACAAAGGAGTTTTTTAAGCTCATCATAGAAATAATTAGAACGTCCATCGAGAGTGAGAAGAAAACAAGATATATGTTGAACTTGACCAGGTTCTTATATTTTGTCAAGCCCTGACGAACAAGATTCTTCTGTACGGTTTGTATAAAGTACCAATTCAGAAGGCCGTCGACAATCAAATAAATACCCTTCTCACATCGATCCCAAATCTCGTTGATGTGGATGTATCTTTCTGATATCTGAAGGCGAGCAGGGATCCAGATGCAATAAACCGAAATGTTGATGGCCGTAATTAGGATGGCAGTAAGAATCCGGATTCTAGACCCCTTTTTTCTATTGACAAGCAAGATCATCACACGATTGATGATGATCTGGAGGAGGAATTGAACCTAAAATAAAATCAGAATCTTGTTGGCAGTAAAATCTACTGCTTGTTGTGGCATTATTGTGTTCTTTGGGGATCTCAGGGTAACTCGAGCTTATAACAGGTCGAAGGCTCTCAGATTGAGACCAGAAGTGTCATTCCCCGGTAGATTCGCCCAATTAAAGCTCGGTTCCCACAATGATTCTTCCAACAAGACGTAGAGGTTGCAATAGATGTGTCCCTTACCTGCAAAGCCCAAAGTGTAACTGCATGCCCATTAGTATACTACAAGCATATCAGACTTCATTACTCACGAATGCAAAAGTAGAATGCAAAGCTAGTACGCGAGAGAGATTAGTTTGATTGAGAAAGAATAGATATTTATCTACTAACCTGGGCGGGATCACACCACGCAAGTGTAGCCAGCATATTATACTGAAGCTGAGACAAACCGCGATCTCTGCCCATATCATGGTTATGTACGGAGATGTCAACCGCGAAAGGCCATGCGTTCTTCGTACTTGGGTTGTCTGCTTTATAGCAGCCCATACAGTCCTTGACAAGGTCTCTGTGAGCCTCTACTCTGGTCAATGGAGCCTCGTACTTGCACTTACAGAAAACCAAAACCAAGAGTAAATCCCCAGCATAATGAGGCAATAATCATGTCATCCGCCGTAACCGGCTGGAGAACATAATTAGGAGCAAGCAGGGTGATCATTTTGCACGACTAATATTGGCCAAAATGGAAAAGAAAAAAGGATTCTTGAAAGTGAAATGGTACTTGCTAGAACTGGCCTGCTCACCAGAGTCGCATTTCCAAAAAGCACGATGGGATACAAAAAAGTTGTTGCGCCTCTGGACGAAAAGCCATATACGAGATGCCCTTATAGTCTAGTTTCAGCAGCATTTCATAGCGGCGTCTTGCACAGACTTCGGACCTGTTGTAGGCTGTCGTGGAACATCCATGGAAGCCAGAAAGCATAGTGCCCGAGCAAAGTATAATAAAAGGATGGCTTCCAGCAGGAACCCCGTTCAAGAGTAAGCGGGAAGTTCAGCCTGAGCATTGGAGCTTGGAGGAGACATGTTTCGCATGAGGGGTCGCGCAGACTTCGCATCGTGTGGCTGCGGCAGTAGATCGTGATCAGCAGATTGGCCCCATAGGCGGTAGGCATGACTCGATTTGCCCTTCGCTTTAAGCATTGCGATCCCCAGACTACTGTACGTTTCTCCGCAGGACCACAAGCAAAATCCAAGTAGAGTTCGAGAAACTCCATCGCAGCACAAAAGCACGTGAAAATGCTTCAGCAAGCGTCGAGAGGTCTGATAGCACCCAGGGTCGTTTACCATACTCTTTCCTCTCTGAAAACCCTTGAAAGGCGGACGAGCACAGCATCGTGTCTCGCTTTTATCCCACTGAGGACGTGATATCCCACCCGAATATGTTCTTCAGGAAGTCGAGGCTGCGAAGGCAACGTTGGAATCCAGACCAGGTACAGTACGCGTTGCAAGAAACTCTGCCAATAGAGTTCACAACTTTGTGACTGTCTTACACCAATCAGCTGCCAGACTGCTAGTTGTAAGGACCAAGGACGCCCAGGGGAAACCTGCAACATGGGATCGCTCATGATTGCGCCGGAAACTATGTTGCTGAGGCTGGAGCGGTAGACGGCTCCCGTGCTCGTGCTGTGCTGTGCTGTGCGGGATGTAGCACGCAAATAGTACTAGCGCAAGCGACGTTGCATATATGTAAACAAGTATTACTGTAAGCATCAAGGTCTTATGTACGGTACGATATGACACTGTAGTGCGGAGTGTTTTTGCGGAGTGTGGAGTGAAGTACCGGAATAGTTGGGGAAGGTGATGTAGGTGAAAGGCGAGAGGCAACGGGCACCTGGTACTGTAGCTTGGGGCTTCGGCTTATGTAAACATTGAATGCAGACCACCAGACCGACCACCACTGCAGGCACTCCATGCTTTGAAACAAAACTCTCTATTCAACCACAGTCCACCACACCTACGGTTGGATTATCACCCTTTTGCAGAGAATCTACTGCATCGAGCACGCTGGACGAACTTGGGTACATTTTCCGCTTTCGAGAGCACGAGTCACCCCAAGCCATCACATTGGCTATTTTGTTTGGCAACCTTTCGCGAACAAGCAATGTCGGTGTATATGCATGTCTCTATGGTCTAAAGTATAATGATCTATACGCTTCAAAGTCTCTAGCCGTGCCTCTTTCTATGCTTTGCCATTCTGCTTGAAGTTCTCGAGCCCTTTAGCAACAACCTCCTCAACTGTTGCCTTTCCATGAACGATGTCTTTCACCGTAGCCAAGATGGAAGACCAGTCTTCGAATGTCTCAAATGGGACTTTCTCTCTGACACAGTAGTCAACAAGATCTGTCACAAAGTCAGCCTGGTTTTCACTGGTTTGAAGCCGATATTCGTGTTTCTCTCGTTTGAGGCTAAGCAGTGCTCTACGTCGTAGACGCTCTCCAATGCCTATTCTGGGGGAACTCTGCCCTTGTGTTCATTAAGAACTACTTAATTCTTGCCAGCAGAGTAGAGTGAAGCAGTCGATATTGGCTCATAGGAGTGAGCAGGCTCCGAAATCAGTTCAAGTGTTGATTGGGGTACTTCTTACCATGACCCTTCTTGGCAAATAAAAGATCTGTCTCTTTAGCTGCTGACAGATCAGAGACACCATCCCCTGCGTAGAACATTGTTGGTCGCTCTTCTTTGGGCAGTGCTGCATAAGGTCTTATCTCGATTGACTTGTCGTGGCCGAAGTGGCTGCAAACATTGTTTAGCTTTGTAGCATTGAGACATTTGAGGATTCGGTGGATGAACTCACGTATCGTCGTGGAATACAATCTTCCATCCCCCTTCTTCGTTGATGCTCTTTCCATCTCTGGGCGCAACATCATTGCTGACAATTTGGATATCGCTGGCAAGTGGCCCAACCAAGTGTACCAACAAGGCCCTGATTATGGGCTCCATCCCACTGCTGAGGACGACTACTGGTACATTTTCCTTCTTGCTAAATTCCATAAAGTCCTTAAATCCTACATCCAGTTCAATGTTCTCTAACAAGGTCTTAATACATTGGTCGTAAGGCATCTTAACGCTGTCCATCATCCCCTGAAAAGAGTCTCTGAATGAGCTCCGGCCATGGAGAACATCAGCATTCCCTTGTTTTCGAAGCACTTGGCCGTAGCCTATGGTGTCGGTCAGGAAGTCGTTGCTGTCTCGCTGGGTGATTGTTCCGTCAAAGTCGGTGAAGAAGACGAATTTGGGATTCGTCTTCATCGCAGGTAGGTTCGAGGCAACCATCGTGACTGAAGTGATGGAGATTTGTGTGGGAGAACTCTAGAGATATCAGCAATCGTAATAAAATACGCGGTTGGATCCCTTTCGCGCATACCAACAAACTTGTTGGCTCCAGACGATAATATATACGGAGTAGGTGGGCAAGACTAGCTACCCAGCTAGCACAGTAGCACAGGCACCATGACTTACTAAGAGGTAAAATGTCTGGATTTCAAATGATGCGAAGATCAAGGCGATCTAAATTTCTATGTCTAGCAAATCAATCAATCAATAATCATGTACAAAAATATGACAGCGACCGTAGACAGAGAGATGGTGGGGTGTCCGCTTGCCCCACTACCAACCCTGGGCCTCGGTGAAGATATATTCCGGTCCTTGGCAACATTTTGGAAGCTCGACCTCGAGACGAGTTTCCTCAGCGCTGGCTCAGTCTACACCATCGCACCCAAGCACCAGCGGAGATGCAGCCATTGGTACGTTTCGTCCCACGGCTTGCAAATGGTTCGATAGCCGGTTCAAGGACATTCTCGAGGGCTCTACGGCCACCGCAACCCTCGGTACAAGCTTCAGTATGCTTCCAGTGCAGAACTCGATTCCAAACCCGATCGTTCGCGGATGACTCCAAACCACCCACATCACCAAATCCGCTCCCGAAAGAAGAAATAGCTTCCCGTGAAGCACAGGATGGACAAACCGAAGAGCTTCCTTCCTCCGAAGAGTTGCGGCGACTAGCTCTCACGAAACGCTTCTCCCAGTTGATGGACAATCTCCAGGGCAATTTCATATTCCCAGCATCACAGCGTATCAATGACCTTACTGGGTACTCCGGTATTGAGGCACTCAAGTTACGAATCACCAAGCTCGAGCAACAAGTACAAGATGCCCAGGAAGCTGTTCGCACTTCTCGACAGGTCTACAAAACAACTGTCGCCGATCGAGCCTCCACACAACGAGAAGTTACCACGCTCTTGGCGCGGAAGGACAGCTGGACGCCGATCGATCTAGAACGGTTCACCAGTTTATATCGAAGTGATCATACCAATGAACAAGCTGTTCAGGAGGCTGCAACAAGATTGGCCGATGCCGAAAGGGAAGCAGAACACTCGGCGGCCACTCTCAGCAGCAGTATCCTTGCACGGTATCACGAAGAACAGATTTGGAGTGATAAAATAAGGAGGATGAGTACATGGGGAACATGGGGTCTCATGGGAGTAAACGTATTACTATTCTTGGTCTTCCAATTAGGATTCGAGCCATGGAGACGAAGGAGACTTGTACATGGCTTTGAGGAGAAGGTCAGGGAAGCTCTGGAGCTTGAGAGGGCTAACCAAGCATCTTCGACCAAACCTTCCAGTGATGCGTCGTTGGATGCCGTTGTTACAGCTGGATTACAGGAACTTGAGGTTGAAGTAGACAGCGATAGCAAAACTCCAGAGCCAGCAGTCAATGCGATTGCAGCTTGCATTGAGGGCGATGTAGTTGAGGAGTTGATGGAGAAGGAGGTTACAAAAGATACAGAAGATATCGATGTGCCGACACTGCTAATGCAACTCAGAAGACCCGAGGCATGGAAATCTGCTGCGCAGGATCTATTTAGCGAAAGACTCATTTCTATGCGGAAACAGGATATAACAATCATTGCTCTAGAAGGGGCTGCTGCAGGCGCCGCCATAGCTGGCATAATAGCCACCACTATTTTCCGTTGCTCCTAGGAGTCCCTAGGACAAGAACCTGTACAATAATTATGACATACTACTTCTCTGTCTTTGGTGCTTCAACTATAAGAGCACTTTCTCGCGAACGCTCTATAATTTTCCAGGTCGTAAGTAGACTAAGTCCATATTCTTGATTGCACATTTCATCAAACCCCCCCCTGTTCTTCGAGTGGATATTGCAGGATGTGATTAAGATACATCGGTTGGGGGGTATCAGCCTCATATACTGTGAGATACGCTTGCTGTATCTCGTCTGCCCTATGGGGCTACATGTGTCTTTCTTCAAAACTCGTACCAAGTAAATAAGTACCAAGCTCGGAGTCTCCGAGCCTTCTCAAATCCAATATATGACACCAAGTCGTAGATTAGGTGTATTTATTGTGGAACAAATGCCAGATTGCCAATATACTTCACTTGCACAGTTTGATAAGGATATGCTTGTCTACCTAAAAATAGTGTTATTTCATCTCTCTCATCTCCCATAGAGATTTTCTACACTATTACTATTGTCCATCAGATATACCAGTGCCCAGCAGAGTTGCTAGTCACATTTCGAAGAATGTGAAGTTCGTCTTTGAAGCTTGGTTTAGTTAGGAGGTAAAGCTCATGCCTTAGTTATGTACTTTGGTATTACTGATATATTAGAGTTGTTGACACAATTGACTGGTAATTTCGTCACATTTAAAAGGCCCAATGGCCTCTGGAACTAGCCTCTACGAAGATGGTACACTTTGAGTCTTCTTATGCCTCTCGGGTCTTGCAAAAAGAGAATTAGTTCAATCAACCCCGATTTCGGTCCAGAATTTGGAACAACTCAGTTCCGAATCGGGTATCTATAAGATAGTCGTCAAAAAAGATGGGGGGAAATGAACAATAGGATCTCATGAAGATTTTAAGTGTTTTAATGCCCGTGTACCCGTACTACTTCCTACCGTAGTTTGGTTTACGAGCTTGTAGAGTTAAATGAGCAAAAAGTGACCAGCAAAATTTCAGCGAGCATAAACCCTTTAGTACATGGGTCCTAGCCAAAAGCTGTGATTCGAGGTGAAGAACCTGTTAGACCAGCAAATAACCTAGAAGTACTAGTACTAAATCATTTATCTCACCTTGTAGTTTTAGCGAGTATCCTTATCCTAATTTAACTACATAATAAGCCTCTTGTTAAAACAAATCGTACGGACTAGAAACCCTCGAAATTTATTGGTTGAACAGTTGCCTGTTAGCTTATATTATCTCAGATGGCTAACAAGCACTTATAACTATTATACTAGTTGTTTTATATTTATGATTGATTAGACTGGTGTAGACTGGTGTATTTCGGATACGGAGTAATCTAATTATATATACCTAGGAACAGAAAAGAAGAAAAGAATAAGCTGTCTCAAGGTAGAGTTTTGAATAGGTATTACAACGAGTTACATTCTCAAGGACCTATGAAATAATGATAATGTAGCTAAATTCAAGTAACGGCCTATTACTATATAATGACCTAGTGAAAGAAAGAGGCAGCTGGAGAGATCCGCTTTGCTAAATTGTATAAAGAAACCATTATCTGTTGAAACTATTATAACCAAGACGAC
Source organism: Pseudofabraea citricarpa (assembly GCA_029641185.1). Lineage (NCBI taxonomy): Eukaryota > Fungi > Ascomycota > Leotiomycetes > Helotiales > Dermateaceae > Pseudofabraea > Pseudofabraea citricarpa. The sequence goes on from JAPWGK010000031.1 coordinate 189,139, forward strand.
AACTTTCAAGCTCCTAAGAACGGGAAAATAAAAATAGAATCCATCAAAGCCTGATGAGACACCATCTGTGGAATCCTAATAAGATATGAAAATAAGATATCTCATAGTATAAAGAAGCGTAATCTGACTTTGTCCACCAAAGGACAAAGTAGTTATCGGATGTTTCTTATATACTCAGACCTGGACGCTTGTTAGATATAGATGAGTATACTACTAGTATAGCTACGATACATGGCCCGTGCCCCTGGAAGCTTTGAGTCCATCTACCGATAAAGTTAGCAAACTAGTAAAGAGGAATTTCTTTCTCTTCATACTATGACTTCCAGAATGATATCTTTACTTTCAAACGAAAAGAGAATGTGCTCCTTCTTACAACAGAGCAACCTACAGATGTCCAACGGACCATCTCTGATGAACAGGTCTAGGTATTAGGAATATGTTTTATAGATTCAAAAGACTTCAAGGAAAGAAATTCAAAGCAAGGTTGTTTGTTCTATTAAACATCTACACACAACAACGACCACTCCGAATCTTGTGATGCAAAGCATGCACCTTAATATCCCCCCCAGTCCATAACCTCGCTTCTGAGATCTCAAAATGTTGTACAGCCATTAATTCATACAATGACGAGAACAGCTCCCAGCCCAAACTCCATTCTCCCTAGTTTACAAAACTCAAACTGAACCATAAGATTGGTTATTGCTTTGATCCATGTTATTGTATTGCCCCATGCCATACGCCTGCCCACCTTCAGCCGGGAATCTGTCATCTGATGGTGGACCGTCCAAGCCTCTGCTAATCATGAAGTCCAAGGGTACAGCAGCACCAAATGTATCCTTGCGAGTTGCCTTTCGGAAGGACTGTGCTGCATGGCCATCGCCTCGACCATTCATGCTCTTGCTGACATCATCTGCAATACCTTGTGCAATCTCTTGTCTGAAGAGTTCATCGCCTTTCAAGATTGGTAGAAGTGCTTGAGTCTCGTACCACCGGCCCTTGATATCAGACAGGCTTTTCCTAGCAGCAGGTTCAGTCAAGCTCCATTCGCACCATATTCTTCTGTTTGCATTATCTGCAACTTCATTTCGGAAACGAAGATCAGATACCATTCGAGCAGGAAGATCTGGAGTGGGCCATTCTGCACGACTATTGTAGTGCATAGGCATCTCATTGAACTTGTAAATGTCGCCAACAAATGTAACCGTTGAAGGAGTTGTAGTTTGCTCAATAAGCTTGTGAATGATCATCACCACAATGTCGTCATCCGGCACACGAATCCGTACTGGCTCACCAACCCAAATCTTTTCTGCGCCTAAGAACATGCCATTGTAGTGTACTTCGCCAGCAGCGGCTGGAATATCAAGGCGGTCGAAAAGGGAATAACTTGAATCAATAGCTCTAGCTGCCAAAATACTGCTGTCAACTTCAGCATCTCCTTGACCATATTTGCCCTCGAGAAGATCATGCCATCTGACTTGATCATAAGTCAAGCCATGGATGGCAACATGGGTAAGTCCTGGAGTGCTCCAAGCTAACCACGGGCGAAGGTGCTCATGTTGATCCTTAATTTGATATTGAGGGTGTTTGTGAGGGTGTGAAAGCTGCTGAAGAAGATACCGTGGGCCACCGTTGAGTATTCCTCTTTTAGAGATCACACCAAGTCCCCACGCTGTGCCTTTGTGAAACCATACAAGTTCACCCGGTCTATAAATGTAGACGCTTTTAGATAGACTGTCAAAATCTTGTTCTTTGGAACGCTTGGGGCCTGCTGGCTGCACAGGCTTTGCGGCAGCAAGAGGTTGTGGAACTGGGATGGGAGTTTGAACTAGATGCAGACTTATTAGTATAAACAGAAACACGTAGAAAACACGTAAAAAACACGTAGAAAAAATGATTCCTACTTTTTGGAACAGGTGGCAAAGGTTTGATCTCTTTCCTGGCTGGTGTCTCAAGTATTCTGGTTTCTTGTTTGACAGGTTCCGGCTTTGATACTTCGACGACATCTTCATCGCCGTCTGGAGAACAAAGTTTACACGGGCAGTTCATTGGATCACCCTCTTGATCAATCGTCAACCATAGTAAATGCTGGAAAAAATCTGCAGGACTTCTAAAGCGTTTCTTCCGGCCTTGCGGGTGTCCATACAGATAAGCATCCTGCCTCTCAAATGTTCCTGCAGCGTGCTTTGCTTTCTCTTTTTTCTCAGTAGCCTTGCTGATATTGTATTTCAGCTGTTCCCATAATTCGTATCCCTGGGGTAGCTCTTGAAGAATCCACTTCTCGTCTGTAAATATATTAGTAAACGTACGAACAGAAAGTCCTCGTCCGTTCTCGATTTCGTACTGGCATGCTCCTTTTGTCCCATCACATCTTTATACATGCCACCTAACTTCCGCCGCCAATCTATTGCCTTTGGATCATCCGGGGCAAGCTTTTTGTAGCAGTTTACAATACCACTTGCATTCGGTTTGTCATCGAGTTGTGCATCGGTAGGTCGATTTTCTTCTATTGCGCCTGACTTGGTGACAACTTGGAGCAGGCCGTCTGACCGGGCCGAAACGATTTGCCGATAGGAAGCCATGGCATAGAATTGCTGCCTCCGCTTGGTACACTGTCGGTGTGCTTATGGTATGAAATTCATGATTGTCTGGAAACTGCGAGGCCAGTAATCCTCGAAGCTACACCCGACCCGCGTTAAGCTTCAGTTTCCCCAGAATCGGCCGCATTCCCGAACAAGCGGGAAAACGATGAACCGAAAGATATACAAGCCGCCGTTGTAAAGCAGCAACACTACTCTGTAGATTTTATAGAAGTAGACTCATGATCCTGAATTATCGACGAAGGCATTGAAGACCACAGGAGATATATATGGAGGAGTAGATGGGTCCCGTTAGGTAGCTATCCGTCGGACTGGTGCTGGAAGTTTAACGGGGATATTATAGTTCTCCATCACAAGGGATGCTGTCCAGTCCAATCCGAGAACCATTCATACAGTAGATGTGACAATCTTCATCTTGAAAGCTGTGTAATGGCGTACAATATTTTGGTTGGTGGATCGAGGCAATAGATAGTTCTCTAAATTTGGTGTGATTCTCAAGGGCTTGCTTGCTTCTGACATTTCCTCTGAGACCATTGCCAGGTTTGGTGAAGGCATTGCTTATAAGATACTGATGCTGTAATGTACGAGTACTTTGGTGTGGATGACATATCTAGCTACCTGGTAACTGGAAACTGCTCATCCCGAATTAATTGTCTGCTCAGCAGGATGACGACTGAAAAGGGGTTGCCGATAAGATAAGAGATTGCAAGCATGTCGCTCTCGTAAGCGGGCCAATCAACGCTTGCATCCCGGGAATCGAGCAAATGCGACGCGGGTTCTGGTTCCTGACATCCGGAACGCGATACTTTTTGAAAGTTCTCGATGCGCTCGTCAAAAAGCCAACTGAACTTTGCAACCCCCCCAACTTGCTGCTTGGTGTGTCCTGGTCAGCATCATATCATTACTGTCGCTGTGCAGGCAGAGTCCATACAACCCTTGACTTACATTCTAATCCACGGAGCCTCCTTTCTTCGCCCTTGAGGAATATTCCAATTTGCCCTTGCAGGCACTTTTAACGCAACGCGTTCACACCATCCATCATTGACCCTTTTGCAGCCGCAACACCTATGTCTACCACAACGTCGCAGAGCACAATCTGAAAATGGAGCCTCCGCAGACTCCAGCCAGACCTATCGCTCGGCGCGATACCGCCTTTAGCCTGCTTTCCAAATTTCTCCCAGGCGCAAAGACAGAGCACAAGATGGACGCCCAGAGGAAAGAGAGCATGCCATCAAAGCCTTATGCAGCAGCCAACACCGCAAATTGGAGTGCGAATCAAGATATCCCCGCGACGCCTGCGACACCTGCTACCGACCCCGATGAAGATGAATTGTCAAAACCTCTCCCCGAAGACGAGAACGAGATCCAGTTCGCCCCAGTCTCGCGATCTGGTCGACAGCTGAGACCTCGATCTTCAGTACCAGTGTCGCTCAAGTCTTTAGAGAACGGTGACAAGCAACCGAGATCCAGAACCCCCCGTTCTTCAAAGAAGAAGAGTGTTATCGAGGAGTTGGTGGGAGGAGATATTTCGGGCTACAACTTCTCACCTATCGTAAGCGATAGAGTGTTGATTAGACAGGAAATTGCGAGCCAAACCGCGGCCAACAGAAGTCGGTTCTTTGTCGAGAAGAAGGACTACTTTTTGCCGCTGTTGCCACCCAACAACCATGTCAAGAAGCTCGCTGAGAAGCATGATCAGCTGTCACAGGAGGAGATTTCAAAGCTGCCTATCATCACTCCGTACGAAGAGCTTGAGACGCAGCCTAAAGGCATTGAGGCCAATATGAAGCCGTATCAACTCTCAGGTCTAAGCTTCATGGTATACCTTCACCGTAACGGTCTATCAGGTATTCTAGGTAAGTGATCGCATATGATGTATTCTACTTAGCTTCTCTTCAGCGAGCTAATTGACCAAAGGCGATGAGATGGGCCTGGGTAAGACTCTTCAAACAATATCTCTGATTCAGTATCTGAAGGAGAATGATCCGAAGCGCGGCACTGGAAGACTGCAACGTCCATTTCTAGTCATCTGCCCCCTGTCTGTTTTGAGCAGTTGGATGAGCGAGGCAAGAAGATGGGCTCCAACCTTAAAAGTTATCCGGTTTCATGGCCCGATTAAGGAACGAGTACGACTAAAGAAGATCATTGTTGGTGAAATTGACATGTATGGCAATCTCACAGCACAAGCGAGAACTAAGCACAACTCCAAAATTGTTGCTTCCGGAAAGACCATCACTGATCCTATTGGTATCGCGGAAGATGAAGATGTTGGTGTTGATGTTGTCGTGACAACGTATGAATCTTATGCTTCAGAAGAATCATGGTTCAAGAAAGCCTTCGTATGGAGATATGTTGTCCTTGATGAAGGTCACAAAGTGAGTTGACATAGAGCTAGTACTGAAATGCACCACTGACGAGACTTTATAGGTAAAAAATGACCAAAGTCTTATCTCAAGGAGCTTGCAGGGCCTCAAAGCCGAATATCGTCTGATATTGACAGGAACTCCTCTACAGAATAATTTGTCGGAGGCATGGGCATTACTTCATTGGCTCTATCCTGAAGTCTTTATGGAGAACACTTCTGAACTATTTAACGAGTCATTTAATTTGACCAAAGGTCTATATTCCAACACAGTTCTAGACAATCTTCGACATCTTTTGGAACTAATCATGCTTCGACGCATGAAGACATCCCCGGGGGTCGATTTGAATCTTCCTCCGAAGACCGAGATACTCCTGTTCGTCCCATTGAGTCCAATGCAGCGATTTTGGTACACTCGCCTCATTACTCGAGCTGATCAGGGCCTTCTGGATGAACTGTTTAAAGGCGCCAAGGACAAGGAAGCGCAGGAGATGGAGGCTGCTAAGAAAAATGAAGATATTGAGACTGAATTGATGAAAAGAGAGACTGCAGCTCTCGACTCCATGGAGAAAGACCTTGTCGTGGGAGGTGATGCCTGGAAGGAGTCTCGTGAGATTCTGAAGCAGACGATTCAGCGTGAGTACGAAGAAGACAAAGATAATGTTGGAACTGCAAAGAAAGGCTCTTGGCAAAAGCTCATGAACCTCCTGATGCAACTCAGAAAGGTGTGCAATCACCCATATCAAATTCAATACCCCGACGACATCTTGCAAGGAGATCATATCATTACTGCATCTGGAAAATTTATTGTCCTGGAAAAGCTGCTCAATGAGTTGGTTATCAAGCAGAAGAAGAAGATTCTCATTTTCTCTGGTTTCACGAGAATGTTGGACCTAGTTGAGGAACTGTTGATGGTGAGAGGTGGCAACGGCACAAGTTATCGATACGTTCGTCTCGATGGAAGTACTGCAAGAGCACGTAGAAATCTTGGTATTCGCATGTTCAACGATACCAGCAGCGAATACCGAGTAATGCTTATTTCTACTCGTGCTGGAGGCCTAGGAGTCAACTTAGCCACTGCGTCAGACGTTGTTTTGCTAGACCAGGACTGGAACCCGCAAATCACCCTACAAGCTGAAGCCAGAGCCCACAGGATCGGACAGAAGAACCCTGTGACAATTTACAAGCTGGTCTCACAAGGTACAGTCGAGGAACAGATGATGGGACGCATCCAAAAGAAGTTGTATCTCTCCGCTAAGGTCACAGAAGCCATGCAAGATATCCATACAAAGTCAGGTGTTAAATCGGGCAAAGGAAAGGGCCGAACTGCAACAAAAGACGAGGATATGCCACAGCTAGGAACGGGCCAACTTATGGCACTGGTGCGGCGTGGTGCGTCTGCTATTTCGCGACCAGAGATCGATGTTGGTGAAATGCTTAGCTGGTAGGTCATCTGCTTTTCTTTACTCTTGTCCTCTCAACACCTTGTCAGTTCCAAATACTAACATTGCACAGGGACTGGGAGACCACAGTTGAGAAGTGCAAGGACCAGCCAGCTGATATCAATGTTAAGAAGGACGCCTTGCCGGATGCCAAGGTCGACGAGGAGGCCGAGAAGAAGTGGCTCACTGAAATGGAGAAGGTTGAAGCATCCGTCTTCGAAGGCAAGAAGATGAACCGCGGCATCCGACCTAGTGGCAGCTATAACGAAATTGCTCAGCAGTGGCGAAAAGAGGATCGTCGCATTGGCAAAAACACCACAGTCATGATCGATGGGTTTGCCGTCAGCAAAGAATCGGTCAATTGTGCTCAATGGGAGGCTGTTCCTACCTTGGCAGGCAAGGACCCCCGTCTTGCCGAACCTAAACGAGAAAAGAAACCTGAGGTAAACTCTCAGTCCCACTGTCAGATATGTTTTGATGGTGGAGATCTAAGCTGCTGTCAACTGTGTCCACGGGCATTCCATTTTGACTGCTTGGATCGAGAGTTCAAAATCAAGGCAAAGGCATGGCAATTCAACTGCCCTCAGCACCAATGTCAAGACTGCGAGCAAAAGACTACTGATGCTGGTGGTATGCTTTACCGATGCCGATGGTGCGAGCGAGCTTACTGCGAGGATTGTCTTGATTTTGAAAAGACAATCCTCTATGGCAACAATCTTCCCGAGTATGAAAACCTTGGGTATCCAGAAATGACGCAAGCATTCTATATTCAGTGCCACAGTTGCACCGACCACCTTGCTGAAAACCCTGACAACCAGGCATTCTGCAACCAATTTGCCGAGATAGCGCTTGCAGAGCACAAGGAGCTTTTTGGGATTGCAGACGAGGTAGGCGAGGCAAATGAGGATGGAAGCACCAGAGCTGGAAGTATGACGGATGCTACGACGGTCGAAACCCCTGGTGTCAATACTCCCATCACTGTGGGCGATGATGAAGACGAAGAGCCAGGGCGGAAGCGAAAGCTCACCATCAAGATTTCAACGGCTCGACCGACGAAGAGGGGACGAATGGCATGATGCGATGGCTATATACAGTAGAGAGTGTGTCGGAGGCGTACTGAGAGCGGATATCTTTCCACCTGGATCTGGAGTTTTACCATGGGTTTTCTAGGGAAGATTGGGTTGTTTTACGGAGGAGGGTTCTCTCAAGGTCTAAGTATCAAATGGGTGGCAGTTTACCGATTCTGATTAGAAAGGAGAAGACGACAAAGATGGTCTGCCCTGGCGTTGGTTGGCTTTCTACGGCAATTTAGAGTCGTAGATGATGTAACAGTATTGAGTATGGCATAGATATTCTAGAGGCAATTGAATGAAGACAGCCTTTTGTGTGTTCTCAGGAAACTTGGTTTGCACGCTATGCATGGGGTCTGGGTCAAGCCGTAGGCTTATTACTAAGATGATGATGACCACCGTCTTTCTACAGTAGGTACTTGGAGCAAATAGTTTGGCATGGAGGAGAGGTGCAAAGGCCACCGTTTCACGTGATGTGGCAAGCACTCTTCAGTAACCCGGTCTGGCAGGCGTCTTCTCGCCTCTGATGTCTGTCCTCGAGATATGGCCTTCTCTCCCGACCTCGATGAGGTGCAGTGTTTCTCCATGGACGACGGATCACGAAGCTGAAGTCGAGGCCTTGACGTTGCCGTTGCCGTTTTACCGCGCGTCGCTGCCACAGCCAAGTTGGGGTCAAGGCCATGAGGGTCGAGGATGCGCATTGGCTGGTGTCGCTGGCACGGGTGGATTTGCAACCTGGACACAGGCTGCACACAGGCTGCACACCAACACCCCATGCTGAAGCCGTCGCATGGGCAATAATAACGGGGCATGGGCAATAATAACGGGGCATGGATGATGGATGAGGACGGGGTGATGTCATCTGCCAGACTTGGGTTCACGATTTGTTTGAAGTGCCAGGCACTGACGCCCTTGGACCGAGGACCCAGGACCAGGACCAGGACCCAGAGAGATCTGACGAGTGGGTGAGCGAGGGAGTGCGGAAAAAGATCATCTGAAATAATGTGAGGGAGATGTCGAGAGACCGAGTGTGGTCACTTGTGGTGTGTGTTGACACCACTCTCTGCATGCAAGGCTACTGTACGTCGCATCTTGATTATTGGTTGGTGTCGCCGATAAGGAGCACAGAGAAACACATAAACAATGGATAGATTGGATTCGGTGCGAGGGGATTAGTGGTGGTGGTGGTGGTGTGCGAGTGGGCGGCCGTTAAGAATTGCCCTATGCGATTAGGAACTTGTACCTGGTGCAAGAGCTACAGTAAGGGTGAGGGAGATACGTCCCCTGATTTGCGTGGGCCGTGGCATCAGGAGCGTGAGAAGCGTGAGGAGGATGTGCGAGCTGAAGCCGAACAGCAGCAAAGCCTACCGGCCGAAGGAATGTGCAAGGCGTTCGTTATAAACTACATACTGTGCAGGATGCGTAGACACTATCGCATAATATACCTGCGATGGTTGTTGGGGTTACAAACAAACAGATCTTCTTATCTCGGTCCTGAATGGTGGAGTGGCGGCCCAAGACAAGCTTCATGCAAGGTCACGGCAGCCTGCATCCCTGGAGAAGAAGAAGAACAACAGTCAATTGTACGGAAGTACAGTACAGAAGTCAGTGTGTTCAGATATCCCAAGACTCGCTGCTGGAGTCGTAAGCCTTGGAAGGGCGCAGTTACTACTAAGTTGGTGTCTGCTGGAATTCAGACGAAACGCTGTACTCGTAACTGTGTTCCCCCTTCCAAATATAGCCTTTGTCTTGACTCTTCAGGCTGATTAACGCGAAAAGAACCCTGTGAGATTAGTCAATCCCGCTAGAACGACTCACTAACCCCCAACCGGCCAGTTGCCGTTATCTGACCAGCAACCAGGAAAGTAGCAGTAGCAGTAGCACCAGCACCAGCGAACTGAACATTATTTCCTCCATCCGTCCCCATCCTTACGCAACGCAATCTCCAATCTCCCCATTTTACCTCCAACTTTCTCACTCCCCCAACCCTCAACCCTCAACCCTCCCACCTCGAACCTCGAACCTCGAACCTCTCTCTCCCGTCTGTTCTAGGTCGACCTTCTCCCCTAATTCACGTCCTAAGGACCTACACATTCGTTTCTATCGCGCCTTTTTTAAATCAATGAATCCGTCATTCGCCGGCTCCGCTTCGCCATAACCCTCGCTCGTCGCCCACGCCGTCCTCCTGATTATTGTCACGGCTGAAGCTTCAGGCCTCTCCCACAACACCACCACACTCACCTCCAGGTCCGATGGGTAAATGTATGTCGCACCACTATCCGCAATTGTCCCAACCACCTCGTACTGATTCAATCGCGTAGGGCGATACGGTGTTATCCTGGACGCGGGTTCGTCAGGGACTCGGGTCTACATATATAGGTGGCTCAACCACGCGAGAGCATTGAAAGATGCCGACCAAGCAACCCTCAACAGCCTCCCGAAACTCGACACCAAGAAGAAATGGACACTCAAGATCAACCCGGGCATCTCGACATTTGGTGAGCGACCAAACGACGTGGGCCAGGAACATCTTCAGGAGCTTCTAGACCATGCCCTCTCCGTTGTCCCTGAGGATCAAGTGGCAGATACACCACTTTTCCTCATGGCCACTGCGGGTGTTCGACTGCTCCCTCAGATACAACAGACGGCCCTTCTTCGTGAAGTCTGTGCTTATGCACGAGCGAATTCGAATTTCTCATTACCGGACTGCGATTTACACATTCAAGTAATTCCGGGCGAGACAGAAGGCTTGTATGGATGGATTGCGGCAAACTATCTTCTGGGGGGCTTCGATTCACCAGAAGAGCATCTTCATGGCAAGGATCATCACACCTACGGATTCCTGGACATGGGTGGTGCGTCCGCACAGATAGCGTTTGCTCCCAACGCGACTGAGGCCGAAAAACACGCAAACGACCTTAAATTACTTCGAATGCGAACGATCAATGGACAGCCTTCCGAGTACAAGGTTTTTACTACAACCTGGTTGGGATTCGGTGTGAACCAAGCACGTCAGCGATACATCGATGCACTTCTCGAAGCAACATATACACATGATGCCAAAGAATTACTCGACCCATGTTTGCCATCGGGCTTGAAGACGACGGTAAAAGGAGTAGAAATTGAAGCTGATACAGATGTTGGTTCAGAACCAGTTCTCATGGGCACTGGGCTCTTCGACGAATGTCTCCGACAAACTTACCCCCTGCTTGACAAAGACGCCCCTTGTGCGGACCAACCATGCTTGCTGCATGGGCAGCACGTCCCGGCCATCGACTTCGACGTGAACCACTTCGTAGGCGTTTCTGAATATTGGCATACAACTCACGAAGTCTTCGAGATGGCACACAAGGAGCAATCCTATGATTTCACAGCATATCAAAAGATGGTCAAAGATTTCTGTAGTGAGACTTGGAATGATATCGAGGATGGCGTGAGCGACGGAAAATGGGGCAAGAAAGTCACTGCAAAGACCGCCCAGGAGGTATGCTTTAAGGCATCATGGTTGATTAACGTCCTCCATGATGGAATTGGTATACCCAGAATTGGTCTGGAGAAGGGAACACATGTTCCCGGGTACAATGGCACGAAAGAAGTGCAAGCACATGCAAAATCCAAGGGATTCTTAGATCCTTTCCAAGCTGTCAACAAGATTGATGGCACTGAAGTCAGTTGGACTTTGGGCAAAATGGTACTCTACGCTGCAGGGCAAGTACCTACCAGCAACGATGCATTGGCGGTAGGTTTTGGCAGCAATACCGGGCCTTACGAGGTCAATGGGCTACCTAAGGACTTCCAATACGCCGGCTCAAATACTACCCCGGTTCCTGTTGGGGAAGAAGACAACTGGTCAGAGACGGCAGATGAGCTTCTTGAAAAAGCCCAAGGCCGAAAGACGCCTGGATTCCTAATATTCTTCTTGGTCATGTTAGGGATTGTCTATTTCTTCCGCAAGCGAGACCGCCGCATTCGGCTTATGAACAAGATCAACAGCGTGCGTCGCAACCGTCGCCCAGGAAGCCCTCGTAAAGCACGCAGCTTCTTCGGTGGAAAGCTATTTGGTAGAAGTTCTGGAAACTACGAACGAGTCGACGATGCTGAAGCAGGAGAGTTCGAATTGGGCGATGTGTCCGAAGGGTCTGAGGACAATGAGAACTCCGACAGTAGTGAGGGATCCCGTGTAGGACGCTCATCTGGACTCGCAACCCCGAAGCTGAATGTTGTCAACTTTGACAGTGGCAGTGGTAGCGGCAGTGGATATTTCGAGAAGAGTGAAGGTATTGGCTTGGGCTTGGCAGGAACTGGGTTACCCAACGCAATGGACAGAAGTGGCCTACTCATTCGAACAGAATCAAGGGACCGCCTAGGTCCTAGCCTCCAAAAGGTTGGGGCCGGAAGGAGAAGCAGGGCCGGAAGTCCTACGAGGATGAAGAGTCCATTAATCACGCCAATGGAAGAGGATTGAGAAGACAAGACAATTCTCAGATATAAACAACGAGTACACGACGACGCCCGGACGCGGAATATCTTCATACCAACTATTTAATTATTAGCGTCGGCGTTTTGCTTTGAAAGAGAAAGGCACATCATATTGGAGGGATTACTGGAATCCTGGAGTTTTCAAAGGGCTTGACGCGGGCTTTCACTTTCCTTTTATTTTCTTGTACAAAAAAGCTTGTGTGGAACGGGTGTTTTTCTTGCTCTGACAGGGATAGTGAAGGACTTATTGCTCAGCATTACTTTGCGTGGGTAGGAATGATAAATGTTGGCGGTAGCTAAGTGTAGGGTTACATTTTAAAGCACTAGGTGGAGAGTGTAGCTAGATAGATGAATGAAAACAGTTCAAATCAACCATTGGGCTCATGGATTTGACATGGTCAAAGCTACTTGGATGCTTGAATGGTTTGGAAACTGAGTTGCGGGTAGTGTTTAAATTGCCACAACGCTCATTCTAAAGACTTGTCGCTATACCAATAAAGTGTTTCTTATATATCTAATTTTCTTTTACATAGCCTTGCTACCAATGTACATGGCGAAAAGCACAATGAACTCTGGTATCATCCCAAACTCCAAAATATCCTGAACTCCGCCAAAGGAGACCTCGCACCGACTTCTTCCCTTCTTCGTTTCCCGATCACACATCACATAGCTACAAAGACTCCCTGCATATGCCTCACGCCCGACGCCTCACCCCCCACGTCAGCCTCCTCAATCGCCATCCTTCTCCAAGAAGGCAGGATCATTCCTGACGCGGGCCTCGAATTTCTTCCACCACTCCTCGAAAGCCTTGAGCGGCACGACCTCGACGCCTCCATTGACATTCCCGCTGAAGCTGGCGAGGAAGTTGAAGGCATTCTTGATGATCCTCTGGGCGAGCACGACGGTCGTGGTTGGTCTGGTGGCGACGACGAGATCGGTGCTCGGTGCATGATTGCTGTTGCTGTTGCTGCTACTCCCCAGGGTAGCTAGCTTGGCGGCGATGTCCTCCTCGCTCTCGAGCGACACGCCGACCGTGAACTGCGAATTATTGTTGCTGCTGCTGCTGCTGCTCGAAGCCGAGATCTTGAATATCGCGCTCTCCTTCCCCGTCCCGATGGCCCCGAGGAAGCGGAACGAGCTCGCGTCCGTGGGCGTCGTCGTCGTCGAGATGTACACGGCTGCTGCGCTCGACGGAGGCAGCGTGATGCCCGGCAGCAGGAACACCACCAGGTGCGAGAAGTGCCGCGCCGGCAGCGTGTACATGTACGAGGTGGGCGAGATGACGGTGCTTGGGATGGTGAGGAGGGGGCTCCCCGTCGGCAGGAGCCCGAAGAGCGGCTGTTGAGGTTCCATCCTCTCTCTCGAAAAAGATTTGCTTGGGCAGGAGGTGAGCGATGAGTGGTGAGTAGCAGGAAGTGGAGATGATGAGAGGCTGTCAAAACCGAAAGAGAGAGAAAATCGTCTGCGCGGTACCGCCTCTTTTAGACTTGGGAAATTTGGAGCAGAGAGCTCACGAGGCTGACGATGCGCGAGCGAGCTTGGACCTTGAAGCCTTTCTTGGTGGGGTCGTGCGATGGCGGGGCTCAGAAGCTGAGTGAATGCACAAGAAGCTTCGGGAAACAGGGATCCCCACCTGCATCATATCTTCTCAAGCGTGCACTGCATTCGAGTAAGAAGAAGTCCGGCCTGAGTCAGATGATAGTGTGCGAGAGAAAGCAGGATAGGTACATGTTAGTTTGACAAACTTTCCACCAGACTCACGAGGCTGTTCTTTTTTTGTTTGTGTGCTGTGCTGTGCTGTGCTGTGCTGTACCTTGTTTGTGGGGAGCAGATCTCGACAAGATTCTTCCATTGCAGTAGATAAGAAGGGCTTTGTATCTCCCGGCCAGAGAAATCTGTCGTTTCTAGGGACATTGATTCCTTCCAAGCAAGAGCACAAGGAGATTAGAAGCCATTATCGTCAAGATGAAGTCGAATCTGGATCTTGTCGATGAGTGTGATACGTAAGTTCTTCTTTACTTTCTCTCGGGGTTTTTCAACTACATCCTCCTCGACATTATTCAGCCCAAGACTCTATGTGAGATAAGTATCTCTTGTAGGATGAGTTTTCTACATTTCCAAGAGAAGTGGGCTTTTTATAGGGACCTAGGTAGCTAGTTAGCTGCTATGGGATACCCCCAACCAGTAGACACAGGAAACAAGCTCACACATCTCAGCTTCCCCTACGCAGAGAAGGATCCACAAGCCCACGCCGAGCAGCTCTCCAAGCTCTACACGCTTCTCTGGGACGATGGGCAAACCAGCACGCCCATCGGCTACGTACCAGAGGGCGTCTTCAACCGCCTAGCCAAAGTGCCCGTATCGATCAAAGGCGAGATGCACGTGAACCGGCCGCAACGCAGCATCTCCATCTTCCAGCAAGACACGGAAGAAGCACGCAGCAAGGCCGTAGCAGCGACGTGCGCCTGGCTGCGGGAGAGCAAGTCGTTTGCCCTGCTGGAAGGGTGGAGGGATGAGCTGTATCCCATCTACGGCCCCGGCGACGAGCTGCTGTATAGCATGGAGAGAGCAGCAAGCACGCTCTTTGGCGTCGTGACGTACGGCGTGCACATGACGGCCTTCGTGCGAGACGCCACGGTGAGCCACGGCCTGAAGCTGTGGATCCCGAGGCGTTCCAGGTCCAAGCAGACGTATGGTGGCATGCTGGACAATACCGTTGCCGGCGGCACGGCTACGGGCGAGGATCGCTTCGAGTGCCTGCTTAGGGAGTGCGAAGAGGAGGCAAGCCTGCCGGAGGATTTGGTTAGGGAAAAGGTAACGGCCGAAGGCGCCCTCACATATATCTACATCACGAACGAGAAGCGTGGCGGTGAGCTGGGCATGATCCAACCAGAGGTCGAGTATATCTACGACCTGGAACTGCCATTGGATGTCGTCCCGAAACCCAACGATAGCGAGGTTGAGCAGTTCTACCTCTGGACTATCGAGGAGGTGCAAGAACATATGGCGAAGGGAGAGTTCAAACCTAACTGTGCTCTCGTTATTCTAGACTTCTTTATCAGACACGGTATCTTGACCAAGGAGAACGAGCCGGACTTTGATGAGATCAAGAGCAGAATTCACAGGAAGCTCGAGTTCCCCGGTCCTCACACAAAGAACTATGTTTAATGGAGAATCTTTGATTTTGATCTTCTGCTATGGAAGATTGCTCTGTATGCGCCTTGGGACTTTTTGGGTGAAATATCTCCTGACGCCTTCTGGGTCTGGTTATTCCGACCAGTTTATGCAAGGAAAAGGAAAGAGAAGATTACTTTGTACATGAATGGGAAAAGGATTCGTCAAGTCATGAAAGGCTGACAAACATAGAAGGATGAGAGGAGAAGCATGAGAACTATTTCTTGATAAGAAGGTAGACGTAGTCGACTCTTAGAGGTGTGAGTTTCTTGTAAGGACCCTCAAGTGCCATCAAAAGACCACCAAATGAAATATATGCCTTGCTGCGAGGAGGTTAGTAAATAGTCTCATGGTGCATAAGCTCGCAACAACTTACATTGTCTGTCCATCATCGCCATCCTCAAACTTGTAGATCTTGCCATGGCAGACATAATCAAACATATCAGCTAAAGTAGCTTCTCCACCATGTCCACTGCGACCAATATCTCTCCATCCCTTATTGTCATCTTTGCTTCCATCCAGAGCCAAAGAAGTAGCTAGAACACAATGTATCGTCTCGCCGATTGCACAAGGGTAAAGTTCCGTGTTGATATCAAGAGTCATGACAGTCTGCGAGTCTGAAGAAGTTGCGCCGAAACGTCCCACACGATCATACTTTGCGTGGTCCAACGTCGTTATCGTGAACGTCTCGTCGAACAGTTGCGAGTCCCCGGAGCTAGTCATGTTTACTTAGAGTGAAGGTCTGGAAGCTCGCGGAGAGAGATTGGTTGGTAGGCTCTGCGGATGCCGATTTTGACGCGGTCGTCAAGGAGTTGGCCGTAGGGTGTTCCTAGATTTCTGTAGGCGTGGCTGCGCGGGTGCTTGATTGCAGACCGGACGAGATATGGGGAAGTGAAATTGCGCTCGCGTACAGGGCGGATTGGGGTCGTCGAATTCCAATTGTGCACGTATGACTCGGGAAGATCGTGGCAGCGATAGTATGCGCGAAGATCCCACTCGAGATTGTCTTGTAGGATAGTGCCCAAGGGAAGATCGAACCACTGCTCTGCGAAATGCCGAGTAGTACCTTGGTCACAGCGGTGCTTCTTCTGCTTTGTCTCAGCGGCCGGAGGAGCGTTGGGGATCTGCTTGTGCAGGCGGATCAGATCGCAGTTTCCGAGGCAGTAGGAGGGGCGGAAGGTCTTCTTGCGGTATCCGGCTTCTCCTTCGTAGTGATCGAAGTCCCCTGAATGTTTCTTGCCAGGCGCGAGTTGAGGTTTCTTGAGTTTGTTATCCCACAAAAGATTTCTGAGCCAGGCAGGGATCAGGAAGTCGGCGATTGCGGCCGCGAAGGAAGAAAATAGCGCCGACCGGAAGAACATTTCCGCGAAATGCAGAACGAGATGTACAAGGGCCAGAACGAACAAGAAGATAATTTCCTCCATCTTGTCAACTTACAGGTGGTGGTTGGAAGTGCTCTGTGTAAGATTGAACGAAGATGTCTTTTAGAAAGAGGAATGTTGCTGTGGTGCAGCCAGGAAGTGCTTCTGTCACGCTTAAGGCAGAGAAAACTCCCACACCAGGTGTACGCCCATCACCACTTGATGGTCGTTTAACTACCTCAACCGGAACACGTTCCCTCGACAATTTGCTCGCGGGCCATGCGGGATTAGCTCTTGGAACGTCTCTACTTGTCGAAGAAATCGGTACTACAGATTTCGGTGGAACTTTGCTACGTTATTATGCCGCTGAAGGTGTGCTCCAGGGCCATCATGTACACGTGCTGAACGTTCCTGAGCACTGGGCACGAGAGTTACCAGGAGAAGCACCAGCAGATAGCAAATCATCTTCATCATCAAAGGAGAAGACTGCTACTGACGAGAAGATGAAGATTGCATGGAGATATGAACGGCTTGGAGAGTTCGGAGCTGGCTCAAGAGGTGGGCACTCCTTTGTTGTACATATGCTTAAATATATATTTAGCTCTACAAGATTTTCACAAATACTGACTCTCCGTGAACAGACAGGAATCCTGGACAGTCCAGTGGGACTTCATCAAGCACTGCAGCAGCACCATTCTGTCATGACTTTGATCTGACCAAACGGCTCATCCTTCCTTCTTCCGCACACATCACTGTGATACAGTCAGTCCGACCACCAGGGGTAGCCTTCAAAGATATTGCGGAGCCCAAGTCACCATTTCCTAATTTTCTTACCCACGTCTCAAATCAGCTAGCTGCCACATCGGACGAGAGTATCCATAGAGTTATTGTCCCAGCTCTTCTTTCTCCGGCCTCATACCCATCCTATGCATCTGCCCCAGACATGGTCATCTCGTTCTTTCATGGTCTTCGAGGCCTACTTCGAAAGTATCCAACACGACTTACAGCCATGATCACTTTGCCACTGAGTATATTTCCACGATCATCTGGCCTGACTAGGTGGATGGAGCTTCTTAGCGATGGTGTATTGGAGCTTGCACCGTTCCCATCTGCTGCTATAGCCACGAAGGCTGCACCGAGTGCCTCGACAGTACAAGAGGAACCTCCCCAAGGTATGCTTAATGTGCACCGATTGCCAATCTTTCATGAGAAGGGTGGAGGAGGCGGAGAAGCTAGTGGTTTTGGCGACGATCTTGCTTTCAATCTGAGTAGAAGAAAGGGACTTGTCATAAAGCCATACAGCCTGCCTCCCGTTGAAGGGGATTCGGAGGCTCAAGAAGGGCTAGATCATGGACATGGCAAGGCGACCAAGGCAGACATTGAATTCTGAACATAGATTTGGAGCCGGAGAGCGGAGGGCGTTTGGACTAAGAAAAGGGGTTGTTCTGCACATGCATGGTATCGGCGTTATAGATCATCGTCTGCGTTCGATAGAATCGAGAGAACTCCTTGGGCTGTCACCAAGCATATCATTCATCTCAATCTGGTTCCATGTTCCTTGGCCACTGGATGTGATGGTCCTCATGTAATTGTGATCAAACAGTGCACGTCGAGGATTGATACGAGAACGAAAATTGTCCCCAAGGCATGACGATAATATCAGCCATGCTGTCATGTGTTAGCTAGGACTTGAGGTGTGATGTCGATCACTTGCCTACGAAGAAAACCAGAGGTACTGAAACAAGAGCGGCCAAGATCCATAAGGAAGCCATGTGAGAGGATTATTTGCCTGTTGGCTTTTGGGTTGATCTTATTTGTCTTGAGCGTCTGAATTGCCCAGAACCACTCTATGATTTTGATAATTTCTTATGTTGCGGCCTGTGCTAACATCGGCCTGTTTTTTTGGATGCGGGAAGCTCGAGCTTGAGCTTGAGCTCGAGCTCGACCGCAGACCCAAGCGAGGATGAGCTAATTACGTAAGCGCCGGCCTCACAAAAGCTTCTTCAAGAAATTTCTGAGAAGAATCTTTTTCTTCCCTCAAGCAACGTTCCACAACAAGAACTTGCTCTCATTGACAGGTAAGCCAAACCAATCTCTTCCCCAATTCCACCTCTACGATATGATTAGAAATCCGATCTGTCAATCCCCTGACACCAGCTCAGCTGGAAATGATGTTTAAAATATGTTTTAATTCATGATTTATCGTGCACACATTCACCTTCACTGTTACATGACACATGTTGCGATATACAACTAACACAATGTCATACAGGTTCTGTGCACTGCCATATTACGGTAGCTATTACAATGGCACAGCTTGAAGTTAACCAAGAGCGCGCCCCTGCTTCGGTCTCAGAGCCCATAGCAATCTCCTTGATCGCTGGCCGCTACCTGCTATTCGACATTCATGTCGTAACTTACCTTCGTAGGAATCATAACATATGTGGTGTACTCATTGGGGGGATTCCACAAATCCCGCAGCAGAACCTGTTCCTTGGTCTGCCCTTGGAGCTTCTACCAGAGGAAGCAAGGCTTCTCGTGGATAAAAAAATCGCATACATTGTGGATGACAGTGCTTGGCACAAGCCAGCACTCAGCACGCTTCAAGGAGAAGATAGAAAGAACTATCTAGAGTCTCTGCGCAGTGAGGGTCTGAAGGCCAAGCGGGCAGCAAATGAGGCAGCAAAGAAGAGACAGGCGCATGGGTTAGCTAAGCAAGCTGCTCGACGAGCTATGAATACATCTTCTATCCCTACAAGTCAAGATACCAGTGCTGCCAACAACTCAAATGTGCAAGACCAGCCAGAATCAGAGACGCTTTTCAGCAATGAACATCCGCAGTCACCAACACTATCGACCCTTTCTTTGACAGAGACGCCATTAGCTGTTACTCCAACAACCACTCACCCACATCTACCATTATCACAGCAGGAGGAACAGCCTAAACCTACCGTTCCGTCTTCCTACCCACTCTTCGCACATCTGCACTCTCGTGATTATTTTATTACGCCTGGTCTCCGCTTTGGGTGTGATTATACCGTTTATCCTGGAGATCCTCTTCGTTTTCACAGTCATTTCCTAGCTGTCGGTCATAGCTGGGAAGAGGAGATCCCAATGCTTGACCTGGTAGGTGGCGGGCGACTGGGCACCGGTGTCAAGAAGGGATTCTTGATAGGTGGTGAGAACCCGGATGTTAGATCAGAGGACGATGGTGTGAGGACTTTCTGTATTGAATGGGGAGGCATGTGATGGAGCATGGCTGCTCCAGGTTAGTTATGGTACGCAGGAGGCATGGCCGCAAATGAAGATACCCAAGTAATACCAATTGAATCTAATGAAATATGAATCATCTGAATGCATCCCTCGCTCACAGTGAACTTGCACGTGTACTTCTGCTATCAAGATTATCTCTCCGGTTCGGGGCCTCGGGCCTTAGTCGCGGAAACGAAGCGAGCTCGGTGGGATGGATCAAGTTGCATCATCTCTCGCAACGACCTTGAAAGAGAAGCTCAACAGCATCGGTCCATGAAAACGAAAGCTTCTCTCACGAGCGGATCCTCACCTTCAATCGGAGGATGCGCTTCATCAAACCATCTCCCATGAGTCCTGACCTTCGAAGCTAACTAAAGCAATCGTTATCCTACACGCGAGCGACCACCATGGCTGCCACGACCTTTGACAACGCGGATGGCGCCTTTCAAATCAGCTCATGGGCTGGCAACTGGACTAATGTCACTCAGTATGTGCCATCTGCAAGAGATCTGCTTTGGCCAGCTAGGATATTTTCGGAAGCAGTCGACAGCGTCTTTGGTTTGAGAATGGGACAACGCATTATACCAGAGGCGACCGGGACGAATATGGGTATTGTCGATGCTGCGACAACAGCTGCTGCTGGGGTGAGGGAAGCTGTGCAAAACCTACCGCCAGGCACTGAAGTGCTACTGGAAATCGACGACCAGACTTCTGGCCTTGCTTCCCGGTTCTCGATGGAAGGTGCTCGCAGTTTAGGATCGGTATTCTCATATGCCACCAGCAAGTGGGCACTGTGTTGTATTATTATGGCTGTCATCCTCAACCGTACCCATATCTATGCCTCCACCCGACGGAACCTCTCCCTGCCTTGGAAGGTTCGATTTGTCCTCCGCATAATTCCGATTACACTCCTCCTCCTTCAAGCCCGCTGGCTGCTTCAATCGATACAATGCCAGACTTCACCGGATTTTGGGATGCTGCGGTGGGGAAACGCTACAAAGTCTTCCGAACTACTATTCACACAAGACGGTGGGCTTCTTCATACTCTCAGTTCTACGCTCCTGTTCGGTGCATCTGATGCAGAATCATGCGTCGCTGTGCGAATGGTTCCTCCCCCCGAGGAAGACGAAGAAGAGGATGGCAAGGAACTGAAAAAGCCTGCAGATTTGACAGGGTCTCTCTCGACTTTATGGCCACTGTTTAAGACGTTCAGTTTTAGTCAGTTCGTTGAGACGCTTTCCTGTGCTGTCCAAGGCCGCCAAATGGCTGCGGAAACTGGAATGACTCTTTTTGAGCATTCTTTGGCCTTTGCAGAAGCCGAAAATGCTATTGGGGCGCAAATAGGTTGGGGCTCTTTTGGAGGCACGAAGACATTTGCCACCACATCTGATCCAGACTCAGAACCAACCAAGATTGCCATCACGCGTTCTATGATCATGAAGAGGGTCAATACTGCTCCTGAGGTTCTCCTTGTGGGATTTCTCTCTTGCATGAACCATGTAACAAGCCAAATACTTGGAATATTCAATCTACAAGGCCGCCTGCGACTCATCAATACCGGATTTTGGGGCCTAGCATTCATGACATTTATCTCTTGGAGCATCGCCACATTCTCCATTGATGACATACCTAACCAGAGCCTCTTGAGATTTCCCACTGTTTGTATTATAGGATTTATACCCCACGTGCTGGTTCTCTGTGGGATTTTAGCATGTTCATTAATATATGCTGCAGCGTTGGCATTGTCAGCTATGGCACCGCCAAACAATACCGAGGAAGCTATAGAGGGCATTAATAACGAGAACGTCCGCCGACCTTTTTTCCAAAGGTTAATGGCAGCTCATCACAACATGCAAGCCAATGTTCCCCTGTCTGGAATACGTATCACTATGCACATGGATTTTTACACCGCCCTTCTGAAGACCGGTTTCAGTGTAATGACAATGGCAAGCGAAGCAGTATACCTGAATGAGAATCGTGGCATCAATATCAAAGACAGGACCTGGCTGGAAGAGGAACGATTGCAAGAGATTGAAGAAGCCGGTGTTCACTGGTTGGGCCCCAGCTTCAGAGCTCAGGATGCCGACCTTCATTTTCGTGATGGTATTGCCAACAGTGTTGGCCTTGTTGCCGCAAAAGATCAGCCGATGGATCTCCTACGGAAATCATCAAGCGGATATGCACGAGAAATGACAGCGCAAAAGGCTACCAAGGCAAAGCCTCATGAGCGAGGCCTTAGGGATGGCGTGGGTGCCACGGAACGAAGTGGACGTTGGATTATGGCTCTAGAGTTCTTTCTAGGCATCAACCGACTTCTCATGAGCTGGTGGGCATCTGTACTTTTAAAGTGTTTGGCCAAAATTGGGTTGCAGACGCGGCCGCGTCTCTTATTGTGGCTCGTTAGCAGACCGAAGACAACCACGTCCAAGGAGTCGAGACGAAGCAGCACCGATCCTGATTCGTTGCCATTTTGGCTTTTGAGCATCGATGGGGAATTGACGCTACCGAAGGATGAGAATGTTGACGTTGAAGCAGTGATGAGAAAACGATTAATGAAAGAAAAAAGTCACTCAACTGAAACTCTGGAGAAAAAATTAGATACTGATACATATGGTTGGTTTCTCGCTGGAGGATGGTGGGGTAAAGACGATGGTAGTGGTGATTTTTCACCCGATAGGAGCACGTTAGATGATGATCTTACCAGTGTCGTCTCCTTTTCAACCGAAAGCGAGGTCGATTGGGAATCCGATGATGACGATGGACGAAGAACACCAACACAGAGATCTCCTCAGTTTTCTCGAGAATCAACGCCTTTTAATGACACTCCGCTGAGCTCATCGGATTTAGCACAGCTTCTTCACCCGAAGACACCAGAGCAACGGGCTGAGGCACAAGCATTAGCAGCACATCTTACAAGCGACACGATCATGACACGAGCACGTTTCCGTGATATCCAGCTACGTGAAAAGGCTAAAATCTTGACATCTACTCGACATCGACCGTCGAACTTTGTTGCTTCATCTCCTTCCGGAAAGCTCACTGCAGAAGAGGAGAGCCAGATTCTGGAGCACCTTATTACTACACGCCGTTCGCTTCACAATGCCGCATCTCCATCCCAGCCAACTAGCTGGGCAAAAGGAGCATCAGGCATGGGAGAGGGAGGACCACAATGTGTAGTGTGCCAGAGCACTCCACGTAGCATCATCGTCTGGCCTTGCCGATGCCTGAGTCTCTGCGATGACTGCCGTGTCACACTAGCGATGAACAACTTCGACAAATGTGTCTGCTGTCGAAGAGACGTTGCAAGTTTCAGCCGGATCTTTGTACCATAGATGGGAGGCATTAATTCTCATGTCAACAAAGACTGCATCGGACGTTCAGGAAGAAAAGCGAGGAAGAATCCATTAGGCTGGGTGGTATAATGCGAGGGCGTTTGGAGGGATGCATAACCGGAGGTCCCATATTTTTTTTTATTTGATTTCGTTCCAACTGCGTTATTATTTCCCACTTTTTCCGCACCTTCTTTTTCTTTCCGCCTACTTGTTTTCTAGGTTGTATCGCTGGCAAGCTAGGACTCCGAAATGAGAACATGGCATGGTGTGGCATGTGTGCTAATGCACTTAGGAGAGAATTCAAATGGAATGGCTCTCTTCTAAAGGTAGTAGAAGCTGAACGACATAAATCTGAACCTGATCCTTCTGTGCCTCCATCTTATTTACGTGCTACTTCGTGTTTTGGGATCTCTCAATCTTACTCGTATTTCCCTCTAGTATATCATTCACAGGCTACGTACTTGTGGCTCCAAGATCTAGGTCAAACTTAAGATTCAATTGCACACGAAACCAATAATTGGGGGATTCTCTTTCCATTCGGCCGTAGCATTTACAAAATCTGTGGAGGTGCGTAATCTCTTCCTTCCTTAAATCACCTCGCCCATTCCCTTGCTGAAAGCAGCGCACGCCGCCCATTAACGCCTTCCTATGCGTGAGTTCTTTCTTTTTTACACACTAATGAGGAAAAAAGAAGTAAGGAAAAGAGAACAAGAACTTGAATGTCCAAACTGCTAGAAACACTTCCCTCCATCCTTCCTTTAATCATCATCCTCCATTCCATCTACATCGATGGCGTCAGGATTTGCTGCAGCTTCTACCACTGCCTCGCTGATATTCCCTCCTTGGGGTCCTGTGCTAGCAGCAACGAATCCGACAGGAGCTCGGGCTTCGCGCTCCAATGCTGCCATCGCATCCGCACCATCGTCTTCTTCGGTTTCATCACCAGGCTGTTGCTGACTTCGAGCCAGAGCTTGAGAGGCGATGAAATTGACGTCGGTGTTGTACTGTGCTTGTACACTTCGCTTGATCCGAAGCATTTCCTTGAAGGTATCCTCGTTTCCATGCTGGACCTCGAATGATTCCCATTTGGTCCAGAAGCTGGGACTTGTGCGGGGATCGCAGAATTGAGATGCATGTCCATAAATAGCTCTTGCACGATCAATCTCACCCAGCCTTTTCTCCATATCAGCAAACTTCAAACACATGTCTCTAGCCTCCTTGTCAGGCAATGCTGCAATCGCTCGCTCGTAAATTGGTCGTGTAGATGGTAGACCAAAATTCGAGGCCGATTTTGTGATATAGAAGTTGAACATATCAGCACGATCTTCGTCAGATACAGCACGAGTAGCTCTCTCGTAAATTCGCATAGCGTGTCTTGCAAGCCCTCTCTCCTCTTCGAGATTGCCATACATCAGATACAGCACCTTGGCAAACCTGGGTGGGCAATCTTCCACCGACTGCTCAAACAAGTCTCTTAGTCGTTCTATACCAATCTTGCGATCAACTGCCTTGGTGAGATAAAGGTTCCAAAGCTCAAAGGCAACCGGATAGCTGAACAAGTCCAGACCTCTCTCATAAATCTTGAAAGACTCTTCGAAGTATTTGTTTTCCTCGAGGAGATTGGCGTAGTTAACCACAGTCTGAGGAGTAGCAATGCGAAGCTCGAAGATTCTCTCGTAAACCTTCTTGGTCTCCTCAAGTGTGCTCACACTTTCTACCAGATCTACATAGAAACTCCATAGCTTCCAGCTCTTGTGCACACGTTGCTGAGGGGAAAGCGTTTCGTCAAAGTAATCGACAGTAGAGCGTTTAGGAGCTTGGACAGCTTTGGCCATGATCTTTACGGCCTCGTCGAAGTTTTCATTTCTCAATTCCATCTCAGCCCATTCGATCCACATATCGGCTAATTCTGCGACTGACTTGAATGGAACCTTTACGGCCTTTTCCATAATGACTCTCGCATTTCGTATGTCTCCGCCAGCCTCGTAAAATTTGGCATAATCCGCCCATAGTGTATGGAAAAGTCCAGTGGCCTTCTTTGGTTGAATGGCGGCAATTGCATCTGTATAAGCCTGGACAACTTCCCGCTTGTTATCTCCCCACAAAGCAACCCTCTTCTTCCATTCAGGGACATTGTTTGGGTTTTGTCTCAAAAGAACGTCGTTGATTAAAAATGGGCGTCGGTCCATCAGTTGTTCGAATCGCATCATACGAATATCCAAGTCGAAGTCTGAATTCTCGTCGATGATACCTTTGTCGGAGCGAACCGCAGCTGCATCCATGAGTGCACCTATTATGGACTCCTCGAATTCCGCATATGAATCGAAAACTAGGGTAAAGTCCCGTACCGTCATGACTGTTGTGACACCTTCCTCAAACACATCCCGCGCCCTTTCAAAACTGCCTCGTGTAATCCAGTATGTTGCCAAACCAGACCATAACTTTCCCCTCTGATCAGCGAATCGATCGATGCCGCTTCGAATGATTCTTTCCACATCGATCCCCACTTCATCACCTGTTTCAACTTCTTTAGCGTGTGTAACCAACAGGTCTACCATTTCACTCCAGAGCTGGTAGTGCCCTAATCCTTGTTTGCTTCGAAATTTGGGGTTGTTGAGTATGTCCATATACTTCTTCACAGCCTCGGTATATAACCCCTCCTTGACGAGTAACTCGATATAATCTTCGGCGTCCTCTGGATGGATCTGCATATATCGCCTCCAGATCTTGACTGCCGTTTGTCCCGAGGCCGAGTTTGCGAAAGGTCTGTAAAGTGCCCATATTCGGTTATGCTGGGTGATGGGTAAAGCGCGCAGTGCCCTATCGAATGTTCGTCGAGTGAGAGTTACGAGTGGTTGCAGTAATAGGAAAGAAAGATACATCTCCCAGATCCTGGGCATTTTGTTGAGGAGAATCAGAGCTCGCTCGAACAGAGCATTGACTTTCGCATATTCTGTCGCAAAGATAGCAGGACTTAGCTTTCCCAGGTGCTTCATTCGCAGCTTGAGATACTATGGATTGTTAGCATACCCTTAGAGAAAAAGAGAACTGGTGCGATATACCATCTTCCAAAGCTTGTACGACCGCGGCAACTGTAGGCAAGCTCGCTCCAACACAAACGCTTGCTCATGAAGACTGCCATGCTTAAATTTGAACTCGATATATGCCAACCAAGGTTTCGTGCTTCCGGGCTCGCGCAGGATATCTTGCTCGTAGATGGTATCCTCTTCGGACTAACATTTGGTAAGCATGCTGTTTGTTTATAAGCTCGCCATGTTTTGAAAACTTACGATGAGGTACAAATCAGGTTTGCCCCGAGCCAGCTTGGACTTGGAGACGCTGGGAGCAGCCATTGTAGGTAGCAGCTCGCCAGGCATTCTCTGCCTGCCAAAGAAAGGAGGAATACAAGAAGCGGAATAAGCGGGAGGGAATGAAAGCTCGCCGTCGCGTCCTTCAGAATCGCGGATGAGTTTTAGAGGCCATCGGAATTAAGTTTAGCGCCTTGTGATGCCTTATTCGCAAGGCTATCAAAACGGTCTTGACCGTGGGCGGGCTGCACACATTGGCCTCTTGGATGCTAAAATAGAATCCCATTTCTAGAATAGTTGTCAAATTAGAGTTAACTTGGAAGCGCTAGGTTTTTCAAAAGACCAAAATCCGCCCTTGAGGTGGTGGTATAAATATAAATACAGGTAGGGATTCGATCACCTTGCGTATGCTACTAGCGTCAAGTGCGTCCTACCCTGTCAGTTCTGGAGCTTCATCAGACTGCTTCCTTATCTGAGCTTGACCTCAGAAAGACAACCAGCAACACCACACCTCGAGTCACGATTATCCCCTCGAGCCACAGCCAAGTGAATACTGCTTAGTCTTTCCAGTCCATTTACAGGTGCTTTCTCGCCCAAAAAAACCGTCAATCGAGCATCAAGATGTCGGGAGCGGGGGTAAGACAAAGAGAGCTTGTCAACCAAGAGCTCGACTAACAGCAATCTAGGATCGGGAGGCAGTCTTCCCAACTCGGCAGTCACTGGGGTTGATGAAGTCGAAGTTAAAGGGAGCTCAAACTGGCCATGACCTGTTGAAGAGAAAGAGTGAGGCTCTTACAAAGTATGTTTACATCCTTGATGGTGTTGGCTGAATATACTGACATGCTCCATCCAGACGTTTCAGAGGTAAACCAACACTTACTCGATCGAAGGAAACTTTCTCTAACCACAATATCTTTAGAGATCACCCGACGAATAGATGAGGCTAAACGCAAGATGGGCCGGGTCATGCAGATTGCTGCGTTCTCTCTGGCAGAGGTCACTTATGCCGTAGGGGGAGATATTGGATACCAAGTCCAGGAATCTGCGAAATCGGCTCGGTTCCGTGTACGAACAAAGCAGGAGAACGTCTCTGGTGTTTTCCTGCCCGCTTTCGAGAGCTATACCACCGAGGGCAACAACGACTTCGGATTGACTGGTCTAGGAAAGGGTGGGCAACAGGTACAAAGATGCAGAGAGACATATGCAAGAGCTGTGGAGACTTTGGTCGAACTAGCCAGTTTACAAGTATGTGGAAGAATAGGCATTTTTAAGATGAAGCTAACTGAGGTTCAAGACTGCTTTTGTCATTCTAGACGAAGTTATTAAGGTCGTAAACAGGAGAGGTAAGTCATGCCGTTTATCTCAGTTTGGAATTATGCTAATTCACCATAGTGAACGCCATGTCAGTGTTTTCTGCCTGCTATTATTGACTGCGGTATACTAATGTAGAGCAGTGAGCATGTCATTATTCCACGGACAGAAAACACCATTAAGTGTAGGTTTTACGCAAAATCCAGGATGGTTCCAAGCTGACCATGGCTAGATATCAACTCCGAACTTGATGAGCTCGACAGAGAGGAGTTTTACCGTTTGAAGAAGGTAGGCTGAGAAAATGACATATTGCAGGCCAGATGCTAATGTATTCAGGTTGCAAACAAGAAACAGCGAGATACTGCAGCTCAAGATGCAGAGATGGCTGCCAAGAAAGCGCTAGCAGAAAAGACTGAGAGTGATAAGGAGAACACAACTGGTGGTGGTGATATCTTAGGTGAACAAGAGGACGAAGATGTTATTTTCTGATCCACCCATGGATAATCTGTGTTTACGAAATCAATTGCTTAATTTGGAGCGGATCCAGAAGCATGTAGTTTTAGCCTGTGCATACCAAAGACCAAGCGTCATCAAAAAGATCTTTTCCATTCCTGAACTCCATGATCCTTGTCATATACAAAGTGGCCTACTGTCTCTGGTAGGTGACCTTGATCACCTGTCCCTCAGCACCGAGAGTCATACCAGCGGTATTCTCTTTCGCACTGATAGCGCCAGCCTCATTCTCATACTCAACGAAAGCAATTCCACTTCTACCAGGTACCAGACGAACTTCTCTGAATCCCTCAAACCTGCCAAAGATAGCCGTCAAAGCGTCAATATCATACTCCTCTGGTAGATTCTGGATGAAGATAATTTTGTTCGGTGGTAGGTACTCGTCAGGCACAACAGCAGCAGCGCTTGGGTTTGAAGATTTGAGGCCCGCACCGCGCGAAGCTTTGACGGGTCCAGCAGCACCAAGAGCAGGTCCTGCTGCAGCAACGGCAATCTTGAGACGCTTCTGTTCCTCTGCTGCCTCAGCGGCCTTCTTCTTATCTGCAATGTCGGCGGTATCAGCATTTCTCCCTCCAATATAAAACCAAGTACTAAGAGAATCATACCTTTCTCAGCAAGTCTCCTGCGCTTGTGACTCTCAAATTCATCTTCGTCGCCTGTCCGCTTGACAGTAGCATCGGATCTCGTCTTTGCAAAAGCAAGCTGCATAGGTTTCTCGAACAGCTCAAAGCCCTGAATTTCTTCGATCGCCTTCTGCGCGCTTTCAATCGTGTCGAAGACGATAAACGCTTGTCCTTTGGCTTTCAGGTTCGTCTTGGCGACGATGTCAATGATCTCGCCATACTCGGAGAACAGCTCGGTCAGGGCCTCCTTCAGCTGGTCGACCTTGATGCGCTCCTCGAGATTCCGTACATATACGCTGTAGAGCTCGTTAGCTAGGAGCGGGGAAACTATACGTGTCGGAGTGCAATGACACGTACGTTGCGCTCGGAGGTGGTGATGCTGCTGTAGACATTTTGAGTAGAGTCTTGTGCAAATCTTTTGTTGTGGTTTGGAAGCTTGAGGTGAAGCTCAAGCACTACCCAGGTAATTTGACAAGGCTGAAGCCGGCCTCGTTTGAGGATATCAATATCACGTGATTGTGCTGCGAAAGCGGGATGACCACTTAAAATAACTGAGGGTGAACATAGTAGCTTGGTATAAACTCAGTAGAAAATCAAATAACCGCCCCACATCTATTTTCAAACTTAACCTTCTCTATATGTGCTCTGTTGAAGATATTAATTGTAAAATTGTTTATAATAATATAAGTTTCTTTCTCATACTATCGTGTAACTTTGCCTTCTTCTCTTACTCACATCTATATCCACCCGCACAAGACCAGCTACAGATATCATTATCGGATTCGAAGCCGAGGTTTGTGTCTTATAATCAAATTTTAATGTTGGATATTTGAATCTTTCAGCGCTTTTCTTACTCGATCGAGAACCTCTTGAAAGGTATTTCTTCAGTATTCGGCTCGCTTAAGGTGTAGTAGACGAGATCTGCGGTAGGAGTCTCTTATTCAAGGAGACGTTCAATTCTGTGCTGGAAGTAATCCAGCGAGATATGGTTGGCGTCCAGTACAAAAGTGTAGTGATTCTCCTCTCGCCCCCAGGAACATGGGGAGAAAGGTGTGCCACGCAGGGGAGAGTAGAAACGCTGAGAAGAGATATTAAAGCAGGTGTCATCGAGCACGCCACGCATCTTCGTAATATTAGGAATTTTGATGTTTCTCCAAAAGTCCATCACGGAGTCCATGATCAAACTCGGCAATAGAATTCTGGCGGAATGATTGAGTAGCACCCCCTTGACTTGCTCCATTAGATTCAGGGAAGCCACCCCGTGAGTCCCAATCGTAGAAGTTAGCTTTGCTGCCACCTTATTTCAACCGCTGAAATAAAGAGACTACCATTGTGATATGGCTCGGTGTTTTCTCGTGGAGAGCATCTGAAGTGATGCTTGACTTCCTAAAGGCGATAGAGGCAGGTAGCAGCGTGGATCCCTAACGAGTGTCGAATGTGGCTTGTGCCGCTGACTGTAAGCTTCCTGTTAATTAAAAGAAACAACTTCAAAAAAAAAAAAAAAAAAGGAAGTCAACAATCGAGTAAAAGAGCTGGCCATATAAGTGGTGTAAGTCATCACCGATGAGTGGTTAATAATAGCTAATAATATAAAAATTCGCGAAAAGAAATTGCCACTTTTCAGATTTGGAGGTGTGAATAACGTGTATAGATAAACTACCTTGTAAAGCCTCTCTTAGGTGGCCAGCTTATACTGTAAGAGGCAAGTGAGGCATAAACCCTCGAGCGAGTATGCAAGCGTTGGTGGTAGGCTGGTCTCGAATTGGTAGACCAAAAGGCGTTCCTAGAAATTAGTTCACAAATAAAATTAACATCAATAAAACAAGTCCAGGGGCAATCCGTAAGTTGTACAAAGGTATCCACATTCTTTTATCCCGCTAACTATGCTTGAAACACAAGGAGGCAATTGCTAATAATTATGAGCCACATTCGTCATCTCCTTCCTGTACCATACCCAAAGGAGAACATTTGTACAAGGCGATAAGAACAGTATTGGTACATCTAAGAGGGTGACTTCACTGTCTCCTCTTTCTCTGACTTCTGCTCTGACGCAACGACAGGGGATTTCTCTTTCGAATCCTCCAATTCAAGTTCCTTTCTCAAATCAGGCAAGAATCTATCAAGTCTCTTCCATGTCTCAACCCAAAGTTTCTCATGAGATGGGTCCTTGGTTGGAGGTACAAGATATCCACTGCTTGACATAACAAGTAATATATTCTTCAAGCTTTCAGGCACTGCTTCCTCCTGCACAACGTGTTAGTGTATTCTCTATTCGGTAACCGCTTCAAAAACTTACGAGGCTGTCACCTTGTCCACTGTTCATAAGTCTATCCATAATATCAAGTATCTTGAGCCAAAGATCTAGCATACCCTCCCATTTAGATAGCAAGACTAAGTAATGGAGGAAGATTCTGCAAAGCAGCGTAGCTGCTTGCACCCTTGTTTCACTCATGCCGACAGGATCAGACGAGTATACTTCAGGCTTAAGGAGCCGGTGGATCAATGGAAATAGGACTTCGGCGAAGATCGCAGTCCACTCTTCATGATCATCGGATGTCAACTCTGGCGATAAAAGTGATCGCTGTAGTGAAGAGAAAGCTTGATGGCGAATTTCTCGACAGGGATTCGTGCATTGAGTTGTAAGTGCTCCAAAGATGGGGGACCAGTAGGCCGCCCAGGCTAAGAGAGTTAGCGTTTGATCACAGACTATGTTAGGAGAACATACCTTCTTTGCTTTCAAGATGAGACTGTTTCATCAAAACAGGTATGCGTGTTGTCAAAGAGTAAATCATTGTAATTGCTTTCACTCCGCGAGCCACAATAGCATCAATTCTTCAACCTGTTAGCTTGATAGAGTACCAAATCTAGTGTTTTATACTTACTGAGGCTGTTTGGGTTGCTTTACTTGCGGCTGGCCTCTCCTTTGTCTCTTGTCTTGCTTCTGTTCTACAGTCGAACCTACACTGCCAGCAGATGCAAAGTCATTTAAAAGCTTTACTGCTGACTCGTAGTTGTCTGCCATAATTGTTGGAGGGGAGCCAATTGCAACGCCCTCGAGGATCTCGAAGACAGTTGGTGCAGCTGCAGCATTCAGTGTAAGATTTCGAAGGATGACCCAGAAATCTGGCGAGGTCATTATCTCGTTGCGTAACGGACCGGGCTCCTTAATGCATTGCTTCAATCCTTGTAGCACGAGAGGTGCTGCCTTGTCCAGAAGGTCCTTCTTGAAACTTGATATTGAATGCAGAACGACAGGTACACGGAGAAAAGATTGTTCCTAGTATGGTTAGTTTTTATAAAAAACAGTAAAACGGGGTTCTTACATAGCTAGCATGAAGTAGGTGTAATAGATAAAAGATCGTCCTAGATACCATCGTGCTATGATAGCTGGCTGTGTTACGCATGATGTTCTGGAGTGCTTCGGCAACATCGGCACCTAGAGCATCTGTTGTCTCTTGATCCCGCAAAGTCAGGACCGTACACAGTTCTAACAAGTAAACAATTGCAGGATTATAGACTGGTCCCTGAGTCTCGTTCTTCTGGCCATTGGTAGGTGTTGTATCTGTTTCTGACTTGACACTGATGACTATAGTTGATGGATCATCAGGCAATTGGTCGAGTAAGGCTTGCACAAGCGGTCTGAGAGCATCGACAGGTAGCACACTAGGAAAGTTAGCTTGGTCACGGAAATAAAGAGCAAGCAAACTTACACAACGTTGGCAAAAACATCACCCATGTAACAGGCATTAACACAGTCTACTGTACAAAGAGTACTTTCTAACTCTTCATCAGATGGCTCAGGAGGGTCATCTGCTGCATAGCTGGAGATGTAAGAAGCAAAAGCCGAAAACAGTCCACTGTCGCTCGGCTTTGGTCCTCTGTCAATGACTTGTGAAGGATTTTGTAATGGTATAGGTGGTATTTCCATTTGGTCGGGCGAGGCAGTGAAAAACTTGGGAGGAATGAGGGAATTAACGAAGAGGTTCAACCATATCCGCACGATCTGTACTGGTTAGCTTGAAAGCGTATATGCACAAGAGGAATTAGACCTACATGCTTCCAGCTGTTCTTGATAATTGCTTCGTTACCTGTTACAACACGGAAAAGCACAACCGTAGCTAACTGTGCCTTGAAGTCTCGACCAAATTTGACGGCAAGCTCGCTTACCATGACACTGTTTTCCCCTACCTGTATCTCGGTATTCAAAGCTGTATTGGAGGTTGCTTCCGTAGATAAAGTCGTCATATAACTGAGACAGTACACGATCTGGTCAACGGCTTCTGTAAGCCCATGCTTTGCAGCGATTCGAGCGCATTGGTCGAATCCAGTGACAACTCTTGAGAATACAGCATCATCGCTAGCCGACATGAAAACATATGACAAGGTGGCTATCACCGGTTTCCAAGTCGCTGCAAACATGTCCGCATCGAAAATGTTTGTATCACAAACGACAAGATTTCCAGCAGACTCCGTTTTGAGTAGAAGCTCTTTCCAAGCATAATCAAACGCATTTTTGTTCTCGTGCTCATCTGGAAGAATGATCTCATTGGTCTTGATAGCATCGAAAATGCCTTGAAGATACTCCGGCGCAAAGTCCTTGCCATCGTTAACACCCCGCAGATTTCTTGCAAACTGCTCGTATGACATGCGGGCTTGGGACTTTAGCTTCGGGCTGTGTTGATCCACATTCAACATGATTATTGCATAAGACAAGACAAATACGGCATCTTTATCGGCGACATCTTTAGGTTTAGTTCCAGAACAGTATTTCTCGGAGAAAACAGTAACAATTCGTTCGATAAGTGCTGATTCTCCCGGCAGTCGAAACGATTCGAGGAGTTCTCGGAGTGCTTCATCAACTCGTTTCCCATCGAATTCATACTGCTCCATCAATGCCTCAAGAATTGCTTCGTTCCCCTTTTTGGATATAAACTCTCCCAGCATCTTTTTAGATATCCTTGAAGTACCCTTGAGGAAAGCTGCTAAGGCGGTCGCATCACTGGCATCTGGGATGATGCCCTGGGAGTTAAGGTAAGCGAGGCCTGCCTTTGGGTTCTCGTTAAATTTCGATGCACCTTTGATTACAACCTTTTTCCTTCTCCGTTGTTCTCGTAAGTTGGCAACATCAGGATAGCCGTCAAATTGCGGTTCGTCGTCTAGTCTATCTGCGATAAACTGAACGTATCCAAGCAGGGCATCCAGACACAGAGGAGGAACACTCGTGGTACTCCACGTTGCCGAGTCCGGTATGGCATTTCGGGATAGGAGACCTACCATATCCTCGCAAAGATCACTACGGTCGACCTCACAATCATAGTTGATATAGAGCTCAACCATAAAGCTTGGTATTCGAGCAAGTGCACCAACACTTTCAACCATAGCTTCTCTAGCGTCTGGTTTACGTGACCCGCCTTCCATACCCAGCTTTTGACGATCTTTTACAGGGATAGGTGTTGAGCGCCCACTATTGCTCTGAGAAGGAGGTGGCTTGACAAGTTTTGGTGCCTGCGGTACACCTGCATATAATGAGGGGTCAATGCCAGGTTCACGAGGTATTTCAACTCTTGGGTGTAAACAAGCGACCAAATAAGACAGAAATAGCTCTTGCTGTAATTTGAGAACTCCACGACATGTTGCAAGCAGAGTTCCTGCAACTATCAAGGACTCGTGTAGGATTGCCATGTTGTCTGACCTCACAAGCTGGAAGAGATATCGACAAAGGCGATCCTCAGCCAGAGTTGCAAGGGAAGGGTGCTTCGCAATTGATGGGCCTGCAACCTCAAGGGCAACATCTATTATGCGGAGTGCCATAACTCTCATGGTATCAGCATGCTGGCGGTCGTGAGGATCAAGCAAATCGACCAGAACCCTAAAAAGTTCCCGAATGGATGGCAAGGAGTAAGGCTTGATCACCTCGTCCTCGGATGTTTCTGATGCTGGCCCAACATCCACCTCAGATTCGTTTTCTATAGAGGATGAGTTTCTGTCGCCATTCCTACTTGCATCCAGACTAGTTGAGGGCCGTGGAGTGCCATTCGACGGAGGTGCCAAGGTTGAGGTGACCGCATCGTTACCATTAGCAGATGGTGCCATCTTGACAGTATCCATATCTTCTTTGGTTTTCTCATCCAGGGCTTCGATCTCATCTCCAGCTTCAATCTCCAAGTACTTCAATCGTTCGAAAATGACTTGGCACATTTTAACCATGGACATCTCTGCAGAGCGTCGAAGTAGTTCCGACAATCTTGATTGGCAACACATGCTTAGACCTGTCTCCATCATTTCACAAACACTCTCATCACTTAAGAGATCTCCACCAGGGCCAGAAAGCATTCCCTCCATAAGCTTTAATATGCGAAGAAGCACAATTTCATCCGCTGCCGAATCGCTGGCCTCAAAACGACAATGTGTGATTGCGGCAGAAAGAGACTGCATAGCGAGGGACAGTCGTGGTGAGTCCGGACTTATCAAGTTATAAGAAAATAATTTCGTGATAGCTACAATGGCTAAGGAGGTAATCGGGGCGGAGGTTGCAGAGGCCTGAATGACTTGGAGGAATGGGTGAAGCAAAGACGGGGTATCGAAAGTATGTATGTCTGGCAGCCTATTAGTAGATGCTCTGCCTATTTCCCAAGTGTAACCAAACCTTTGCATCCCGTCAGTTCACGTCTTAACTTCCCAAATCCTGCCATCAATGGATTATCCTGCATGCTCTTGCCCTTCTTCCCCCGCAGACCCCACCTGTTGGCCAGCCCGCCATCGTCCACGACCTCGCCAATACCCGCAGCTGGTCTAGGTTTTTGTCCTTTCCTTGTTCCTAAATCTGTCCTGGGAGTTGAGGGTCGAGAGCCAGAAAATGTTGGGGTGATAGGAGTTGAGCCACCTCCTAGAATGGCAGAAACAGATGAATGCGCCCACCGCGCATGTTTGCGCATGGCAGATGTGACCGTGATACATTCTGTGGTGATGAGAGCAACTGGGTCGACTGCCACAGATATGCTTGACTTTCGGGGTGTCATATTGAACTCGGTATACGGAAATATTGCTGCAGGTCTGGGTGTAGCTCGCTCGCCGTCGAGATCTTCTGGCTTCGTGATTGGGGATGTGAGGATATCTTTTCGCGGAAGAAACGTTGGGTGATCCTGAACTAGGGCATCATTGCTCATAATTTGGTTGGAACTGCTACGCAGATACACTTTGGTTCGAGCTTCGTAGAGCTATGGTTCCAAGGCTACCAACAATTTAAAACTGTGTAGGTGGCGAAAGTACTGTCGAAGCCGTTAATGACAGGTAATTTTCAGGCACTCTAGAGTTTGATTGACGTACAAAATCAAATATATGTCATAAACATTAACATCGTCTTCATGAGAGGTGCCGAGCTTCAACGCGGCGATGGACACGGTTCTGTCTTTGATAATCGACTGCACGTGACTGATAGCTGGATTTTATGTAATGCTTCAACTAGGTGCCCAAGGTACGCACAGAAAATACCGTCTATTTTAATATAATTGTTGGTGGTTTCATATATCATACATGCTAAGAATCCCAGAATGATCAACCTCTCATAATTCTCATGTTTCAATCGTGATGCATAAGCACCCCGTTTCCATTCTATATTTTGATTTATACACGATAACACCCACCCAAATTACAGTACAATGGACTTAAAACTGAGTCCACGAAGTCCTAAAAAGAATCGCTGGGAATCCCGACCACAGCAGGTTTAATACTTCCAACCCTCATCAACTCGTGTGTAACTTGGCTAGAAAAAGGCACATAATTTAGTGATATGTCTTTACAATATCGCCAATGCCTGTCCTATGATACAATGATACAATCCTGTAAAGGAGAATGAACAGAGAATTCAAGAGTGTAATGCACACTCAAAGCAGTAGTTGTCATGTATCTCTGACTCTCTATATAAATTAGTTTCTAAGTATGGCAAATCAAGACAGATACTCACTTTGAAGGTTTAGACAATGGCTTTTCCAGCTGCTCTTTCTGGAGCCGGCTCTGCCACCTTTTCAGCCACCTTTTCAGCGGGCTTTTCTGGGGCTTTCGAATCTACGGTAACGGGAGCTGCATTCTCTGCCGCCTTTGATTCAGTGGCAGCAGCAGCTTTTGCCTTTTCTGCCGCTGCTGCTTCTTCCTTCGCTTTCTCCTTCATAGCCTCATTCTGGATGTCTGTTTTATCCTTCTCCCACTGACCGTTTGGATCAGCGAATTGGTCCTTGATTTTTTTCATTCGTTCTGCACGGTCTTTCTCCTCTGCTTCATGAGCTATGCGTTCTTTTTCCATTTCCTAGGAATCAATTAGTGCTGTCTAAATATCCCCAAGAGGATGTGAACGTACCTCCATGTGACGAATATCATCGACACTTGGTTCGTACAAATGCCAAATGGTATAATGAGGTAAACCGACCACAGAAAACTGCATTCGTTTGGCCATCTACACAAGGTCAGCAAAATAAAAATCAGAAAAAGAGGACTGCTCACCTTTCCAAACCCTTCAGTCTCTGCATGTTTTTCAAAACTGAATGCAGGGAAATGAACACCAGATCGGAACACCTTGGCCTTGGCCAAAATACTGACACCTCCGACACCATCAATATCCATTTCCATATCTGGGTCACCGTAGGGATCTCGTAGGTAAGCAAGATGGGGTCTCCAGGTCGCATATTCAGCATAGCCCTCAACAATGACGGCATCTTCATCGAGCGTATCGGCAAGAGCCAAAGCCGTTTCGGATTCTTGCCATGAGTTCAGATCGTAGGGTTGTTCGCCGCCTAGCCAATCTGGGAGAGGACGCCAGACGTCTAGATCTGTCAGTAAAATTTCATGATGATAACCTTCCCAGAGAGACTAACTTGGTACGATGACATCCTTGTTGTGGCGCATGAGATCTTCCAAGATCGTGAATGGAGCAGTTTCCACATCTACATCTCTCCAGTATACCCAACTGTGGTAAGGACGTAGGGCTGCACTCAACAACCAATTTCTTGCCTGTGCCATCAACTTTCTACGACTTGCTTGTGCAGCAAACCCGTGTCTACTCTCGACATCTTGATTGACCTTCTGACCAAAATCCTTCTCGATGATTGAGATCTCTCCATAAGGCTGTTTTGGATCTTCATCTGCTTGTAAGGCCTCTAGAAGCTCGGAAAGTAATGGGAGTGTCCTGTCTTTCGAATCGGACACCAAGAAAGCAAGATCGATTAAGTGATGAGGGTATGTAAAGTTTCGAAGATGCGCAAAGAACATGCGTAGATGCGACTCGGCGTCTCGGAGAGGAGCGCAAAGTAGAATCCTTTCCTCCCTTTCCCACCCTCTGGCTGTACCTTGGACGGTCGCAAGATCATAATATCGAACCGTCTCCAACTGTGTGTCCTGGCTTGAGGAAATGAGGCCCAGTGAGAGAACAGGCAGTAAAGCGGCTCCTGGCCATACGTAAAATCCGAAAAGTGACGCGCCTACTATAAAGAGTCCCAATCGAAGGAGAAGTGCTCGCCGCCGTCGAAGCGCAGGAGGTGCTGCTCTGGGTTGGAATCTGCGCACAGAGTAGCATCAGTACATGATCAGGTTGCGCTGCTGTGAATACACAGATTGGCTGCCGGTGAGCTTTGGAGATGCTTATACCTGTGAGGAGAGATGGAATAGGTGTCACTCTTATTCCGAGGATATCCATTAGAATACGCTGTCGCGTTATGCCTTGGAAGCATCTTTGATCGATGGGGGGGGCAGAGATGCTCACGCAACAGCCATACAACAGGAGGGAGCAAAAGGAGCGTCGGAGACGTGAATAATCTCAAATTCGATTATGACAGATTTGAGGCAACACGAGTTCACCCCTGGGCCTTCGCCGCCCAATCGATAACGAATCTACCAGGATCTTCGCGGGTAGTCCTAGCAGAGCAGTCCGTATGTTAGAGAATGGAAATTGATGCAAAGGATGTGAACTTCATCAGCGCCCGGCGTCTTGTAGGACGAAATGGAATTGGGGTTGAGTTAGGTTAGAAGGGCTAACGGGCACCGTTTCCTTCGCTACTTCGCTACCATCAGACTCCTAATTCCAGCCAGATATGAAACAAGCGCCATCTCTACAGCTTCCCAGCGCCCCTGCCGGTTTTTAGAATTAGACGAACAATGGGATCTGCACGGCTCATCTTCACTCTATTTCGGCGCATCTGGTTCGCCTGTTGCGGCGAGATAACGCACAGCTTCTGTCACATCAGCCACTTGAGAACAGATATGTAGCGGGTGAGGCAGTTTCATTTGTCAGGCTATCTAATTGTATTCTATCCATGATCTACCTGACATCTGTCGTGTCGCAAAAGAAGAAAAAGTATCAATATAATATAACCTACGATTGCTGGACAAGCCTTGGCTGTGAGTTCCTGCATCGAGTGTTAGCGTCTAGGAAGACAATAGAGTAAGCTATGCGTAGAGATTTCAAGGTGCTCAGATAAGCCAGTTTACTCAGGCACCCCAGCCGGCCCCAGACCGCTATGCTACAAGACGCAACACAGCAGTCGGAGGCTCTGAAGCCCACATAACACACTTGCTACCCCCAGCACAAGGCCAAGAGCGCAGAGGTGCAACTCCACAACCAATCATCCCCGTCTGAAGACAGGTCCGGTGCGGGAGGGGGGCTCGGACGGGACGACAGTAGTGGAATGGATAAGCTGTTGTCATCAGGGCGAGGGTGTTGAGGAAAATTGGGTGCTACCGTACCTTTTGATGAGGAAATTTCGCGAGGAAGTATTATCTGTAGAACTTTGAGCAGGTTAGCTATTGTTCCTCCATGTTTTGAACAGACACGTAAGATGGGTGTGTTGGATATCAGAAAGTTTTTGGTATATGGGTTAACATCAAGGTGTTCAGAAGCAGAACTGTTTGAAATGTTTTTTCATCATGAAAGACCGGCGCAAAGCAGCCAAGAAAAATATAAAAATACTTACGAAGAACAGCTCGAGACCCTTGGCAGGTACTCTAGCCAAGAATCATCATCCATGGCAACTCCATCTCAACCATGCGCAAAATTGCAGGCTGAAGGCTTTGTAGACTATAGAGATCCTAAATATCTGATGATTGTATTAGCGCATGTGCTTGAGCGTGTCTAGCAGCGAAGATATGCTAAGAAGCGTGCTTCAGATGGTAGTGCATGTTGTTTAAATGGCTCAGGAGATCGCCGGAAACAAAGTGTAAAAGTATCATCAGGAGCAAGGATAATGGGGGGAATGAAGTTGCTGGTACTTACAGTTGCTATAGTGTTAGCTGATTGGATATACATCAGTCATTCGAGCAAGGAGCAGCGAGATACGCTGCTGTGGTGGTGGCCATCGCACTTGTAGACGTGGGATATGATGAAGAGATTGTGAGGGAAAAGCGACAATTTTTTGCAGCTTTGAACCAATTCTTAGCGTAGAAGCTCGGGCCATCCTAAGCGCGTGCGGCTGCGAAAAAGTTGCGAGGCTGAACGTCAAGAGCTTTTCATCACCGTTACGTCTTGAAAATCATAATTCTTGCACTCTCGGCACCATGTCAGATAGAAGGAGGATAAATGGTCCTCCAGGAGGAACAGCAGCACCCGTGTTTTTGAAATCACTCACAAAACCGTCCGAGAATGGCTCGGATAGGCCCACAAGAACCCGTCCTGCGAATGTACCCAGAAAGATGTGTATGTATTTTCCCAGACAGATGCTCAGAAATTTGCTGATGCGCCTTAGTCTTGAAGACTGGTGTCACTCCTTCAGCTTCGGGGTCTGCATACCTAGAGTTGGAGGCATCTAAACAATCACTCACTAGCACACGAGGACTTGCGTCATTATCAACGTCTGGATTAAAACTCACCTGCACAGTCCACGGTCCACGACCTCTCCCAAAGTCTGCTCCGTTTTCTCCACATATCATTCTCTCGACACATGTCAAGTATGCACCTTTCGCGACACGGAAACGACGAGGCTATGTTCGAGACGCTACTGAGAGAGATCTTGGTGTTCATTTGGAAACAGCTTTACGCGGGGTCATAATCGGGGACCGGTGGCCAAAGAGTGGTGTAGAAGTGATAATAACAATCCTGGAAGGAGAAGAGGATCAGTGGTGGGGCGATGACCGAGGACGTGCTTCGACAAGTGCTGGTGAGTGGGGCATGATGAGTGTACTAAGTGGCTGCATTACTGTAGCATCCGCTGCCATTGCAGATGCAGGAATTGACTGTGTCGATGTTGTGTCAGGCGGAGTTGCTGCGATTGTCCGAGAACCATCAAGACAAATGCTGGTCCTGGATCCTGTGCCTTCGGAACATCAAGAAATACTGGCTGCATGTATCGTCGCATATTTACCTGTTCGGGATGAGATTACTGATCTTTGGGTCAGAGGAGAGATCGGGCCTCAAGATGAGGGTTCTTCCTATGAAGATCTTGCAGATAATGCAGTACAAGCGGCTTTGGGAGCACATCGGGTTCTTGTTGGGGCTTTGAAAGAAACTGCAGATATGAAAATGAATCGTTAAGCATACAGGAAAATGGAATGGAAAGGCCTGGCGGAGTTTGGGAACGCATGTAATGGAGTTTAGATATCATGCCATAACACTTTTGTGCTGCAATCAAAGCATGGGACAGGGCATAAACAAGTGTACTCTTTGTAAGAACCACGCATTTGGCCGTGTTCCTTCGTTTCGTCTTTTCCTTTCATATTATTGTTATAAGTTGTACTAAGTTGGTTCTCTCTCCTCTCTATTCTCTCACGTCATAAACTACCAGAACCAACATGCCTTCCAAAATCCAGCTTGACGAGAACCTCTGGTTTCTCTACACTTGTCTCAAAAGCTCCGATTTCAAAACTGTGGGTACTCCACTCCTTCTCAGGTCATCACTAATTTTATAGATCGACTTCAGTGCCGTTGGCAACATCACTGGTCTCAAAGCCACAGCTGCCAGAATGCGGTATGCTCGACTACGAAAACAAATCGAGAGCGGTACCCTGATTGGAACTCGTGGCATACCATTCACCCAACCTGGTAACAAGAAAGGCAATGGTAAGAGGAAGGCCGAGAACAAGAAGGTGGCAGTCAAGGAGGAACCACGCGATTTTGAGAAGTTTGGGAGCGAAGGTGACTCGGAGGATGATAGGCCTCTTGCTAAGAGAAGGGGAATTAAGATGGAAGCAGTGAAGCAAGAGCGCGTGCCTATCTCTACGGGATCGCAATATCAAGGAGAAGTACTAGGCCAGCAGTCACATAAGCCCGATCAAAATGCGTCTGGTCGACTTCCCCCAACTCGAACGGATATTGGACGGCCACTCTATCAGCAGCGAAAGAGCTCAGGCAAACCTGAAGATTTTACGTACATGGCTCCGTACCAAGCACATTTTCCTCCAACTTTGCAAGAACAGGGCAGCCAGGCCATGAATTGGAACGGTTCTGGCTCGTGGAATGATTTTGAGGGGCAGTACTCGCATTGGGTCTAAGGACTTCGCACAATGATCTTGTTGGATACAAGCTTAGGGCCTCCTTGTTTGTTCCTCACATGCTATCTGTATTTACGTTACAAAACCCAATAGGAAACCAAGATTATGGAGATATTTGGGAGTACTGATTGTAATCAATCCTTGAATTTCACCAATCTATACTGTTTATGTTGTTGAACTTGCCTAAATGACTTTTGATCATAGGATTGATTGCGTTCACAAGTAAATTAAAACAGAGATGTCTGTAGGCTGCAAGATACCTCGAAATATTCCCACAACTAGTTATTAGGTAGATCTTAGTTCATTTCATGTCTCTAATGAAGAAACACCTAGTTGTGTCTATTTTCAACGTTGCTTTCCATCTATATATCACATTATATATATTATTGCCCTGTTCAAAACATTAGCTAGTTACTATAGCTTGCCTTATAATCACTCTGTGTGGCCGTATTCCCTAAGAAGCAAATTCCTTAGAAGCTCTAAAATGTAGAAATTATCTGACATGTCCAAATAATTCTTTAAAGGTCTTTTTCTAATTTAATACCTAGGAGCATTCACATTAATTTTGCGAGTTAAATTCACAGGTAGAGAATTTGATGTCGGAGGCTGGTTTCTGTCGCATTGAAGGTTTAATTAACATTTTATCTATTGAAGCTCCTTGAAGTAAAGTAGATTTTACAGCTCCGCTTCTTGTTAAAACAAGTCAAGGCTATGTTATGTGTTATATGTATTCACTTTTGGAAATCGACTCCAACAAACAAGCTCCTTTAGCTCAGTGGTAGAGCGGAAGATTGCAGATCTTCAGGTCAATCGTTCAATCCGGTTAGGGAGCTTCGATTCAAACAATCATTTTGTCATTTTTGTTCTTTTTTGACATTATGATAATTCCCACCAATCAATGAAATTTTTGGTCTGAAGGGCCAAATTCTTGAAACATGCTTACAAAATTTATTCTTTTTCTCCTTCTTTTTACCCCCATTCCAACGACCACGCGAAGCGAGACACAGGTACCCACTCGATCCGAAAGATATCTAGCTTTTCAACTATTTATACTTTGACATATTTTGATTGATTCTTTGTCAGATAAGGCGAATGCATTCATGGTTTGAATATTAACATACATGTAATATTAACCTATTTCTCGCCGCCTGTGGCTAGCCAGCCCCCTTCGATCTTTTTCAAATGGCATCTCCGGTGAATGAACATAATAATAATTATACTGCGAATTGTATACGAGAGTTCCTTGCGTGTTACATCCTTTCTTTTCTTTCCACCAGATCTCACTGTGACACAGTGTCAAATATCCCGCCATGAAGTTGCCGCCCAGCAACTTTTCTTCGGACTTATTTATTATGAGCACCTCAGACTTTCAGCCATATGAATTTATGTCGGGAAATTCAGCGGGCAATGGTCTTACTACTACTATCAAAGGAAAATAAAACAATCAAGAAAAAGATGCCGAACTGTTGCTTAATTCCTGTTTCCGTCTCTGTCAGGCATATAATCTCAGTAAGACGCAGCTGGAAATTCTCACTGAGCGATGCAAGGCTACAAAGAAAGTTTGCACGAGTATGTCTTGGAGGACTATGGTATTGTTTACACAGGATTGGAAGAGACATTACGGGCCTGCGTAAGATACCAGTCTATAAAACCCGCAAGTTGGTTTAATCCAAATCCCCTAATTTATTTTACACAGGGTTCGAAATGACCTCCATGGGTATACCCTTTACCTTTTTAAAATTCCTCTTTTGAATGTTTTGATTTAGGAAGCAAAATTATGCAAAGCAAGAGACTCCTAACATCGGTACATATATATCAATCGAGAGGCAGAGTGCAGGGAAATCTCTTAACCTAGATGTAGGTAAACATCACTCAAGAGTTTCCACCACAATATTTTCTTATTGTTTATGCCGCTAGCCTCTCGAATCGAATTGAAGTTTTATGCCATAGTGGAGTCTTCCATGGTGCCAGAAGTACTACTTTAATCCTTCATAAGATAAAATAAGAACTCTTCTCATCCACTCATAGCTTCACCAAGCACCTCCCCGAAAGTTTTCAAATTTGGACCGTCATCAA
This sequence comes from Pseudofabraea citricarpa, assembly GCA_029641185.1. Lineage (NCBI taxonomy): Eukaryota > Fungi > Ascomycota > Leotiomycetes > Helotiales > Dermateaceae > Pseudofabraea > Pseudofabraea citricarpa. The sequence continues at coordinate 233,506 of JAPWGK010000031.1, forward strand.
AAATTGCAAAGACAATCTCCTCAATACCAGCCGCTTCGCTCTCTCTTCTCTTGGTTCCCAAAATAACCTTCTTAAAGATCTCCGCGACCTCACGAATCGGGTTCTTATAAGCACCACAACCAAGCGCGCCGAGAACAAGATGTGTAATGCCCTTTTGCCTCGCAATCTGCAATATCAAGCGAATCTTCGTTGTCATGATCTCTCTATCATTCTCTGTTGCATAGACCTCCATGCCGTATTCCTTGCGATCTTTGTCGGGGTTCTTGAGCGCTGCACACGAAATGACATCGACGTAATTCCATTGCGACTTTGGGAGAATTTCAGACGTGAAGGGTGTGGAAGACCGGAAGATTAACACATCTGGTGAGTAGATAGCGCTCAGTTGTGGAAGGCGGTATGACTGGGTTGAGATGCTTGCATAGAGTGTACTCCGCATACAGAGCGACTCCTCCTGTGCGGCAGCTCCGTTCAATAAGCCTCCACCGGGTTGTAAGGCAGATGCCATATTCAAGACTCCAACTCTAGCCTTTGAATGTGCAGGGAGAGCGTCTAGAATGGCTTGTGCCGCGTTGAATGTGTCTGACTGGACGACCCGTACTTTCGGGAGCACTGACGTTTCTTGAATCGAAGTTTCTGCATTGTTGCTAGGTGAGTAAGCAATGAGTTCTGTATTTTCAATTCCGGCTTGAGCTCGAGGTGACGAGCGGATGATGTTTGGAAGCGTGTTGTTGATTGTCTCTTTGGCTCTCTTGGCTCTTTCTCGCTTGTTGATAGACAGTGACGAAGCATCTGCGGGTTTGGACGAGGACGAGGACGACATTGTTCTTGCGTAATGTCCTGTTGTATATATGATGAAAGTTAGTGGTGGTAAATGAAAAAGAGTCGAGTGTGATTTGAAATGAAGTACTTATGTAAAAGGAAGGAACTGCGGCAGTGTTTACTTCCTCAGCTCGGCAGGTGAGTCACCTGGAAAAACCACAGCCACATCACATGCATCAAGACAGTCCAAGAATCTCTCTATCCCAGGGGCAGACTGGCACTAGAAATAATTATAATCATTAATTGCAAGAAACAGGGCGTTCAACAAATTGTTTAATTTAGCGAGCTTATTCTTCAGCTCTTCAGTTGAGCAGGCATACCTCAGTCATTATGGACAGCTTTATCTTCGGATAGTGCATGCAAATTCGAACATTTGACTGTACTATAGTTTCCGGCAGTCTTCTGTCTCGAAAATAGTGGCATCAAAAACTCAGGTTGCATTCTTATGGACTACTAGCTATATTCTGGACTATATGTCAGAGGACTTCTTCGGGGCAGGTTCTATCCGGTCATGAAATTAGTATTATCAAATTACTATACATCATCTGCGTGAGCTTCTCTTTTGTTGCACTGGAAATCATCTTTTTGTTTTGGTTCTTTTCCAGAATGAAGGTCATGCTAGCATCTGCTTCGTTGTATTCTATCCTTGCTGAATCTCAAACTTTTCCAAAAGCCAGTGTTTTGAACTCTGGTTGGCTCTCTTTCATGAATCTAGCCTTGAGCTGAAGTCGACATCTCGTTGATGTTGCCTACTTTTCCAAAAATATCTTTCGGGCTTGGATTCGCCATGTCGTTCCTCTCGATCATCTCTAGCTTGCGCTTTTTGTCATTTGTGTGTTTGTCCCAGAACCATTCCTCGTTCGGGCAGATCTGTAGCAGGCCCCATGTTTCCATTCTCTTTCCTCCCTGGCATTGTACGCCGGTATCATGAGCCATTTATCGATGTGCCTTTGACTAGCTAAACTCGGAATCGTCAGGTGTGTTTGCAAGTTCCGCCGTCTTCCAACTTGAAGATGCAGATGATGATTAGAACGCAGAGATTCTGAATGAATAATATCAGACTCTAGGTGGGGGTAGATGCTACATAACTGCTACCCTGCGTGTTAACCCGACAATTAGGCGAGTAACTTCCAACTCACCCCGCGCAATCATTTCATCCTCCTCCTCCTTCTTCTTCTCCTCCTCCTCCTCCTCCTCCCTGCTCTCCTCGGTTTTTCTTCTTCTTGTCTAACAACCACAACAACAACCACCACTCTAAACCCTTTCTCGATCTTGTAAGCTCCCATCTTACTTCTTGATACTCTGCTAACTTCCAAGAATCACGTTCTTACGAATATGACTTCGCGCGTTCCAGACACGAGTCCTCTTGAGGACTCAGTCCAATCAAATTCTGGCCTTCACAAGATATATCCTGATATTCTAGACTTTTATTCTCTGGAAGATGGAAATTTTCAAGAAAACTTCTCCTTCCGCGACCAAGTAAGACACACCCCGGCCCCTTGACACTCGCGATTCATATCCTGAGGTCTATAATAATGCTCTCCAAAACAGAAATTCCAGCTCGCCAAATCTTCCCAAATCGATCTAGAGCGGTTGTCTACCATTCTGGATCACAACCTAGATTTTTTCCACGAGCATACTTCGATCCAGGTTAAAGAGAAATTGGAAGATTCTGGAACGTCTTTGGAGGTGTGGAGGAGAATTTGGACCAATGTCAAATTCATGATCCGCGCCATGATCGATCCCTCACCCGAATACATGCCCAATAAACTCCCTGTCTTAATAAAAGCCTTTCGCCTCATGTTTTATATGAAATCTTTTGTCGCCAAGGCTAAACTACTTGACCAAAAGAAATTGGAAGAAGACTTTCAATATATCCACTTGATGTTAGAGGAGCGCACCGAAACCATTTTAGGAGAAAATATTCCTGCTTTCCTTGCCGGATTAAGCCAGCATACGCTCCTTGAATCAAATCATGACTTTCAGACTCTACCTTCCAGGTTTGAAAACCTCATTAAGCATACCGTCGCTGAAGGCAACGTGAGTACTAGATTTATTTGTTGTAGAAATTGGCACTGACGATAACTAGGAAGAAGAAACGAAGAGCTCAGACGATTTTAATCCTCATGATTCCTTGGACTTCGATCAAGAAGCTGAGGTGGAGCTGAATGATGGTCCAGCAATAAGCGTCTCGGTTTCTACCTTCAAAAAGTACTTCTTCCCCGAGAAAATCCAAGGTAAGTCTTGACACGAGCCAAAAGTCCTAAAGTAGGTCTATGCTCTAACCCTTCTGACCAGATCCTGCTTTACAAACTGGGCCCTTCGGAAGCGAGGGAAAAACGGTTCTCGAGAATTCACAAAAGTCGAAAACCACCCAGACAAACTATTTTTCTGCCAAATCCAAATCCACAGCTTGCGAAAAAGCAGCAGAACGTTCCAACCCCGAGGAAGTTGATCTAGAAGCACTATTGGCAGAGGGCAAAGAGTTTGGACTGGGTTCTAGCGATGACGAGTTCAGAGAACTTCGCAAACTAAACGACAGGCTGAAAGCAGCACAGGCCCGGGGCAAAAAAGTAGCAGATATAAAGGACAAGATAGAAGAAAAAAAGAAGAAACAAGAACGCTTCTTCGTAAAGTTACAACAGACAAAAGATTTGGTGGCTAAGAATTTGGCAGAAGTAGCAGCGACCACTCGAGAGGACGAAGAGGCCATCAAAAAAATTAAGAAGGAGCTTGGAAACAAAAAGAGAGGTCGCGAGGATAGCTTGGAGGGTCAGGAAGACTCAGATTCAGAAATAAGTTTCACTCCTAAGAAGAAACCCAATTGCCGACTGCGCCGATGAGGATCTAGATGTCGAAACTCTCGAGGATCTTGAAGACGAAAATTATATCGCGAGATCTCAGACGAACAGAACCTGGGGAGACCTCAGATGATCGGTTATGAAGTTTAATCAGAATATGTGATTTGGAGCGAGGTTTTCTTCTTTAGCGAGCTCATTACACGTCAAACCAAGCGAGCACATCATCACTTCTCTTAGATGAAAGACGCAGCAAATAAAATCAAAGCGCATTGAAAACAAACCTCCTAGTACGCCAGCCATCTACACGTGCATTCACCCCCCCTGATAACCCAACTCCAAACAAGATCTTCCCTAAAACCCCTCACCCGTCTGCAAGTATCCTTCATTCCCATTCCGTTTCCCCTCAACGCGGCCCAAGATGCTCTGTCAACTCACTTCCATGCCAAGCGTTAAAAGGGACTCTCTTAAAGGACAAGAGATCTATAGATCTGAGCGAGTCGCGGACATAGGCATCCGAGTCGTCGAATCCCGCCCAAGGACTGCTGGCGCTGCCCAAGGAAACCGTTTCCGTCATGGAGAAGGTCACATCGTCGATGATGATCTCGTCAAATTGTGCCATCACATTATCCTCGGCGGATTCCTCTGTCGTCTGGAGGAGTGCCCTTCCCAGAACGCTGGCATTCCAGCCCATCCTCCACTTGTTGGGCCTCTTCTCGCGCGCGATGCAGCGCCCGCTGTTCCGGTTGATGAGGTAGTCGATCATGGCGCAGATGATGGTGCGGAAGAGACGCAGGGCGAACTTCTGATGGCGATCGATGAGGAGCGGCAGGTCACAGAGATCGTTGAAAAGCCTCTTCTTGAGAGCCTCCTCGTCGGACTCCCGGAGAAGCTTCGCCAGATCAGTGCTGGGCAGGAGGCCCGTTTTGGTGATGTCCTGGATCATGTCATAGACCTCGTCCCATCTGAGCCCCAGGTTTTTGGCTCCCTCTGCTGCTGCCGAAACCCGGGGTGTTTTTCTTGGACGGGGTCTTGGAGTGAACCGGGCGAGTTCAGCGTACTCCTCTTGCAGATCCTTGCCAAAGTCTGCCCAGTAACCCAGGTCGCATTTTTCCCAGCCCATGATCCGCTCTGACTCGCTAGATGCTTCCAATCGATCGCAGACCTCGGTGGCGATGTGGCCATACCAATCGAAGAGGCGTGCTCGCAGGAGGAGGTGCATCTGTCGCTCAGGGACCATCTGATTGGTGAGCCAAGAAGGTGGAATATCTTCCGGGCAGCGACGTGCTACGTGGAATCCCAGAGAGTATATTATATACCTCCAGTTCTCCTGCTGCTGTAGGAAATTCCGTCGCGCTTCCCCGTGAGGCATGTCCTGTGCCCGCTGGTATTTCAACAACCATTGGCTTGCTCTGGCGAGCACGGAACATGCCCGTGTGTGAAGTGGTGCCACGAATCTGTGGGTTGCCATGGGGTGGGCATGACGAAGTATCCGCTCTAATTGTATAGGGCGGTATCTCGGAAGATCTACCTCACCGCGAGGTCGAGGGTAGATGATGACGCCCTCGTTGAGAGTATCCGGGATGCATGAGGGCTTGACATTGTAGAGGAGCATTTGATGAATAGTATCATGTCTCACCTGATCTGACGACATCGCGAACGATAGGTGTTGTAGTTGTTGAGCAGACTGCTGTCGTACCGAGAGAAGCTAAGCGAAGAGAGAAGAGTAGATGAATGTATGTATGTATGTATGTATGAGAGTTGAAAGTAAGTCGGTCGAGTGGATAAGGAAGAGGAAGGAATCCGAGAACTTCTTGCCCTTATGTATCCAGAATTATTGCACTATTTTAGAGCTACCATTATATCTGCCCAGCTAGTGTCCAAAAATCAGTCGAGATCGTAAAGTGAAGTTAGCTTGGTTAAGCGACGCGTTGGCACTTAATATACGCTAACACGGTTCACTCCTGCTAGTTGGCTACCTATACCATTAAACACGAGAGAGTATCGGCTAAGGGAAAGCGTCGCCTGCAGGAGTTTTAGCTAATAGCAAAGATAAGAGCATATAGCGTCATATACCTATTCTCGCTGTGGTCAGAAAACTTGGTACACCAAACCTTTACCGATACCGTAGTTAATTCTAATATATAGGGTAATTTGAATAACAAGAGTATTCTAGTTGCATCGGTCAATTTTGGTGTGCCAAGTTTTCTGTCCACAGCGAGCTATTTAAAGTTTTACCTATCTCTAATGTGATACGTTCCCTCTGCAGCTCTCAAGCGCAAACCATACCGTGCAATAATAAGAGATGGAATTGATTAGTTAAGTATAGGACGAACGCCACCAAGAATTGACCGTTTATGCCAGCGTCCACCAAGGTTTACGGATATTGAACACATACACTTATGAATTAGCTTATGTGCAGCTTGAGCCATTTGAGATTCGATCCACAAGTCTTACCTCTAAATCATTGGCATGATAATTACAGAGACCAATGATCCTGTTTTTGCAATCAAATCTAATTGTTTGGAAGAGTAACAATTTCACAATGATTTCACAGCGAGTATACGTAGATGCAAAGAAGAATATGCTCTAATTTTACGTGGTCTGGGACCGGGATATTAACGAGCTAAGAAAGCGAGAAGGAAAACAAACAAATCTACTTCAACAATACTCCTTAATTAGCTTTGCCCTTCCCCTTGCCCTTTACTTCCAAGCTAGGAAACTCGTCTTCCGGCAAATCGTTCGGCGGAGAAGGCTGGTTTTGCAACCCAGCTGACTCTTTGCGACTTTGCTCCTCTGCCAAGCTTAGTTGCAATGCAAAATCCAGATCATCGGCTGCTATGCCCTCTGAGCTCTTGCTAATCTCTTTGCTAGATGACCCCTTCGCTTTGATTCTGTGCCTTGAAGCTTTGCTAGTAGAGGGGCTGCTAGATGTAGATCTTCCGCTCTTCTTCGGCTTGTATGTAATCGGAATGTCATACCCTCCACTACCACTGGCTCTAGGAGAGCGACCTTCCTCGTTGAGTCCATCAAGCAAGCTAAGTCGAATAGCTTCCTCAATATCGTGATTGAAGTCGTCATCAGTTTTAGTCTCTTTTCTTGGAGAGATTGTGCGGCCCACGATACTGCCTTCGGGAGTTACAGTCTCACTGCTCCAAGTACTCTGAGCCGAAGAGCTATTGCCAAGAGGAGAATCTGCAAAATATCCAGCATCACTGATCCGTCGCTCCTCATCCTTTTGGAAAGTTTCTGCAGAAACCATTTCAGCATAGCGTAACGCTTCTTCTTCAGTAAGACCACCGAGGCCCACACCGAATCTACCAGCAAGTCTTGCTTCCTCTCTGGCACGGCGCAACTTTTCAGCCTTCAGTTCTTCTTGTTCAGTGGCAATATAGTCCATTAAAGCGCCCCTTCCAGTGTTGGTGAAGCGATCTGGGCCACCATTGTGTCCACGCTCGCTTGAACGGCGGAGCTTGCGCTTCTTGCTGGTATATTGATCTGCAGCAGAAGAACTATACGACCAGTAGCGAAGATGCGTACCAAGAGATACCATACCGCGTAAGACAGTTGGATCAGGGTCTATGGCAATTGCCCCAGCAGCATAAAGGTTGATTCCCACACCGTATATGGAAGCCTCTGCCTGGACTAATCGGCGGCGGGCACGGGATGAGAAGCGAGAATTGAGCGTACGGACAGGCTGTAGAGTTGATGCTAGGGGATCCCATGCTTGTACGAGGCCATCGTTTCCACCATGAACGATGTAAAGAGCAGAGAGCGCAAGACAAGAAATTTGTGGCGAGTCTGTGTGAATTGTGCGCAACGCTTGGAGTTCGTTCACCAATACAGAGTTTGTCGACTGTGGCCCTCGCATATTCCACATGATAATCGTGCCAGTTTTGGTGCCTACAGCAAGGAATCGGGCTCGGTGACCAGGGATGTCTGCAGAAGACGCGGTGGATCCTTCGGCGGGAGTTGCAAATGGTGATGATATGGCCGAGCTGCCATTAACAGTACGAAGGGGATCTTCGCCAACAGTCAAGAGAGCATAAGTAGACATGTCGATGGCACTCGTAGTAATCTCTACTACAGGCTGATCCTTTAATGAAAGAGTTGACGTGCGCCACTCTTCTATCAAATTGGATGGGCTAGCCTTCATATTAGGACTCATGGGTGAAATTGGCGAGCGAACAGGTGAGCTATCCTTGATGGGGATTTCAAATTTTCCCCCACCAAAAAGGGAAGCAAACGGAACACCTTGAGCAGCCTTTGGTGGTGTCTTTGGCTGGGGATACTCTTCAAGTGATGCTTGCTCTGTGTTCCATCTAGTGAACCTTTTGATGCCAGCAGGCTCACCATCTTGGAGACCGCACCCAATGACAAATACCCCTTCACCTGCACCATTGCCATCATCGCCTCCAAAGTCAACTTCGAGTCTGCGACGCATGTCCCATCCTTCGCACCACTTGCGGAAGTGCATAGGTCGAAATTTCAAGAACTTTTGTATCTCGAGGCTTTCGGCCATGATTTGTTCTCGTGATAAATTCATAGCCTTTGAAGATGACCTTGGCGAGTAGCTTCCATGGATTTCGGCCTCATGGTATGGATCATCTCTCGCTGTACGACGAGTAGGTTCTGCTAAGTTCCAGTAAGTCGTCCGACCCGCGTCCCATGCATTTTTATTGGACACGAAGTCATCCAGCTTCGCATCAACGGACGGAGACGTTGGAGGCCTGGTCAAGTAATAAACTTCCCCAAGTGCATTTAGTGCAACTGCCCAGATGCGACCAGCAGCTCTCCGAGAAGCATCGTAAGAATCATCGACTTTGATACCGATGATTGGAACTCCAGGACTCAGGATCCATCTTGCAGTTACCTGGCCCTTACCAATACGGCGACCCTGGGGGGAATCGCCACCTAGAGAGTAGGCGGTAATGATTCCAAATGTTGAACCACTTAAGATGCCAATGAGGTTGTCGGTAGCAACAGGAACTAAGTTTGATTTTGCGATCCAAACAGAGGATATAGCTTCAGTAAGACCTGGTATTTCAGGGATTCCAGATGCGGGATCTGAAAAATCATTCGTCTGACCTAGAAATCGTCCGCGCATCTCATCTGAAGACCGATAATAGGCTTTACCGCCAGGGAAACCTTCTCCGTAGATGAGTCCGAAGGGCTGAGAAACATCCATCGTATTTGGGAGGCCTGCGGGCCCTTCGCCAGCTCCGTAAGGTAGATCCCCTACGAAGAGATCGGCAAACTGGGGGAGGGACTGAGGATCAGACAAACCCCAGTTGTCAATTTTACCAATATTGGGATCGCTGGTGCAGGCAGTACCTGATTCATCTGTACCATGAATAAACCGTGGGGACTTCTTTCCATTGTTGAAAACAGCGTGGATGTGATTGATTGTAGTGAACAGCTGTGAGCTATACGTAACAACCGCGTTTGCGTTATTAGCTGCACTGTTAGATCGCGAGGATGCACCATGACCTGGAGCAATTTGTGCAGGCTTCCCACGCCCAAGACTTCGCAGAAGACGTGTTCGTAAAATATACTCGCTACGCCAAGAAGCCAGACCAGTGAGTCGAGTGAAGAGACGCTGTTCTGCACGCAGTGCCTCACGTTCTTCTTGATCAGAGCCTCGCCGGTTGCCATGGAAAGATACATCGCCTTCAATCGCATCCTGACCTGGAAAGAATCGCGAGAATGCTATGCGCCAGGCATGGGGAGTCGTAACGAGATTGTAGAACCTCCGAGAGACGAGGGATACCGCTGAAAGTGAAGTTGCCGGTAGATGGGATAGAATGTGTGTTAAGACCTCTGATCGATGTTAGTCTTAGATCATTAAAACACGTCCCAGGGGGTGCATTACCATTCGGGAATGTATCAAGTTGTAGTCCATCAAGTTTGTTGTTCTTCCTCCTCACGATTTTGAAGCTAGGTCCTTCGCTTTGTTTCCGTGGTGGACTAGGTGATAGTGCATTCTCATATTCCGAAATGCGCTGAAAAGATGGTTTAGGACGGTTGCTTATCTCTTCGCTCAAGTTCAGTCGTAACAATTCCTGGACTCCATCCCCTGACGCGTCGCGTACATTGGCTTCGACAGGCTCACCTCGTCCCTCGTTCGAAGAACTATGCGAGACTGCGGATAGCAGCTGGTCAGGAAGAAAGCCATGTTGAATAGTGGGGGAGTTGTTCGATGCGTTGGTTGTGTTTAAAGCGCGTGTTGATGACTCGGTGGGCTCGGATTGCATATAAATGAGCGGTAGTGACTAGAGTAAATGATTCGACTGAGCCAGTGATGTCTGGGTCAGTCTTGACTTGAGATTTTGAATTCGAAGGTGGCGGTCTTCTTTGATGGCTGTGTTGATGAAGGGAGATTTTCTTAAGGTGACGTCGAATGAACTTCAAGATGTTCGGGAGATTAGACGCTAGTGCTAGCGTCCTAGACCCGAGAACGTGTATATCATCATTTCGAACCTCCTACAGTATGAGAACTTGTCTGCACAGGAAATAAAATACGGATGATACATGAATTTCTCCAGGAAGGCAGTTTCCTTGTCCAGCAGCTATCATCAACAGGTTCGTGGCTATGCATGAGATCTGACAAAGCTTAACGAGCCTTGATGGCCATCACTACAACGAGAAACCTTGCGGGTGCTTTACGAGAACATTTCAATTATTTACTAAATTTACATTAGATGAGTTCGTCTGGTCATCTCAGATTTCTGTGGGTATATGCAATGCAGTATGCATGCCCAACGCCAAAACTCCTTGTTTTCTTTCCAGTATCCAAAATCATGTCATAAACCATGCGCCTGCAAATATGCATAAACCAATGCTTGGCCCAAATGCTGGTCTCACTTTTCCAACACCATTTTTCTTGCCTGCAGCAGTCTCTGTAGGTGGTACTACAGTTGTGGTTCTAAAGCCCACACCACCAGGTCCTATACTGATAGTCTCTCCGTTGATTATTTCCGTAGTTGTTGGTGCTCCACTTCCAATCGTGTATGTGCGGCTTCCTATCAAAACTTTGCTTGTACCAATCTCCGTCAGCGTGATACCACCGGCGGTGACTGCTCGAGTGGTTGGGTTTAATGGATAAGAGATCCTAGTTATGGTTCCTATCTCGATGACACTTGGATCTGCTGTGATGGTCTCTCCATTGATAATAGCCGTGGTCGTTTCAGCACCAGGCCCAATAGTGAATGTTGTACTTTGTATAACGACGATTGAAGAACCAACCTCGGTCACTGCAAGACCCCCCGCGATTCCTATTTGGGTTCCAGTCGGTCGAGAAGGACCGCCAAGGGTAGTTGTCAATTGCGTAATCCCACTGGGCCCAATAGTAAGCGCCTCGCCGTTGAAAACAGTTGTAGTCTGATCGATCCCGGGGCCGTAAGTGATTGATTGACCATCGAAGACAGCCACGGATGAACCAATCGCCGAGTAAACATCTCCTCCAAGAATTAGAACAGCTGTAGGCAGAGCAGATGGCGGTTCCACGGTAGTCTTCGCAAACCCAAGTCCTGCGCTCCCAACAGAGATCGTTTTTCCTTGAGTTACAATAGTGGTTGGAGCTGCTCCTTCTCCAAACGTGTAAGGGCTTCCTCCTATCCATGCGACAGAACCTCCTATAGAAATTGTCACGCCCCCTATAACGGTTGGCGTTGGACTTGGTATGAATATGGCTCCTTGTCTCGAAGGGATGTTCAAAACGGTCCCCGGAGCGATCACCTGAGAAGGATTGATTGTGAAGGTCTGGTCGTTGGCAACAACCGTAGTAGGAGAGGCAAAATTACTAGGTGTGTATGTCGTACCATCAATGACAACATTCGATGGGCTCAGAACAATGGGCACACCACCAACATTCACTGATGTTGTACCGCCATTGCTGGCCTGCTGTCCTGAACTGGACGAGCCTCCTGTAGAACCACCTCCGGAGGAACCACTCCCAGACCCACTGTTAGATGAGCCATCGGATGAACCACCGCTGGAGGAGCTCCCAGACGAACCACTCCCCGAGCCGCTGTTGGATGAGCCACCAGATGAGCTGCCGCTTGATGATTCGCCAGAAGTATCTGTTCCTGATGACCCTCCGTTCGATCCACCAGATGACGAGCCAACTCCTGGTGAATTTCCGCCAGATGATCCGCCGGACGAGCCGCCTCCATTCGATGAGCCACCAGAAGAATCACTGCCAGAAGAACCACTGCCAGAGGAACCACTACCGGAGGAGCCACTTCCCGTGCCACTGTTAGACGAGCCACCAGAAGAACCTCCGTCATTCCCACCATTCCCACCTGCTCCGTTTGAGCCCCCGGAACTCTCACCAGATGACCCGCCTCCGTTTCCAGAAGTCGGAGTTGATGTGGTAGGTGCTGGTGTTGTTGAAAAGGGCTTTTCAGCAGGGAAGGTGGGTGCAACATTATCGCCAGTACGCCCAGGGCCTGCAGTCTGTTTTTTGGTATTTTCGGCAGTCACATCGTCCCCGTAGGATGGCGTATCCTCCGCTGTGAAGATTGTGCGTGCATTTTTAGACGTGATTATCACAGTGGTCGTAGTCTTCCTAAAACTAAAGAAGGGTAACAATGTCGTGGAAGAAGCTAAAATAGAAATATTAGCAACGGTGAGACAAGCGGTACGAGGAGTAGACTCTTTTAAATACATTTGGACTTGCGATACTCACTGGCTGTTTCAAGGGTATTGCAATCCTCGGTGCAGCAGTATGGGGTTGGAGTGAACTCTGGGGTAGATGTCGCATTGCTGCCAATGGGCAAGGTGATGGTGGTGGTGTTGTCAACAAATTCGTATACAGTGACTGGTTCACCAATGGTCAAGGTCAAACAATCCGTGATCAAAGGGTCTTCGGGGATATCTTCGGTGGTGATTGGGTCATCTGGGTCGGAGTCTTTGCCCGGAGCTCCTGTGTCCTGAGGGTCGATTGCTTTGGTTGTGACAGAGGGACCGTCAGTCGTAGGAAAGGAATAAGTGGATGTCTTGTTCGAAGGCCCCGAAGTAAAAGAAGTTGGGTAGGATGTAGATGCTACAGAAGTATATATGGTGGGAGCGGGCCGAGCACTGGTCGAGGAGAATTGTGCGGTAGACTCGCCCACATCCGGTGGAAGTATCGGAGCCAACAAGGAGGAAACGAATGATTCAGTTGCCGAAGAAGCTGGAGAGGCCGGAGACGGATTCACAGGCGCGACGGATATAATGGTTGTGTTCACATATCGTATTTGGTGCACTGGGCTCTCATGTCAGTATCCAAATGTTGGACAATATATTCGGCACTGCAGGGTCGAATTTACCTATGCGCGCTGCCACACCGTGACCCAAAACGGTGGCCCAAAAGAGAGCCGCATCGAAGCGGACCATGACTTCAATTCACATCGACACCGGACAGATCCTTCGAGAGGCCGCAAGCAGAGAGAGATGGGTCGGGGAAACTTGGGCACAGGATGGCATTTACGTGATAGTGGGGAGCAGGAGGAAGCTGGGCGAGACCACCAAGTACTGTACGAGAAAGAACACGGAAACGACAGTACGAGAGGCGGAGGAGAAGAGCAAGAAGGCGAAGAAGCTTGCTTGCTTGTTGGCTTGCCTGCTAGGGACTCGAGGAAGTCATATTAAAGAGTTGGCAGCGAGAGATTGCCGATGTGGAGAAGATATATTACAAAAGAAGCTGTGCCATTTCCCGCAGGCCGCAGCCAAGACGCTCTAATCACACACACGGCAGGAGAGCGGCAGGGGGCTCATAGTGCACCGGGCGGGCGCTGGTCAAGTAAACTGGTTGTACTGGACAGGATTTGACAGACAGTGGTGAACCTCGTAAGTGGACTGTGGTGGCTGACTGGGAGACTGGCAGACTGGGTGACTGGTCCGGCTTCGTTATTATTATTATTATTGACGGCGGCGGTCGACCCTACATGGAAAACTGCTACGGTAGCCTAACCTATCTTGTACTAACTTCTAGTAGGGAAGCACAGCCAGCTACTGTACCAGCGTCACTCTGACTTTGGGGGCTGAGCTCTGATGTTCCCAGCAACACCAGCAACACCAGCAGCACCAGCAGCACCAGCATCTCATGTCCGAGTCCCAGGACACACTGCACCCAGTCACAACTCAGGCTCAGATGCAGCTGCGAGGTTCAGTATCAGCAGATGTGCTATTCCAGGACCATCCATCAATCACCACTGCCACCGACCATTGGCTGGGACCCGACCTGATTGGGCGCCTTCATGCGAATATGCATAAAATTCATCTTAGCATGCCAGCTATATAGGAGGGCTCGAAGAACCTGAGTCCCTCTATCGTATCTTATCCCAATGATCTCGTCCCCCTTGACGGCCACGACGATTCCAACGCATGATGATGGCAATGAGCGTAGGGCAGCAGCTGAGCATCGCCGGCAGTTCGAAACCATCACCACCGGAGGCGCTTTCCACCGTTGCCAATGAGCCGGAGAGAAGTGTGACGATGGTGGTTAGTGCTGACAGGCTGAGCTGGGAGTGTTTGAACCTCTGGGTGCTGCTTCCGCGGTGCTCTTTTTCCACTGAAGGACGGGAATATTGATTCATGGATGGGTACCACGCTTCAGGGCAACGCCGAGCCGATCAGGAATCCACAGGGGGGCGATGCTGGGGCAATACCTCGAGGTCGTGCTGGAACTGGGAGACGGTCTAGGCCCAGCCCGATTCGTGCCACAAGCTTGCTTGCTCTGCTCTGCTTGTTGCTTGAATCCCCGCGCCATCCTATGGGAAAAAAGAAGGTTAAAGTGGCATAATACACTATGATTGCAGAGAGCAGGGGAAGAGCCGGCATTTCGAACCAGTTTGGCGGTTGTGGGATGTGGGATGTTGGTTGTTGGTTGTTGATTGTGAGAGATGGTATGGTGTAGACTCGAGAGAAGAATAAAGCCAGGAACAGGCGGGCACATAAGATGAGGTCCATGAGTCCCATGTCTGCTCCCTGTACCTCGTACACTGTTCAGTGGGTGATACTGCCCGGGACTGCTGATCCGAAGACCATTGGATGAACTTTTCGGGGCAAAAGGGGGCCCAGCTTACAGGCAGTACAGGCAGTACACTACTACCGGGACAGTGGACTGACACCCACAGTACTGTAGCTACACTGAATAGTGGTCTTTGTGCTCAACTCAAGTCAACCCAACTCAACTCAACACTAACCACCTCGCTACTCGCTATACGGAACCAAGCCAGACATGTTCAATCACGAGAACTAGATCAAAGCTCGTTCGTCTAAGAATAACTTTTGCATTTCGTGTACAACTTGCACGGGGAACCTGACAATCCATCCTCGTGGGACCACCTTGCGGGCGTGGCGGTAACGTCTTTTTGGGCTGATTGGTGGGTTGTCATTTTGCCAGCCTTATTGCAGCCAAGGCCAGCCCGGGTAGTCCAGGTAATCCAGGCAATCCAGGCATTCTTCCCCTGTCCGCAGGCCCAAAAATCCCCAAGTACCGCCTACCGCCGCCTATCTGCACGCAATCGGGGTGGCCTTTCAGTGCGAGCACCTCACAGGCTCTCACAGGCTCTCACAGGCTCTCTCCCCCCCTCTTAGCCCCGTTGCCTTTCCCACCTTCTGCATTCATAGCTGCGGTACAGTATTTTGCATTTCCCTCTTCATCGTCGTCGCCCATCTCCGCCCAAAGCAACGCATCCTACCTCCCTTTCTGACGAGTCGGCCAACTCTCCCTCTGCCTCTCCCTCTCCCCTCGCTCTGTCAGCTCCCTCCCTGTCAGCGCAGAACCACGGTATCCTATCCTATCGTTGCTGTCAAGCCCAACTCTTGTGCAACATATTTCGCCGACGTCGTCGCTGCAGTCGGCCCGTACTTCTGGTTGCTCCTGTATCTGTATCTGCATCAAGGATCCCCTCATGTGAAGCTGGTCTGCTCCATTCGTCCTTCAGTCGTGTACTCGTAGGGCATCAGCACGTTGCTGCACATCGTACATTGTTCCATGCTGTCATGATCGTGGCGTCCTGCGATACCACGCCCTCCGCAAGATTCAATTGTCGCAAGGCTGAGGGGACTCCCCACATCTCGATTGCACCCTTTGCCAGAGCCGACCGGCTTGTGCGTTGATTGCTGGTCAATGCTTGTCAAGGTTTCTCTCTCTCTCTCTCTCCTTTACCAACATCGGACGAACTGAGATCCCCCCCTCCGTCTCTCCATCGTCTGTAAAGTTGGGCAATGCGCTCCTATTGCCACTGTTGACCATGTACTCGGTGTCGGGGTGGAATTGGGTGATAGCAGTCTTTGGAACCTCGTGGTTGCGATGTGTGTACAGCGTCGCGGCAGCGTTGAGTGTGACACCTTCGACGACATGGTACATACTCTGACAGTCCTTCTCTGTGCGATACTGATTTGGAGTAGGATTGGGAATGATGGAAGTTGGTCGCCAGTTCAAATTCGAGTAGGCACTCCGCCACAATGGGTCTACGTACTGGTCAGCACCGCGAGCTCAGAAACCTGGGTGATAGGGGATGGTGGTTGCGACGCCAGTGAGTACCCAATCTTATTCTATACGGCGCTGGAAAACAGAAGGCGTCGACAATGGCTAGAGGCGCATTGGGTCGAAGCTCCCTTCTACTCTGGCTCCTGAGCAGAGTGTGTCGAGGAATCGCATTGGGATCTGAAGATAAAACTGATCTGGACTCTTGCTGACGCTGTTAGCTGCACTCTGTGCTAGTATGAGAGGGGGACTGTTCAATACAACACAATCTTCCAGCTGGCAGACTGAAGGCTTTTACGATTTCCAGTTGGATGAGCATCTTGGATTCTCGGGGTATGGGTTTTACGGATGGGACGATGTTACTTTTGGGACAACAGGCGTCACTCTTTCGAATACCATCGTAGCCTCAGTCAACACAACGGAATACTGGAACGGATTCTTTGGCGTCGGCATAGTACCTGGAAATTTCACTTCCTCTGTCGCCATCAGTCCCATCAGTGGGTTAGTCGAAGAAGAGGGTGTAATATCAAGTCATAGTTACGGTTATACAGCAGGAGCAAGATATCGTAAGTTAGATATTAGACTGATGGCGCACCGATACTGATAGCTATGATTTAGAACTAAAAGGAGAGCCTGTCTCGCTCACACTTGGTGGTTACGATGCCAACCGATTCGTTCCCCACGATATTCTGTTTCAGTTGGCCTCCGACCAGCAGCCACAAGTCTACCTTGATTCAGTTTCTGTTGTGTCGAGCGCGAGTTCCAATGATTGGTCTACTCCTGTAGACCTTTTGTATACATCTGATCGGATATATGCTACAATTGATAGCTCGACACCTTATCTTTGGCTACCTCCATCGGTCTGCGAACGATTCGCCTCAAGCTTGGGTCTGTCTTACAACAGCTCTTTGAACTTGTATACCTTTGATAGCAATTCTTCTCAGCATGATATTCTCCAAGATGCAGACTTAACTTTCACATTCAACATTTCCGACCTGGCTACATCTAGCGATTTTGTTAGCATCACTTTACCTTACGGTGCTTTTGATTTACAGCTTAGCTATCCAGCTATTCCTAATACGACATATGGTACATCCGAAGCTACGAAGAATTACTTTCCACTTCGTCAAGCTACGAGCGAAGATCAATATACTATTGGCAGAGCCTTCTTGCAAGAAGCTTATATCATTACAGACTATGAAAGAAACAGTTTCTCGGTCCACCAAGCTGTACATACCTCTGATCCTATTGGCAACACTAGCATCATTGACATCGAACGATACTCGGATAGCGATTTTTCTGATGTGCCTTTGGATGATGGCCCAACGGGTCTCAAGGCTGGCGCTATTGCCGGCATTGTCATTGGATCAACGGCTTTAGTCGCAATAGTAGCCTCAATAATCTTCTTCCTACGTCGCCGCAGTCACCGAAAAATTTCCTCAGACGATGGCAAGAGTTCATCTTCGGTTCATCCACCTCAAACATTCCTAGGCCGGATGTGGCAACGGCGCAGGCAAAGCAATATCCACGAATCGCCTGGTAGCACGACATACCCCGTAGAAATGGCTATCGAATCCCATGAACGCTACGAACTACCAGCATCTGTACCCAGAGAGCTTGAGAGTGAGTCAAATACACTCGCTGGAACTACTGATGACCACTCAATACATGCTACTCGGAGCATATCCGCCTACGAACGAGCGAGGCTTAAGCACGAACAACAAGCATCGCAACTTCGTTATCAACACGGATTACATCCTAATGATAGGAGTGAGACTGATGGAAGCCCACGAACCCAATATGGCTCTCCTTCAATCCCTGACATGCCTAGTCCACTTGTCAGTTCTGTGGTCGATGGCTCATATGGTGCCATGTCCGTTAGCGGGCAAAGCTCACAGCCGTCGCCCGTGAGTCCAGCTTTCCGGCCACAACCTGCATCACAGAATGAAGCTATTCCTCCCCCGATGTCCCCACCTCCAACATATCGACGTATCAGTCCTGGAAATGCAGTCTATGCTGGCCGAATACCTGACGACATCCAGCTGCCGGAGCATATGCCCAGAGTGGTTGGCACTGGTGGGAGAACAACGAATACGTTAACTGAGCCAGCATCTAGTACTCTAGGGAGTAACTATACGGAGAATGAATATGACACTATGGGCAACATCTACGACGAGGACAGTATCGAAGTTGATAATACACACCACACGACCAGCGAGTATGATAGTCGAGGTCCAAATACTCGAGGGCCTAATTGGCCATTGGATGAAGAGCCAGTTACGAGAATCATAGGTGGAAGGGTGGTCCAAGATGAAGATGAGAGCAAATTCCGCCGAGAGGATATCCAAGCTTTACGGCAAGACATCCAATCGAGAGAAGTGACCACTCCTTACGAGGTTCAGCGGCGGCTTGATGGCGAAGATTTAGTTCATGTACCAATCCCTGCGGAGAACAGATTTTCTTGGGAAAGTGATGGCAGAGGCACTCGGATATAATATATGGAGGGGGCATTTGGTTTTGGCATTAGCGACGGTGTTCAGGTTTCGGGAATATTCACTATGGGAGATACGAAAATTCTGTCTAAATTCGCGCTTTTTGAATATCAAAGCAGATATCGCATTATATAAAAATCAATCTAACCCAAATTTTACAATAACGGGAAAATTTGGTTGTCGCAGAGCCGCCTTCGGGTATTAAATAACATCGCGGGTTGTTTTGATCCGAACCTCGGTACCCTTGTATTACTGGTGTGGGGTTTATCATCCCGAGGATGATTCAGTGACTTCATTGTCAACTTAGGAGCAGACTTTTGAAGCTGAAACACTTACATTAAGCATACTATTGTCACGTGGCACGTCATCACAATCCATACCTCTCACTTCATCACATACATACCTTCTCACTTTACTTATAAGCAACGATATCAAGACCCATCATCTACATTAACACAAAATGGCCAATTTCACTAAACCACCACCGTTATCCACGCCCTCGTCATTCCTGCTCACCTACCCCTCCAAGCACATCCTCCTCATAACCATCAACCGCGAGAAAGCCATGAACTCGCTGCCCATGGCAGCCCACTGGGAAGCCGACTCGATCCTGGACTGGTTCGACACGGAGCCGCAGCTGCGCGTCGCCGTCATCACGGGCGCTGGGAGGAGAGCCTTCTCGGCCGGGCAGGATCTCATGGAGCAAGTCAGATTCCAGAGCGAGCCGCCGCCGCCGCAGGGGAGGAGACATCCGCCCTCTGGATTCCTGGGCATCAGCCGTCGCGCCGGCAAGAAACCCATCATCGCAGCCGTGAACGGCCTCGCGCTCGGCGGCGGGTTCGAGACGTGCTTGAACTGGTATGTACGTCTAGTGTAGCCGGTTGTGTCTTCTTGACATGACGGCCGGCATCTGTCCCATTCAAAAGCCGCTCTTATTTTTATATCCTTTTTCTCTGGAAAGAAATCTGAAAGAAATACAGTGATCTCGTCATCGCGTCCCCAGAGGCTTCATTCGGTCTGCCCGAGACGAGCGTCGGTCTGTACGCAGCAGCAGGCGGTCTCCCTCGACTGGTGCGCAGCTGCGGTCTGCAGATGGCGTCCGAGATAGCCTTGACGGGACGACGAGTGGCGGCGGCCGAAGCGCTCGCTCTCCACGTCGTCAACAAGATCTCGGCGACGCGCGACTCGGTCGTCGACGAGAGCGTTGCCCTGGCTGAGAAGATTGCTGCCCTCTCGCCCGACGCCGTCATCGTCACCCGGCACGGGCTCAGAGAGGCCTGGAACGAGGGCAGCGTCGAGCGCGCCTACCAGAGGACGTCGGACCGCTTCGACAAGCTGCTCTTCGAGGGCGAAAATACCCGTATTGGTATCCGCGCTTTTGGGTCCAAGGAGGTTCCGGTGTGGGTTCCTAGCAAGTTGTAGATTCGAGGCGGGTTTTGCTACTTTCTCTGCTCGCCTAACTTGTGTCGGTCTCCGTACGATCGTGTATGTATGTATGTATATGTTGTGTTGTGTGTAAAGTCGAGTAGGTGGCTTGTTAATCTATACGCTGAGTCTTGATGGTTTAGCAACCTGTCTACCTTCTATGCTTTTCAGTAACTCGAATATTTCGAGTGATTATCACAACCTAGTTTGTAAACTGGTACTCTTACTAGTCCAGGTGAGGTATGCTGGATTCGTATAAAAGCATCTCTACTTTCCATCGGCTCCATACTTCTCTTGCCTTGCTTGCGAGTATGTAGCCGAGCAGCTCCAGTCGATTGATTCTTTGATATTTTCTTCTTACTATGCTATACCACACTACAGTATACAAGAAAGGAACCCTCCCTCGTCAAGCTTCTCGCCTACTCCGAATCCCCGAATCTCAACCCAGCACTTCTTCAAGTTCCCAGGTTGAACCCCATAACCCCATAGCCATACCCACACTGTTAACCGACCGGGTCCTCCCCAGTGGATGGGATGAGAGTCGGTCCGTGCCTCGGCTTCGGTCGGCTGCTCCCCGCATTATCTCATCTTCTATCGATTGTCAAAACCAACGACACGCTTTCCTATCTTTCTCTACTTCACCTGTCTGTGAGGATCTACGGTAGCAAATCAGACTCGCTATCTCGGGTGCGGTATCGAACCTGAGCTAACCAGATCTAACCTGGCCTGGGCTGAGCTGAGCTGAGCTAGGGAGGTAGGTAGCTTTATCTCACAGACCTCAGGTTGATTGACACGAGTAGTTCTAGTGCAGAATTGAAGTCGGCCACAGAGAGAGAGAGGGTCAAACTCGGATGAATTATTAATCATAATCTTTCAATCAACGAGTCGAGTCGAATCGAATCAAATCAAACCAAGCCAACCCTTTCTCAAACCAGTTAACACCAGCCAAAACGAGATCTGGAATCCTGTTCCTTTTAAGGTCCACCCACGAGCAAACTCATCCCACCAAGCAACAAAAAAAGAAAAAAGAGAAAAGAAAAAGAAAGAAAGAAAATGGCGGCGACGAGATACCCAACACAGACTCAACCGCCCCCGACGAAATCCGTCCTCATCCACATCCCGGCCCCGCACGTCCTGCTCGTGACCATCAACCGCGCCGACCAGATGAACTCGTTGCCGGTCGAGGCGTGCTGGGAGATGGACCGCGTGTGGAGATGGCTCGACGACGAGCCGGAATTGTACGTCGCACATCGTGTTATGTCACGTCACGTCGTGACAAGATAGGCATGATCGATGAACTGACATATCAAACAGGCGGGTAGGAATCATCACGGGAGCAGGAACGAAAGCCCTCTCGGCAGGCATGGATTTAAAAGGCACGTATAGGTGTTTTTATAAATATATCAACACCCCCCATTCTTCCCACGCAGCTTTAGAAGAAGACCCTCTAACTCCTGTCTAGAAGCACAGTTCACAGACCCTACACTCCGCACGCCGGGCACATTCGCACGCACGGCGACCTACCCAAGCAACGGCTTCGCGGGGCTCACGCGGCGGCAGGGCAAGAAGCCCATCATCTGCGCGTGCAACGGGCACGCGCACGGCGGGGGCTTCGAGATCGCGCTGAACAGCGACCTCGTCCTGGCGTCACCGAACGCCAATTTCCGGCTGCCGGATGTCCTGCGCGGGACGGCGGCCATCGCGGGCGCCTTCCCGCGCATCTGCAGGAACTTCGGGCTGCAGAGAGCCATGCTCCTCGCTCTGACGGGCTACACGCTCACGGCCGACGAGGCGGTCCGGTGGGGGCTGGTGCAGAGAGTCGTGCCGCAGGAGAAGCTGGTTGACGAGGCCGTCGAGATGGCGAGTCTCATTGCGAGCATGAGTCCGGATAGCGTCGTGGTGAGCCGGGCGGGAGTGAGAGAGGCCTGGGAGACAGCGAGTGTGGAGAGGGCTGCCCAGCTCACGCAGGACTCGTACGGCGAAAGATTAATGACGGGCGAGAATGCCCAGGAGGGATTTAGAGCTTTCAGGGAGAAGAGGATGCCGAAGTGGGTGCCTTCGAAATTGTAATATAAGGCGTGGCATAGACGCGGCGACCTGGAGACGAGTGTTCTACCTTATCTGTGGCAAGGCAATGCTCAAAAGAAACAGGGAGGCAGATACTTACTGTATCGGCTGTCAGACCGGTCGAGGGAGTTTTTCTGTTCTCCAAAATCATGTCGGTCTGGGAAACGAAGAGTAGAAGAAAGACGTGAGACTTCGTATCTATGTATGTATCACGAATGTACAGGTACTGGAAATTTAACTGGATCCTGAACCGAGAAGGAAGAACCCTTATTGTCACCTCTCTTGAAACGTTACTTTAGTTCTCTAAACGAGCGATGCAATCAACATCGCATCTCTGACCCCCCAAAAGCATACCACGAAGCCAGCGATGCACTCGTTTCGTGTGATATGTAGAATGCTTACTATACTTAAGTAAGCTGATCTGCACCAGAAAGGTATATCTGACATGCGCCGGATGGACTCCATCAAGAAACGATCGTCGCTGTACAGCAGATACACAATGCCGGCTTGGCAACCAATCGACGGAGAGCTGATGAGGAGAGAGAGCGGGAGGGAGGAGAGAGAAGGAGAGAGGGGAAGAGAGAGAGAGACTTTGGTGATATTGTATGCTACTTACTACTTACTACCTGCAGTAACCGCATATCTCACCAGCAGGGTTCGGATCAATGGATGTTCGTGTACGTAAGATATGCGTCCATTCAGGCCCTGACGCAAGCCGAAATGATCGTGGTTGAGGAGTAGCCAACAGCCTTATAAGGAACCAAGTTTAGATATCTGTACCTTACTGCGCTTACTTCGCCGACTTTCGAAGCACAAGGCCAACAAATCAGCGAGCACAGCAGTGCCCTACGACCATAGCCCAACCCTGATATGGCGGAAGGCTCCATACGGATGTCTTCTCGAAGAGCAAATTGTTCTGCTGCAGCATGCACGGGTTCCCTCCCCGCATACCTTCAAACATATGATCGTCGCGCATATGGAGCAGCGGCATCGAATATTCGATGCAGGACTGTGCCATTCACGCGCAGCGGCTCGTCCGATTGGATCAGCCCGAGATACCAAACGAGTGAAAAGGGCCTCAAGCAGAGGAGCAGGACATCGGTGCGAAGAAGAACGCGTTATTCCATTGCTTCCAGAGAGGCTTGGGGGCCGAGAGATTAATGAGTTTGGTATATGCGCTGCCACCTCGAGAGGAGGGCTGGATGAAACAGGCAGGTGGGAGCCAGTTGCATTCTTTTCCCCTTTCTGCCCATGCTGTGTGATGTTTTCAAATCATTTCCTCAGCTGAGAATTCTTCGTTGAGTGGCGAATCATGTCAAGCGAGGAGAGAGTGGTGTACAGTATATTGGCCAATGAGATCAACCGAGGGAGTCTCGAGAGCGATTGGAGAGGACCCGAGCAGCGTTGTTGTGTAAATTTTCACCTTCCCTTGCTTGGTTTCGTGATTGTCCTCTCGGACGATTCTCTACTTCCAATTGTGCTGGTTTCAAGAAACGCGTCGGCGTGGTTCTGGTTTCCAAAGATGCTGGAAGCGACCGTATAGCCCTCTCGGAGCCGCCGTGCAAAACTCGGGCGCGTTGGGCCAGGGCGCGATAAGGCTCCGTAGGTAGTTATTTCTGAATTGATTTCTTAGCCCGTTTAAGCGTCCGTTGCAACACCAACACCGACGCACCAGGAGGGCAATTCTGAACGACGTGACGTTGGGGTGCATAAGGCTGTTGCGGTATATCAGGGTACTTAAGGCTGTCGTTCGATAACGCGGGACCTTGGAAGCAGTAGCGCGGCCGAACCACGTTTCTTGGATGCCGAACCCTCCAAGATGTGAGATGCGATGCGATGCAATGCTTTGCTTTGCTTTGCTTCTGCTCACGTTCTTCTCTTCCCGCTGCACCGTTCCACAAATATCTGCTCGGTAACAAATCACAAAGTGGCTGGGGGCCGATGGAGATTTGAGATATGCTGCGTTCTTGTGCGAAAAGTGCACATGTCCATAGCCCCAGTGCCATTTGGAGAATGAGACGAATGAACAGCCACACCTCGAGATAACTCCTGCGTGTCACTTACAAATGCACCTCGGGGGCCGTTCAGTGATTTCCAAATACACTCGGACGAACAACGGTCAAAGGTAGAGCCTCAATTTCTCCATTTTCCATAAAGCGTGACGAAAGAACTCCCAGCTTTTGCCAAACGACTCTCCATCGCAAAAAAATCGCTGTCTTTGCAAAGGAAATTGTGACTGCTTCTTGAAATCGGACTACCTGAGAATGGTAATCATCTCACCCTCACATCACCTACGCATTTGGCTACGTCCACCTACCATCAGTGAGGTCCCTTATTCTAGGATGTTAGATCTCTACTGATGCATCAGACAGTCGAACATCATTATCACAGAGTTGGGTGAAGATGAATTCCAACCCATCTGCATCAATCCAAAAAGGGAAAAGCCCAGCAAAGTGGTATGTTTTTCTTCCTCTTATCCAATCGAGAGATGATATATCCATTCTCGTAACTCCAAGTCTAGTGGCTCAACGCGAGACTTATGTCGGGGAAAGCAGAGTACAAGTATAGATGGACGGTGGGTCAGGTTTTAAGCGATATGAGCCCAACAAATCCTGTTGTCAAACGATAGCACAGAACTGACGTGTTTTCTCAACAGTCCTAACTGTCAAACCCAAGACTGGTGCAGAAGTAAGGCCAGTGGGGTGCTTGAACGGTACCTGGCAGACGTCCAAAGACACGAGGAAATTGCGTGTGGGGTATCCACCACACCCGAGAAGACCGGTCGAGCAAAGAAGAACATGAGAGAAAAGATAGTATCAATGATGAAATCTTTCTAGGCTGCTCAGAAGCGGTGAGGGTATACGCGGGAAAGAAATGCAGGGAGGCAGTGTGTGGTGGTGGTGGTACGGCCGAGAATGTATGTGGACAGCTGCTTCCAATTTGGTTGCCTCGTGTATCAACTTGTTTGAAAATTAAAGCAAAGCCTATTATAGACAGGCCTCACCGTCTTTTGAGTTGATAAGCTTTCGATTGACTGGAGTGCATCTACATGTATTATAGTATATAGAATAATGCGCTGGCGACTTGGCCGGTCAAGACGAAGTGTTCCCTGCATGGTGAGCAGGGGAGCTAGCGGATGGTCCCACGGCTGTGTCACGCTAAACATGAAGGCTTGATTTGTTGTTCCGCCGGGAGAGTCTAGCGGTGTGCTGCTGCGAACTGCTCATCGCAAAGGGTCTGTGGACAAATCGGAAGTGTAACGGGCAACCCTAACATGACCCGGGCACTGTACATGCCAAACATTTCCTTCCAGATGTCCCTGTAATCGTAAGGTCTTGCTCGATACAAGATGTAGTATCTGCGAATCTTTTGAGAAACAAGAAAGCGTACAACTCGCTTTCTTTGCTGTCTAGTGGAACGAACTTAGCAACTATATCAATGAACGAATTTTACACTCGCTTTACTAAAACCTCCAAAACTTGCCATTTCAACTAGATCCAATATCCAGGCTAAGTCTCAGCGTATATTCCAGTACAAGGTCTGCATACATGAACGAACGTGTCGGGGTGTGGCTGGTGGTGTCATGCGGGAAGTCGTTCATGATAAGCGATTAGAAGCTACTGGTCGGTTTGCGGTTGGCAGCCCCGTTTGCAAGCATCGTTTCTGGGTTATGGATTTCGACAGACTTGAATTCCTTTTGGGAGCTGCCGCGTTGGATCTCTTTTCTTTTGTCTGAAGAATATGCAGTGCCCGCCGTGTTGGCCTACATAATTCCATGCGCACGCCCTGTACCTAACTCAAAGATCTGACATACGGTCGACTGCGGTATCGTGTGTAAAGATGACAGGTCGAATCTCGTGGCAATGATGCCAGACGATTACACCGTTGCATGCAAACTCCCTCTTTCAAAGCTCGAGGGTTGGGCTGTGGTGAGGCGTGCAAGATGTTGTGGTGGCCACGAACTTGAAAGTATTAACTGGGCACGCCAGAGAATCGTGTGTTGGAGAAAGGCCGATCATTGCTGGGACAAGAGTTCACCGCTCATTCCCGGGCATGTCTGCTTGTGAAATCAGAAACTGCTCGTTCAATAAGGCCTCCAAATTCTGAGGCCCGGATGCCATCTCAGCCTTCTGGTAGTGGTGGCTCCACTAACTCAGTGTGAATTGCTCGCATATGCTGATCCTTCGGAGAAAAGGTGTTGTGCTGGATTGGGTCGATGGTGGATAGTGGATGAGCGTGATCCACTGTTGGAGGTGATGTGCATGAGGTATGCAAGCGCTTGCTGTAGGCATCACCCGCGGCAGAGTGCCTGCGAGGCAGCCCGCAGAGCAGGTTGCGAATTGACATTGGCGCTCCTGTTGTCTGGATTATTGGGACGAACGCGATGATCTACTCGCTGGCCATCTGCCAACGCATTGATTGCCAGATCTCGCGACGGTTGAGACAGAAAAGATATGGCACAGCTCATATCGCACAACTGCCCCCAATTCGAGGATCGAAACGGAATCAATGAGTGAAATCTTATATGCAGCATGCATGTCTTGAGTCTGTAAGACTGCAAGTTGACGAGGAATGCCGTTGTCCTTGTGCAAGATTTTTTGCTGGAGGAGGATCCAAAAATAAAGGACTTTAGGACCTTAGGACTTTACACGTGGTCACATGATACGCTATCTCAAAATAATGTGGTCTGGCACGCTAAGTAAACCATCATCAAAATACATAGTGACAACTCAATGCTCTGGCGATAGCAAGGTCCTCGGGGTTAGTCCCACCAGAAACCCCATCAATGGCATTGGCTGTCTATGGGAACAGTCCCACGAGAGAGAACGGTCTTCATTTGGTCAAAGCGACACGTGCACCCCCTACGTCAGCCGGCTGCTCCAACGTCTAACGCTGAGAACTGCAAATGCGAGATTCGATCATAACCATAGCGAGGTATACGTTTTGTGCGACACACCAGCTCGGGTTGCAATAGGTACAAATATGGATCAGGTGGGTGCTTGCAGCATACGGTCGTACCCGCGGAGATCGGATCAGGATCATGAACGTTCAAGCCTTCTTCCTGGCCCTTTCACAGCCTTGTGCAAGACTGGAATCTGAGAGACTTGCTTCCCCGGATGGCAAATGTTACCATCACCGAGTAAGTAGTGTACCGGTGTGGCCCATTTTTCGAGGCACAGCATTGTCTCTTTTGTCTCCGGGGGGAGCGGGATATGCAAATCTGATGGGCAGAGAGCTGCAAGTAGCCTGGAGAGAACCCGCAAACGATGAATCTCCAGAAGGGCGGCGAGAAGCTCATACATTGCATTTCCATGGCCCTTACATATATGCAAGCTGCCTGTCTATATTCAGGAACCGACGATCCTGGGTATTGGGGTTGAAGTAATCGAGATTCACGAGTCAGCAGAAGCTGAATCTTCAGTTGGCATCTTCGGATCTTTGGTTCTGTGGCTTCAGCCTTTGATCAAACAAATCCTACACGTACAAATGAGGAATTACCTCCGTTTTCAATCGACCCCAATTGAGTCGCGTGCATTGCATCACGGCGCCTACGAATAAGAAGCGAGCTTGTTCCCCCCCCTCTAGAGTTCTATCCACAAGGCTCCGTCAACCCAGGATTTCAGCCGCAGTTTTCTTCATGAAATGAGGCCCCCGCGAGCAAAGCAAAGCAAACCCGTTCACAGATAGCCACAGCCGCAGCTATAATTGGGGCTATATAGCACATCCCGTCTGCTGGATGAGGTGAGCTCTTCTGAAGCTTCAGAGCTGCTCTGCACTTTACCCGACACTCGACCCTCGGCCCTCGACCCTCATCGGCGTCTATGGGAGTACGAACATAATTAGTTTTGTGTTTCAAGGTGCTCTCCTGTCAGCAAGTCTTGATTTCCTGAGTGGCCAGTCGTCTCTATTGCAACAGCTCCCCAAACTTTATTCTTGCTGGGTATATGCATCAAGCATCTTGCTATAAACGTGCCGCAGAAGGTACCTTTGATCGTCATGCCGATAGCACACCGCCAGTATGGTTCACGAATCTGGGGCCGAATCCAAGTCCATCCTGCCTTGTCCCTCCCATGTCCCTCCCATGCTGGCTATACTTGGTCCGCCGGTCAAAGGACGACCCAAGCCCTACCTACACCATACATCCTCACCTTCACCTTCCGACCTTCATCCTTCACCGTCTCTTTGTCGCGCGTAATGTCTTTAAAGTGCGGCTGCTCGGCTGCAAGGCTGCCCACCACATCGGCAGGGACTTGTCCACAGAAGAAATAGTCGCAAACTGCTCCAGACACACTAGACAACCTTGCGTGGATTCGGGCACTCTCTTACCTTGACATGGAACGTGTACGGCAGCTTGCATTAGGGTCTCTTAGTTGTCAAAGTGCTGTGCTTTGGCGGCCGAGTTGACGAAGGAGTTATAAATGTGAGAGCACATAACCCCCACCTCCTAACCACTCCTGCTATAAAGCCCAGTCTCTGCACTCATGCTATCTCCAACCTACATTCTATACAGATATTGTATTGCAGTTCAGTATAGCGGTTTCCATCTGGAGTTTTGTTTAGTCTTGCACGGTATATACGTCCGACGCTACCAGACACCGAGACTTTCAACACCGCTAATCGTCACACAGCAATACACAATACTACTCCTCAGAATTTGTCTCGTAATATCTTGCAATGAAAACCAATATGGCATCAAAATCGCGTACCTCCTCCATACAAGCTCAGAACGCATCAGCCGAAAGGTGAGTGTTATACCTCAAAGTTGCTTTTACGCACTATACAAGGAAGACGATTGACATGTCTTCAACAACAGTTCTCTCGCTGCTACACCCACACCGACAGTATATCTTTCTGCTGTCAGCTATCAGCGCTATTATCACTCATCCACCAACGCGAATACATTCGAGACTAACGGCAACGACAACACTCCAGCCGACAACATCCACCAACTACCTCATCACACCGCTTACCAAGAGGCCTATTTCTATCCTGGGCAGTTTGATTCCACCGTCAATTATGTCCCGCTGTCGTACCAGCCTGAGCTCGGCGATGATGATTTAGGCTTAACAAATGGTTACAATACTCCTGGCATCAATGCTCCAGATATCGTGCATGAACAGAATAACAACTACGGTCCCCCACCTCAAGTTTCCTATAAAGCTCAACCTGGTAGTTATGATGTCCAAATCAACGAAGCAGCGACGGATGACATGACTCTGCGATGGTCGTCCGAGCAGTGGCCTCTCGAAGAGGCCACCGCTGGTATGCGGCGAAACGATAGCAGGCGACAACATAACAGGAAATTGAAGACTACCCTTGCCGATGTTGACCAAAAGCTCAAGGCGAAGAAGCGATAAAGTAGAAGTGGCTGCATCCCGTTAGCTGGTGTTACAAAAAAAAACGTTGGAGTGTAGGATTTGGGGAATACGAGGGTACACAAAAAGGGTATTACATGGGATGAAAATCGTTTTAATAATTGTCGTTCTTTTATTACTTTTCCTATCATTCATTTTTTCTTCCTCTTTTGTCTTCTTTTATGTTAAGTGTCTGTCTCTCTTGGTGCTCTTTTTGTTATTATTTTTGCTATCGTCGAGTTGTTTTTTGGTATTAATCTTGTATTGTTGTCGCTCTGCTATAAGGGCCAGATAGAAGCATATTGGGCTGCTCTGTCTATTACTGTTTATTATTTAGTGCCACTTTTCATAGAAGTAGTCATTTTTTGTTTTTGTACATCAGTCTGCTTCCCTCAAATTAATTATGCGGCCTCGTCAAACTCATGGATCAACAAAGCCATGCTGAGTCTGACGTCAAATATCTCTGTCGGCGCACAACATGTCAACAAGCATACTATGTCTATCACATGAAAATGTAATAGTAGCCCTTGCACAAGTCTGATGAGATCTGAAAGAGACTACTATTTCGACCTCTGTGTATCGTTGCGCAGTGACGCACCGCCATTACGTTACGACACTCCTGCAACCCATTTCGAGATCCGGCTTATCTTAGCGATCGTGTAGCCATCCACGCATGCATTCACGCTGGACCTTGGGGTCCAAGTCGTCAAATCAGCAATTCTCGTTTTGTGCATGAGCGTAATACGGTACCGTGCGTGCATGCGTGCCATGCAATGCAGCCTTGCGTAGCTAGCTAGATATGTTGGTTGGATGTTGGCTATCTTAGCGACGAACAGTGTTTATCCAACACTCTTTTCGTTCTTGGGGTACGAATGGGGAAGGAGGAGGTGGTATGGGAAGTAAGGAGATTGATCTTCACTTCATCAAGATGCGGTGTTCGATTTATTGCACAGATTCGTGACGTTCATTTCATTTCATTTCTTGGTCTTCTGTGATACAGCCTTTCTGAGTACACCATGCTCGGACCTAACAAACTAGCAAAGCGAAACCAGTACCATTCCATATCGGTTTACCAGCCCCTGGAGATGCCTGGGAACCACCACATGATTGATAGTAATTTAGGCATCGTTACCATCAAAGGCGTGGATAACGGGCTCAAGCACATTGGTCGTGTATTGGTTAGGCTCGTTGCCAATGTCATACTCGCAGGTAAGGAAGACGCCAGGAAGGACATGGTTCTCATCAAGAGTACAGTCCACGGCAGCGCAACCAACTTGAGTAGCCGACTTCCAGATCAACTGGGTGAAAGCAGAGACCTGCACTGATATTAGCACCTTTCATGGGATACAAGCATAAGCATGCACACTTACGAGGTTGCCGAAGTAGTCAGTGGAGGGATCAATGGAATAGTCGTAGCTAAGAAAATTTGTTAGTTTTCATCTGATGCGAGGTCATGCACGCGTGTATGGACTATCAAACTTACGCATCGCCCATGCTATGCCACTTCTCAATTGCCTCGTCCGTCGTATTGGTGCCCATGTAGAAGTGCTGCTGGTATGGGGAGGTCTTGGTGGGGAAGTTACAGGTACCGCTAACAGTTGCTGCGTAGAGGGCCATGGTGTTGTTCCACACAAGCTTGGGAGCGCCGTGGAGTCCGCGGAAGTAGTTGAGGCAATCAAGAGTGTGGTTTGGGATGACTTCACGCTCAGCCCTATACGACACGCGCCATCAATGCATTAGCCTCGCGCGCAACATGGGAAGAGGGTTTGCCTTGGCATGTTGACCTGTACTTACTTGATCTCCTTGGAGACGACGCCACCCAGGGCGGGTTCGGTCAGGATCAGAAGCGAGATGATCGCGACAAGGCCGGTAAAGGCTCCGAGGTTCTTGAAGAACATCATGGCGTAGACAGCGAGGGTTTCTCGATGGGAAGATTGACTTGAGGTGAGGTTCAAAGGAGTGACTTGGTTGAAAAGGAGGGGTTTTGTCAAAAGAGTGTGGTGTTGTTGGTTGGTTGGAAGATTGAAGTTCTGGAATGCGGAGGCTTGCCCTAAGTTTAAGTCACACGTGCTCCCCCCTGATCTGGGGATTCACCCGGTTTAGCAACCACGCGCTCCTGCTTTGCCTGTCGTGTCTAAAGTCGCTACAGGCGAGAGACACTTTAGCGAGCATCTTCCGCATCTTGCTCCGTGACCCGTCGCTTATGTTGGTGCTTTCATCTCACTTTGAAGTTTGAAATGGATGTCCAAAGTTATGAATGTTGATTTGAAGTGGCTGATGTTTCTCTGATAGGCATTTGGTGCTAGAGAAGTAGATAAGTCAGTCTGTCACAGCTTCCCCCAATGTTAAACCAGCTGTTGCCATATCACAAGCTCACAGCCTATTATTCTGCTCTATTTAAGCACATAAGAATTTTATATGGAACATGCTACATAGGATAGGTACACCATAAAAATCGAATCTACTTAAGATCCAAATGCTGCACAGCATCTAACTGGCTTTACACGAATCTTCTTGATTATCCTGTCGCTCTAGACGAGTGAGCCAAACCACCATCTC
The DNA here is from genome assembly GCA_029641185.1 of Pseudofabraea citricarpa. Taxonomy (NCBI): domain Eukaryota; kingdom Fungi; phylum Ascomycota; class Leotiomycetes; order Helotiales; family Dermateaceae; genus Pseudofabraea; species Pseudofabraea citricarpa. The sequence goes on from JAPWGK010000031.1 coordinate 265,499, forward strand.
GGAGACAGCCGTGGAGACCCAGGTTAATGCCCCAGGGGTTTGATAAGCTATTCTTTAGTCCCAAGCCTGACGCATGGATCTTCCCGGGGAGCCGGACATCCTGTCATTGGAAATTTAGTTCCCCGTGCGCACAGGCTCTTGCAGATTATTTACACCGCCTTCACAACGACGCGGGACGCGTCTCGCATCGCGAATCATTACACATATCCTATTACTACATCTAATTTTCGGAGACCGTCCATGTTCAGAATGAACGTACAGGCAATGGTGGCTCCTTTTCCCCGTCAGGTATATCCATCAACCTTATCACTTGTTGTCCTTTCTACAGCATGCTGACAAGGCGAAAACAGCCATATCCTGAGGGGCTGATTTCAAGGCTGTATCCGCGAGAAATGCAGGATGACAGCTTTCTAATGCGCCAGTTCTTCAAGACGAACTCTAATGATGGCATCTTCTTGACGTGTCGCACATGCCATCATAATGACCGTAACGTTAGATTTTTGGACGATCAGGTATCTCTGTTTCTTCAACATCTTGAATATCATGGCATCTTCATACCCAAACAAACACAAACACAAAACCAAGGCAGCTTTTCAACCTCCGGAGCTAGCACCAGTCATGTACAGTATGACGAGCCTCCACCTATCAATCCTCAGAATCAATATCTAGTTACACCCAGCAACTACTCATCCATCTATGCCCAACCTGTACAAGGAGCTGCACCCTTATCTCATCCACGAGATTTGAACCCTCCAATGCCACATCGTGTTGCAAAATCAGGACACAGTCATGCGCACCCCAAGGACAGTGGCTTTAAAAAGGCAAACGTAGCAATCGAGGGGCTTCAAGAAAGGGTTGCTTCCTGCGAGAAAATGGAAGGGGCTTGCATGGATAATGTCGTCCAACAAGAGAGCAAGATACGTGAACTTCAACAGATCAATATCGACCAAAGACAAAAGATATCTCTCCTAGCCTCTCAAGTTGACTCCTTGGTGAGAGAGCTTCAGGTCCAGAGAGACAGCCAGAGATTTCTCATGGAGAAATGGGGGAAGAAGGCGGAAATGGACACGCAATGCATAGAGGATCTTCACAAAATGCAAGCTGCTGCAGAGAAAATCCACATCGAAAGACTAGAGATCCTCTCCAAGTCAACCGCAACCCGGATGGAAAATCTGGGGGCAATAATTCAGGGCCAGCAAGCACAGCTAGATTCATTTGCGCATAAACAAAACGAAACACAACGCCACCAGAAGCGGAAGTTGGACGAATTGGAGGACGATCAAATTGTCATCCTGGGAGAGTTGAAGAAACAAGATCGCAAGCTCGCAAAGCTTCGCCAAACTTGAGGGAATTCATATGTTAGACTTCAACTCCGTGCACATATTACGAATCACGATGGCGCTGGTGGGTTTGGACGTATATACTTGGGAGGCATCAGGCTTTTTTTTGTTTTTTTGCCTGTAAACAGGGAGTTTTTGAGTAGATGTATAATTTACATTGGCTGGGTGCTTATGCATATTTTATACGATGTAACTAGCAGTAAGCAATTCGTAGTACGTTGGGGATTATTAGATAGAAGGCCACCCTTTTCCTTGAGGCTACTTTATAACCATGGACGTTCTGGTTACTATCCGGAGTATGATATCACAAAATGAAGGTATACTCACGTGACAGGCGAACTGAAGGTCATAGCTCCCTCGGTGTTTGCGTGTTCTCTTACATTCAACAATTAAACCTCGAGACCTCGGGGCTTGGAAATGTCCGAAGACCAATGGTTCGTCCTATGCCGGAGTCCATGAACATACAGTACAAGTAGGAGAACGATCCAGGAGAAATAAGTCTCTACCGGGTCTCCCGTCACCCGACGCCCCCAGCATAGCCTGCAGAGAGTAGGTTCCAACTTCCAACTCCTTCAGAACCTTGTCTATGTTCTTACCGAACCCAACTGTTATATTAAAACGCACTGACCCAAAATAGATCTCGAGCGCGAGTAAACCAAATCGATGTGGGCGACATGAACGAGTACGAAGCCTTAAACAAACCTGTTTGTTGGGCCAATATCTGCCACCCAGTGACCACCCTGGAATGATTGGCACGAACCTTTTGGCTGTCTAATTTTCGAGGAATGTACAGTATGGTATCCAAATGTGGAGTTGCTACCGAAACCCAAATAAAGCATTGTCGATTAAGTATTATGATTGTTTGGGCCGATTCTTCGGCGCGAAATCGCAAGAAACGGCTTCGGGAACCACTACGAACTATATGCTTGTGCATTAATTGGTGGAAAATCAAACGTTCTTGATTGCCTTTCGAAAGAAGCTTGCGGTTTTCTATATTCGGCTGTTGAATGGCTCTGGGAGTTGTGACGGTAAAGTGCAATCTAGATTTAATTCCACGACTTGTTTCAAACAACCAGCGAGTACGAGAGTGATATTCACTCAACAGTGAGAATTCTTAGGTCGCTTCGAAAACCCTTGATTGGAGAATCAAGCAATTGTTCAGAGGCTGTTCTGCCAGTCGAGTCGCCCAAAGGGCCTCAATAACGAGATACCAGCCAATGAGTGATAGTAGCCACTCAGGGGCTGTGGTTCAGAAGTTAGCCTGACGCGGATTGCCTGGGATTTACGGTGAACACATCAATTACTAGTTGTGGGAAATTATATCCAACATCGAAGATGGCAGGGTTTTGGATACGCAGCTCTCCGAGTCGGCATAATCATTGTTACAGCAGTGTGCTCATCCAGGCTGAAGATTGGCTGCCTGGATGGCGAATCCTAGTACCAGAAATTTTCTATGGGTCAAAAGTGTTTGCTGTTGGAGGTCCTCATGATCACAAGTTGCTAGGCGCCCATGGTAGGTGGGAGAAAAGAGTGTTGGTCCAACAAGGCACCACAGTAGTGGCTGAGCATTGATGAGGCGCAGCCTACGAGAGACGATATGAAAGAAGCCCCCATTCCTCACATATGCTTTGCAAACACTTTTAAAGTTTGACTAGTTCTTTACTTGCCTCCCCAAAACTATTATCACCATGTCTTTCGGATGGAGTGCGGGCGACATTGTCTCGGCTTGCATATTAGTCAAAGATATCGTCGACTCTCTTGATGCGACAAGAGGCTCAGCAAGCCAGTACCAGCAAACCAAATTATTTTTGGACAATCTGAATGGCACTTTGAACATTTTGAAGATGATGACGGATTCTCATTTCCAGGGAGAATGCGAGGAAAACATACGGAGACTCATTGAGAGTATGAATAAACCCATAAACGATTTACTTGCCATGATCAAGAACTACAGCAGTGCGTTAGGGAGAGACACGACAATGAGCGAATCCAGGAGCTTCCCAAGGAAGTTGAAGTGGCAATTGTTCGATTCGAAAGAAATAGCAAAACTTCAAGATGCTATTGAAAGACAGATCAGCAATCTGAATACTGGCCTTGAAGTACTCATTCTGTGAGTAGATATCCTTTTCTTTAATGCAATGTTTAGTTCAATATTGAGCATCAGCTCTCAAAGACTATACATTCTCGACCAGGTGTGCATTCAACAGCTAATAAGTTCAAAGCAAAGCCTTAAAACTACTCCCAGCCCAAATTCAAACGATAGTTACGACTACTTTCGATGAAAAGATGAAAGATGTCGCCCAGAAGCCTGATGTGCAAGCCATAAATGTGGGTATCGCAAATATAAATCAGCATGGTGGTACGCTTGTGCGCTATTTCAAGGAGTACATGACAACTACAGAAGCCAGTACACAAAACCTCGAAGAAGTCAGCCGCAATATTCTAGCTCGCACGCATCTTATTCTGGAAACCTTGGAAAGGCAAAGAGAGACAACACTCCCGCAACGTGAGGCTTTAGAGCCAGTATTATCGAGGCGAAGCGGTTTTCCACCAACACATTTAATACCGTCTATACATGACAAACAAACTGAGATCAGTCTCTGCCTCGCAGCTATAACACAAAGCAAATATTTATCAGTCTCGACAAAATTTGAGTCATTGGATGATACATGGCGACCTGATGTAAGGCTGCATCGGAAGCTAAATACCTGGTGGACTTATGATTTGACGAGCTTCCTTTGGATCAAAGAACCGGCGTATCGTAGACTTTCGAAGAATGCTATTGCTGTCATAACTGCTGCAAACAGATCACGAGTTCCCACAATGCATTGCAGATTCCAAGCACGTTCAGATGATCAAAATGTGGAATCTGGAGATTTACAGTCGATGGTGGAGGTCCTGTACTCTGCGATCTACCAACTTGGCATGGCTCTTCTCAAAGCAAAGAGTTCTGAATGGAATCTCTCTCCAGCAAGGTTTGAGCAACTGAATGGTACTCCAGAATCGATCCCTACAGCTCTAGCGTTAGTGCGCGATCTCATCGGAATCATACGTGGCAGACAAATCATAATTTTGTCTGGGTTCGAGACGTTCGACGACAAAGACAACGCCACTTTACGTGAGCATATCTCTGCTCTGCTTGAAATTCTTCGTCCCTCCAACGAAATCATTGAACTAAATATCATTAAGACTTTGGTCTTCACAACCGGACCTGGCCCAACTATACTAGAAGAGTCTTTGGGAAACAATGAGAAATTGAATCTCTCTACCCCAACCAAACAATGCTCTTTCTACCCGTTGATTTTCCCTCACCAAACGTCAGAGATATCGAGCAGAGCAGAAGACTTGTACTAAAGGCCTACCTACATCAGAAGCTAACAGAAGTTGCCAAGACCCTTACCTGCTATGCTATTTCTGTTTTTCTAAGCCAACAATGCAACAAGACTGTGGTTGTCGCACATTTGTCTACACCAAACCCTATTGCGGTTGCCGATAGTCACAAGAGAACAGATGGGTGGATTGCCAATACTTTAAAAGCCTGGGTTCATTATGGACAATGGAGACAAGGCACATTGCCGATTTGAGTTGGTGCCATATCTAGCGGCCCGTCGAGCCTTGAGCGAACCTGGTCGTTGGGTAGGCAGAGACGGCAGCTAGGTTAGTTTGTGACTGTAAAACAGCCTCGAACGTTCAGCATTCGCAGCCAAAACTTACAACGCTATGTGCATGGCGAGATTTATCCATTGGAAGGTATTTGCACTGCTCATTGGGCATTATAGGGTCGAGCAGAAACTTTCGCAGCATTCTTGACCTGCTGGTCCTCTTTCGTGACTAATGTGGAAAATACTGTTAATACTTTTCTACCCACGTACTTGATCGGATACTGAAATCACTATATCATAGCATATAGAGTATTCATTCAAACTCACCCAAAGTTCTTGTTAGTCTGACTCGTGGGATACTTTTCGATGCGCTACGGACTGCGTGTGAGTAGGCTTCGGTGTGGTGGATAGCTTACATGGGCCCGATCAGCTTGCTAATCGATAAGACTACTTCGTAGAGGACTCGTAGCTCGAGAATGAGGTACCTTAGTGGCACTCTATGAATACTTGTTCGTACCTGTCCGACTGTTTATCTACTGGTATCATTAGCTCCTTCGCAGACTTCGTGGCCCTTCCAGCCATGTTTTGACACCTCTGACCGTGGGGAAACGGTAGACTTTTGTTTCCCATACGCGCATAAACGATCAATGCTCTGGGTGATAAATCATACATATTTTGCATTGCTCGGCAAGCATGCCAATGTGACTTCTTGCGAGACATCAGTGCATTTTTCCCACGAACTTTTTGGGGAGGTCAACAGCAAACTCAATTTTAAAGTTTCCTGTCCGGGATGAAGCAGCCAAGCAGATCTCACGCTTTCCCCCATCCTCAGACGAAGATCCTGGTCTGTTTCCTTAAATCCGAGAATGAAACGTAAAATATGTTCGGGCCACCAGCCTGAGAAGTTTCGATGCTGGGGCACCGTGCTTCCGGGTCTTGGTAACTTCTTCAATCAACGTATCGGCCGAAAGTATCAAAGTTTCTAGAGCTTTACCGAGAGGCCTCGGTTGAAGCATGCAATGTTCGAGTAGAAGCTGTGCTCAGCTTTGTCAGAGTTGAGGCAGTCAAACATGAAATAACGCAATGACATCAGTCTTATTGATCACAATGTTTACTATACGTATAATGAAGCAGTAAGATGGGTCTCGTGCCTGCGGCCAAATGAGAGGCAAACCCCGCCTTTTCGGTATGTGTCGAAATGTGTATGGGAGAGTTTATTAAGCGAAGTGCATGAATGCACAGAGAAAGTTTACCGACACAAACTTTACCAGTCAGCGTGAGCAAGCTAATATGGTGGCAAAGCTGAGTGGTCAGATACCCTGAAAGAGAGGAGAATAAGGTTCATGGCTATGATACTGGCCCGCAAATTTAGTGTTGTCCCTAACCTTTCTTCAATGGTTCTCAACAATCTTAACTTATCACCAAGGCACAGTAGGCCTGAGAGCAGACAGGCTCTTGGAAGCTACTTATGCATACAAAGTCGCAGGAACCCCACTATCTCGAAAGGCAAGCAAGCAGCACTTTTACAAGGCATGTATTGTACTCCAGCTAAATCTCGACAACTTCGTGGTTTTGTTCCATTTTCTTTAACATCAACCCAATGCACACAACTACCATGTACGAAGTCTACAATCTTGCTCGGGTTGCCCAGCAAAAATTGTTATCTGAGGTGTCAAAAAAGTCCCACAGCCTTCGGCGACTGTGCGGCCATGCCAATCTCTACGATTCCTTACTGCTAGACTTGAAGACCTCGAAACAAAAGGAAGCACGTGAATCGGAGCTTTTTTTTGCTCTGCACGAAAAGATGGAGGTTGATGAGCTTTCACCTGACGATCTCGAAATGGAAGACTACGCCGAGGAAGTTGAGGTTGAAGAAGATTGGGAGAAAAAGGAGGAATTGCCCGTTCAGGCTGAGTCCGGCTATGAGCAACCGACACAGGCTCCTGGTGATGCCGAAGGATATGAATCTGATGAATCTGATTTGGATTTTGACGCAGACCAAGAAGGGCTCTGGGCAGGCTGGGAGAAAGATTATGCACTGTCTCATGCAGACTTTATGAGTGCTGTTATTCTCGCAATCGACAATAATATGAAGGCTTTAGAAGTGGCTCCTTCTGAAGTGGTGGCACCGCGATCGCTCGAGCTATCTGATTCCCAGCGGCAGAGTCCAGAGGTTTCGCGGCATCTTTCATTCGGCATAGATTGTACAGAAGGCATTCTAACGAATGGATAGGCGGTTTTAATGGAGTATATCATCGGATCATGTGAATTCGGAGTCTAGGGGGGATATGGCGTTCCGGATACTGCCAGCATGTTGTTATGTTGACTAATGGTGTTTGGATGGAATATCGTGGAATTGTAGGCGCAGAGGTTGAGAGCCAGGCTCAGCTAGCTAGCCACACTATTGGCAAAAAGTTAAAGAGGTGAAATCAAATATTTTATGACATATCCAACTATGCAAATAATTCTCACGATGTCTCGTGAACCGAGGTAGTTCTAATGTTGACACTGATATTTTGACTGTAAATACACCTTCAACCTTCTAATTCACCGGGGTCTCAGTCTTGATATGAGAGCGACACTTCATAAGAGGTTGGATGCGTTTCCCAAAGTTATCTAATCCAATCAAGAAGTCATCGAAAATCAACATGATACCTTTCGTACCAGCAATCGAAGCAGCCTCGTCGAGAAGACCAGCGACCTTTTCAAAAGAGCCAATTAACGCGCCTCCATTCAGATTTACCGGGTTATCTGATCTGCTGATCCGGCTTGCGGTTGCCTTTGAATCTGCCTTGACATCCTTACTGGCTTGGCCTGCTACCCATGAAGTTGCATCCAAATCAACTCCCTCGCTATACCAGTCCCACTTAGCCCATGCCTCGTCGTCGGTCTCGTACGCGATAATCATAAAAAGTACCATGGCGCCAACATCACGGCCTGTCGTCTTAGCCGCTTCTACAAGTGCCAGATTCCCCTTCTCAAATGTTTTAGGAGTATTATGACCAGAGGCGCCACAGAAATTATAATCAGCGTACTCAGCAGCAAACTTGGTGCCTCTTTCACTCTGACCGGCAGCCACGATTGTGATCGGTTGAGATGGCTTAGGTGAGAGCTTACAGTCGTTCATGGTAAAGTGTTTTCCTTTGAAGTTGGACACGCCGTTCGTCCAGAGATCCTTCATCACTTGCACATACTCTTCGGCATAATCATATCGGTATCCGAAGTAAGCATTTCCTGGCCAGAGACCCATCTGCTCATACTCGGCAGGCTGCCAACCGGTGACTATATTAACACCTGATTTCATGTCAGTCTTTCATCCTTTTGGCTGACCTGAGTTTTTGGACGTGTGGTTTCTGCTTCACTTACCAAAACGGCCAGGGGCGATAGAGTCGATAGTGACTGCCATACGAGCACATAACGCAGGAGGCAGCGTCAGGATAGCAGTTGAAGCAAGGAGCTTAATCTTAGTTGTGACAGCAGCAAGACCCGCCACTATAAATCAAAACTGTACATCAGCACACTCTCGTCTCTATGATAAGCAAACGGAAAATACTGACTCAGAGTAAAGGATTCGAGGTTGTGATCCCAATGCTCTGTCCTGCCACCAAATCCTCGCAGCTTAATCATCGACAGAGCGAAATCCAACCCGTAGCCTTCTGCTTTCTGGACGATCTGCTTGTTCAGCTCGAAGCTTGGCATGTACGTTGGTGAGTTATCCGAGATCAACCAGCCGTTGTTCCCAATAGGGATGAATACTCCGATCTCCATCTTGAATGCGTTGTGATTCTTTCGTTCTTTGATTGTTGCACTTGTGCCGTGATATAATCAAACTACAGTTTTATTGTGAGTTATTTGAAGGAGTTCGACAAATGGTACAGACATTGTCAATTGACTTGTTGATCGCATCTCCGATGCAAGTGTCCTCTAGATATGAACCTCATGGTATTACTGGTCTGCAGTGAGCTAGGAGATAGAGATAAGGCTTGTCGGACGATAGTAAGCCAAGGCAAGGGTGGGTGGAATGTTGAAAGTGGGGTGCTGCTTAGAGAGAAGGACACATATAAAAAGACAGGTCATTGCGCACCAAGCAGGTATCTCTATACACTTCATATAACTGTAGATTATTGTGAAATGAAGCCCATTAACTTTCAGCGAAACAAGAATGTCAATGGTGATTTTTTGAGTTTCGCTCAGCAAGTTAAGCGACATATGTTCGTAGTAAATAAATTTGAGGGATGCTCAACACGCAGAATTTCCGATAGGAATTCCAGATTGAGGAACTGCTATTTGAATATGCGTCTATATCGCTAGGTGGTGCGATGGTTATCTAAATACCAACCCCCCAGAAGTTGTTATGCCTTTGGGTTAACTCCGGCCAGATATCAAGCTATTTGAAGACAATACAGAAGAAGCCTAAGGGCTGGGACAAACTGGTTTATGTAAATATACATATATTCCAGAGATATTATACTTGTTCATTGTTTGCCATATCCGAATGAACGTAACTTTTTGTATTCAATAAAAGCATTGCCAACTTCGGCAAAGTAAGTAATGTAGACCAGAGCCTTTTAGGAACAGATTACAAGTATCACTGTAAATATATTTGAGATGCCAAGCCGCGAATAACACGATGAACAGATTTAATTGTGTAACAAGAGAACTCAAAATTAATATATATCTCGATGCTCCTCTCACACATCTTCTAAAACCCGTTGATATTTTAAGTTGCCAAAGATTTAGTCACTCAAGCTACTTTACCTAGGCATTTAAACTTATAACCAGCTTTACAGTTTTAGCTTAATGGAGTAGACTCTCTTTTCACGAGTCAAGGTTTGTGAAAAATGCCGGAGTAGTTAATGTTTACACGACCATTGCACCTTCTCTGAACACAATCTCGAATTATAATATAAACAATAATCATTTGGCAACAACCGCGAACTCTCCTCCCTCAAACGAAGTGAAGTTTCAATTTCAATTTTAGAAAATGTATACTCAGCCACAAACACCATGGCCGAACCAAAGTTCAAAATCTTAGCACAAATCGTGGGACCCATCTAGAAAACTTGATCAGCTGCAACCACTCCTTATCTCTTGTTAGAAAGCTACCCAGAGATTATAGAGTTAGTTACAACCTGATACTGTTCTTCAAGACCTATGAAACACTGACAACAAGAGCTTCAATGACAATAGCACATATACACTTTGAAATATTCACTCGTTTTAAATTGCCTCGAGAAAGAAAACTTTGTGCAGAAAACGAAATAGGCCATCACATCGTCTCATAAGCAAGCAGAATCGATCATGTGCTGGTAGCTGATGCTTGGATTGATATCGAGTGGTGGTTTATCCTGGAGAAAACTCCTGTGAGAAATATCTTTAGTTAAGCGAGGAACGATTCGAGATGGAAGCCAGCTGGCTTGTAATTATTGACAATCTAGAGACTCTTAGTCAGTTTGTCACGCATTGATTATATTGGTATGTCAGTTCTAGTGCTAATATAAAAGCCCTTGAGCTTAGTTGAAAGAGGAGTCATTAGGTCTCCTCATTAGCGATTTCGTTTCCGAATTTGGACCCCATTATGGATTTCAGTGACTTACAAATGCCACAGTTTACTTAACACTGGTTGCACCCTGGTTGTTCTGAATTTAATCATTCTATAGGCACTCAAGTAATTCTACAAGTCATCTATCAAACTTGATAGAGTTTTGAGAAGTGATTACCATTCGAGAAGAGATATCCCGTGATTGGTTTCAACAACGGATCAATAAAAAATCCACAACGTTAGCATCTAGATAAAAGCCATGGTATTGGTGCGTAATAGTAAACAACAACAACTTCTATAGGCCCAAGTCAGGGATTGTTGACACTACACGTGACGCTTGACGACATGCCATTTTCGACAACTCGGAAGACATTCAAGACAATACTGTTCCCTGATTTTACACGAGTTATCAGGAGACAGAGAAAAGTGTTGGATTATGATCAAGTGAAGCAGGTCCCGAGTTCGGATCAACAGTCCGGTTCTGTAGATGCATGCAGCAAGTGATAATGCAGCCATCCGAAAACGGCTTCGTCATCCCTGAACACGTAAAGTACCTGAACGCCATGAAACCACGAACCACGAACCGAGGTCCCAAGCCTGACTGGTACGGGATTTCAATAGATCCTAACCAAGAGTTACACTGCAGCATGGATTTCAAAGCCCTTGGATGAGAGGCGGGGTAGCCGCGACGCTTTCTTCTTCGTCTGCACGTGGGGTAAAGATATGGAATCAATACGAACAAATATGCATCTATGCATGGTTTGGGAAGCTGGTGAGCTTCATATAAACCCAACTGCAGCTGAAGATGTCATTAAGCAGCGAGCTAGATGAGGTTGCAGGAACCCTACTATCTGTTGATATTAAGCACATATCAGAAGCAGACAATACAGCATTAGCACAAGAAACTTGCTAGCTCGAGTAACGGGTAATACTCTTGGCTTGACTTTATCTTAAGACAAATTATCAATTATCGAAAGACGATGTAGAGCGAGATCATTTATCCAGCGACCATTGGGTATTCTTGTTGACTTTGATGCGGAAATGTAGTCTTCATATGGTAATGAAGCCCCACTGAGTATCAGCAGATACAGGGGATTGGGCCATCGAATATGCAACCCAGAACCCAGAAGAGATAGTGATAAACACTGATCTATCTGCAGTACAACCTCGGAACGGGTTGCCGGGTAGCTGTTTATTCCAGATCCAAGATGCACAGGATGTATGGAAAGTCGCGGAGAAATTTGATTTATCCACGGCCTGATACTGAGGTGCCTCTTAGCCAGCCAGGCGAGGTCTTGAAGCATGCATCCGATGCACTATACGGGGGTAGATACTTTGAAATGCAAGACGCCTATTTAGATTTCGAGGGAATAAATGGCACCGTTGAGGAAACCAAATTGGAGAAATAGAATGATAAAGTTATCATAGGCACCAGGAAGACCCACCATTGATACTGCCTTCTCAATTATGCGCATTGGTCCAGAGAGGCAGGTTTAGGAAGTGGAGAAGAAGTTTGCTTGGCCTACCAATACGCGACCGAAGGGTAAAAACCAAAAGATTTTGGGACGTTTGAGTATCAAGATGAATGTGGATGGTACCGATGCCACCTCCCTAGCTATTATGAGAAGCATTCTGGGTCTGTCGCACGAGGAAGTGGAGAAAAGTGCTGCAGCAGCCGTACACGATCTGAAGAACGAGTCTATTCATGCCTGCTTCCCCATGGAAATTATATTTTACTGCCTTTTCTTTGCTACGCTATCTACGGCCGTAACCCCTCTTGAGTTATGTCAGCTATTGAGTCCAACCCCACCAACAACACAGCGATAATACCCTCTTCATCATAACCACATGTCCCAATGTCCATCTCGCTTTAACCTTCTGGTTTAAGCCGAGAATTATTATTCACATTGCTTCAAATCTTGCATTTAGGAATTTGGCATATATCGCTTACTTGATCGCTAAACGCCGATGTCCATCGTGTAACGAGTTAACAAAACCCCATACTCTAATCCACCAGTTGATTTCTTTCCTTTCTCGTTGGATTAAAACGAAGGATGTTAATCCTTTATAGTCATAGTGGCAAAGCGAAGACGTAACTCAAAGCTACCAAGTAAATAGAGTTTCTACGGTTGGATTTTGTGCGATGAAACAGTGTTCTGTCGTGAAACTAGATGTTCTAAGCATCTCACAGTAAATCTGCCTTTTAGATAACTTATTTCCTTCATGGTCTCGGCCCTCTGTATGGTCATATCTTATCAGATCCTATTTAGCCAGTTTAACCAGGGAGTATTACGCTACCACCCTGCTTCCCTTTAGGCTAAGTTGAAAGAACATAACTGCATGGAGCAAGAATAACCAAAGGATTAGATCATATGCAAAATTCCTAATCGATGGGCATTTGATAGACAATGAGTATGGCAGAATCCAAGCATAATGAATCCGACAGAACTAAGCTGAGTGCTTACGCGTAATATCTACCTACCCACCCGAAGATCAAGCAGAGTGTGATTCTTAGGATTGGAGCATAGAGATCATCTTCCCCTGGCTCCAAAAACGCTCCCTAATGCTCACATAGGGATGACTGAGACATTCGACGATATGGATGCTCTCCCTGCCGATGTTTTTGCATGTACTAGACTTAAGATTTGCCAGTTTTTAGAGAACAGCACACTTTGGCTACAGCAGCAATGCAGAAGGACCGAATATGAATGCGAAGTACGAAGAATGTAAGAGCTGAGGTTACAATCTCAAAGCGTGACGTCAAATTTGACTTTTGCAAGGCTACTTCGTCCATCACAAAGGACTAGAGCCTCAAGGATTTGTTTGGTACCGTGCTTGTTGGCAGGCGTTAAATGAGGTTTTTCGGAAACCACATGCCGGATTGACGCAGCACTGTACAGGATCAAACCATCACGAACATCTCTGAAACTCTTCGGTGAGCCATAATCCTGCAGCCTGCAGCCTGTTTGTAATCCCGAGAAAGCCAGCTAATTCCCGGTGTCGGCACGAGGTTACTGCCAAATTGTGGATGTGTAAGACGCTGGCCAGCTGGTAAGGTCAATGATCAGTGATCAATGGTCCAAATAGGCAATCCTCCCAACTCCAACATTCTACGAGTCAGTTGATTGCGAACGTCTGCTAGAAACTGGTCAGAGATGACTCCGAGCGAGATCTGTGTGCCGTGCTGTGCCACACCCCTGAGTCTTGACTTTTGAATCTTTTCACGAAGACGACCCCACTGGTTCCGCGTTGAAGACTCGTCTATCCGCACAGCGAGATTTAGCCATATCTCGGGAGCGAACAGACAAATTCCTCCCTCGCTGCCCTGACCTTGAAGTGTTTGGATAATCTGAAGATTAATCCCTTTCTCCAGACTCCACGAAGGGCGGTGACTTGATCAGTCCGATTTTGCGAGCCGTCCACTTGACTCTGGTTGCCCACCAAAAAAGCTGATCGCAACAACCCAGCGGCGATCTTGAGATGTACCGACCATCGAGGAGACTAAAGTATTCCTGAGCATTCAAGACTTCCTTCTTAGCTCGTTCAAGTCGGAAGCAAACAATGCATGCGGTACTCCGTATCCAAGATGGCGCATTCAAATCCCAGTGCACTTCACCCAAACAAACTCTTATTCTGTAAGGCTTTCAGCCTCATAGCTTGATCAAACATCACAGCTCCCTCAATCGAGTTCAATGATATCATCTAGGCTATCCGATTGCGGGGACATCGATTCTCACAACACTTACAGTAGCCGCGACTTCGCCGACCGCACAGTCCTCGATTCACCCCTCGAAACATCTTCAGAAAATTGGGGGCCGGCAGCGAGGAGAGTTTCTAAAAATTGGTTGAACGGATGGATCTACCCACTATTTGACAGGCAATCGCTGTCTAAGGTCGACCCTGAATCCATGGAGTGGTAGTCGAAAAGAGTTTCTGGTAACCACTTAGCCCTGTGAGTATTTCGCGGAGAGGTTTATATCCATAGTCATATATTAAATGGGTTGAACGACAAAAGATGAATCCACGGAACAACATGAGCCCGGTATAGTTACTGGACGCTGTGCGACGACCCTACATCAAGAGGACCTCGAGGCCTTGTTCTTTTCGACCATTCGGAATGAAAGCCTGAATCGTACCGATAAGGCACAGTCGCGCATCATCAGCCTCTACTCTATCCATGTCGAGCTCCGTTGATTTCCAGTTGGTTGTTGATCTCGGAGCAAGGTGGAACACAAAGTCTGCGGGCCGTAGCGGTTCTTCCTACTGTACAGTGTACGGTAGGAGTGCAATACTTGAACAAACTTGTCCCCTGAAATCTTCATTTCCAACTTCGGCAAAGGGAGAAAGAACACCAGGGGATCTGGCGAATCAGAATTGCTGGGTACCACTATTGTAATGTAGTGTACGAGTACAAACAAACTTGAAGGCTGAGCCTGTCTTCAGGAGTCGGACACTATTGAAGCACTTAGTTGGGGTCTGGGGTCCGGATAAGGATTGGGATTGTTTCCGCGTCCTCGGTGTGTTTGTACTTGGAAGTTGGAAGTATGTGTGCTGCTTCACCATGAAAGAAGTGGCCTGAGAATATACAGTAATAGAGACTTGCATGAGACGATGACATTTGCCGTTCCGGCACATCCAGCAACCATGTTTTTGGTGTCGCACAAAGATCTTGAATCCTTGAATCCTCAAATCAACTCTCGTGAGGCGACCCGGCACAGCCAGCTTACGCTCTATTCCAGATTCCAGAATGCTTCCTTTTGGCACCGGACGCGTGGGCGACAACTCAGCGCGTCGCACAAGAACGCGATGTCAGGGAGCTGGCTCGGGACTGGTGAGAATTCATTTATTTCCCTTGAGAAAAAGTCAAGCTTGATCGCTAGTCTGGCACATGCATCGGACGTGATAGCCCGAAGCATGTGGGAATCCCGGCCTCCTGGGAGCGGTCAATTTACCGATGCCTGTCTAGCTCTATGTGCTGCTAGGAAATGTCTCAGCGCCTCTTCTTATCCCTGGAAAAAGGTAAAGCACGGGGATTTCGAGGGTGGATCACGAACCTTCTTCGTCGCTTTCCTGGTACAGTAAATCGCAGATTCGCAGGACGGAGAGGAAACCGTGCTGGCTCCCGCTGCCCGCTGCCCGCTGGCCCTGAGATCGTACCATCATCATATATAAAAATAAAATTGGTGTCGCTTGTAATTTGGATCCCCTCATCCTCAGATGATATCGAGTCGAAAGTTGGTTGCATCCGCCATCTTGAATAGTCGAGCCACGGATGCATTGCATGTACATGTACTCGTACTGCATTGGAACGGTTATGTAAATAATGGCTGAATTGCCCGACGCGCAGCTCCATCAAAATATACATTCAAACGATTTTTATACTTTCCCAGGGTCCCCTCAACAGTGGCTGCGAGTCTTGCGACATCTCAAATGAATTCAGGCCACTGTTAAACGTCCACGACGTCAGTCAGTGTCCACTCCCCCGCGTGAAAGTCGCCGATAGCATGGCCTTGCGGAAGAGAGGCCGCTGCTCTCCAAAATGAAATTTGAACATCTCAATGTATTGTTTCTCACATAAGACGTTGGGTAATTGTTTCCAAGTCCAATATTCCGGGACCGTTATCTCGATTCTTGATGACAATAAGGAGATGATACCGGCGACTGTGCCACTTTCGGCCAGGCTTTGCAAATCATCTTAACTTTTGAGTTAAAGTCTATGTGGGTAGGTGTGCCCGAGGGAAATACAGCTGGTAAGTTCGTGAACGATGTGAGTTGATTTGGAGCAGGAAAGTCTGATAGCGCGAGCTGCATCCACCGGTCTCGACTTGGTGTCTTGCGTCCTTTGCCAATATCCGGGACTGGTCAATTGGGCATGAATATTTGGGTTTTCGTACTTTGGTAAGGCCCACGTTGTGGTTCTGTACACGGAGGTACAACCGTACGAGTTGACTCTGACGCTGTCCTCGTGGAGTTGGGCCTGATGAAGCTGCAGGACATCTGCCATGACTTGTAGCTTTGGAAATTCGAAATAGCCTGTGATCCCGGCAATCCTCGGACCCGGAAACATGACCTCTTGCTTCCTTTCATCACATATCACATCTCAAATGCCGACACAGGGTTTCAAGCTCTCTTTTGGGTTCACGAGAATTACACCACGCCGATTGTCCACGAGGCATTTTCTTGACCTGTCTCGACTGCCACTCTAGCTCTCTGGCCATATATTCGTCGGATCAATATTGTGCTCATCTTCTTTGGCGCCAAATGGCTGGCGTACCAGACTCTCTCCTGTCGTGTACTGTCGTGTCGGGAAAGTGCTATTAATGTGGCGATACGTGTACCACGCAGGTCTCTCCGCAAACAGAAATCCAGTTCCGTGGTGACCTTCAGACGGCCGATCACATTGGCCCATAGATTTACCAAGGGCTGACAAGGGCTCGACATGCCCAGCAGGGTGGACAGGTATACGCGAGCCATGGCCTCCCAGCGCCCCCTAACGGGCTCCCAGCGGCATCAATCAGCACTCGTACCATGGGCAAGCTCCCCACAACTTTCCATTTCCACTTTAAATCCACCTCATTGCTTCGGTTCCAATGCCAGCTCCAGGCCCCAAACTTTCCTCTTCTGGGTCCAGCCGCAGTAGAATGGTAGTGGAGCCTCTAGTGTTGCTGCCAATGAGCCATGGGGCATGTCTGAGCATTTTGCTTGGGGATCGCGCCGGAAATGTCGAGATGGCCACTGAGAGCTCTGGGAAAGTCGCTACTGAGGAGGGCAGGGGAGGTGCTTGCAGCCCAGCACTTTCATATCCTTTGCGGCCCTGGTCGTCCCGGAGCTTGGGTCGAACTGTGACGTTTTGGCAGGATTTGGAGCGACGCCAAACGTACTGCAGGCCATTTATCCTTCGAGGCCAAACCTTCTTCGGGGCTTCGCACAGCAGGCCGCCCGCTGTGAATAGCCTGTAGCCGTTCTGTAGCTCCAGAGGCTGGCGCTGGCACTGGCACTGGACTGGCACTGGCACAGGTAACAGGTGACGGGGTAATTTGGCGCTGTAGCAGAGAAATAATATGCAGTTGACCTTCTTATTCCGGGCGCGCTGCATCCAAAATCCTTCTCTCCCTCCTCTCACTCGTCCTCTCTGAACCCCTTCTTGCAGTCCGTGTCTCCCGTAGCTTCCAAGAAGAGCGCACCGTACATACGGATAGCTGCCCCTTGCCCTCCCGACGGCCGTTGATCTCGCTGCTCCATTCTGCTGCAGTGTTGGTGCTGCTGCTGCTTCTTACTCCAGCTCCTGCTTCTGCTCCAGCTCCTCCTCTGCGACATTGTGCATCACACTGTATCGTCCGTCCTGCATAACGTTGGCTGTCAACTTTGGGCTGGTTCTCCCGCTGCATGTTGCGTTTTGATTGCGCCGTCCGCCGCTCGCTGTCTTTCCAGAAGTCATCCCATTCCCGTGCTGGCTGCATGGTATGGGCAGGCATCGGTTCCACTTTCAAGACGAGCACTCGTTAGCGGTGACTATCACATCACGTCTGGCCACTTCGCTCTTGCGGTGCGACTTGTCTCCTCATCAATCCTTTCTCCGCCAACAAAAACAACCGCATCTCGTCGGCGACATCAACAGCGACAACGACATCGAACACCGCGACACTAAGACAGCGTCAGAAGGGCTCGAGGAGGATATCGTTATTGTGTAGGAGGAGATCATCGTAATCGTCAGCCCGCGTTCGGTTCAGCAACTGCAGCAATCAACAACTGTGCAGTGAGTGTTGTTTGTTGCAACACCCAAGGCTCGTCCCGCCCGCTCGGTCTGTGGTTCGCTAAAGACGAAGACATCCTCAATTCACACTTGCCCCTTCTTCAACCTCGACCTCTCCCTGGTTCGTGCCTGCTCTCGTGCTTTAT
Organism: Pseudofabraea citricarpa; assembly: GCA_029641185.1. Lineage (NCBI taxonomy): Eukaryota > Fungi > Ascomycota > Leotiomycetes > Helotiales > Dermateaceae > Pseudofabraea > Pseudofabraea citricarpa. The sequence continues at coordinate 283,882 of JAPWGK010000031.1, forward strand.
TAATTCATTGTACCTACCCCAGACCCCGAGCGAACGGAGGGAATTCCATGTCTGACACTGTCCGACAGAACCATAATCTAATATCGCATCAACCAGCCATCACTCAGCACGACCACCAGGCGTCGCACGCCTCGTAATTACCAGGAAAGTCCTTGGAAATTTCGACACATCACCAAGCCTATATCTTCGGGGTTTGATCCAGCTATTATCGTGACGATATTATCACTAGAAAGTCGGTCCGAAGCATATGAGAGAGGCAGGAATCTAATCTTCAAAAAATACGCCATTACTGGAGTTGCTCAATACTGACTAGACGACAATCTATGTTGACATAAGACTTCCACCTATTTATTTTTATTTTTTCACTTTGACGATTTCACACCCAATCTCTATTCAAAATGAGCACTCCAGCAGGATCAGGACCACAGGTCCCAGGTGACGACAAGCCAAAGAGAGGGCTCAGCAAGTACGTAGCCAAGTTTAAGAAGGCATTGAAGAGTGATGGAACGTCAAAGAGAGCGTCTATAGCCGGACCATCCAAGACTGCCGCTGCACCAGCCGAAGCAAGGTATGTCGATCAGAAGTCGAGGGTTGTTTTGACACACCATACTAATATCAAGTATAGCACCAGCAAGCCTGAAGAGGCCAAAGCTGCACCAGAAGCAGCCGTGAAGACTCCCGCAGAACCTGAAATCAAGACATACTCTAGAGCTCAACTGGATGCTGATCGAGCCAAGAAATTGGGAGAAAGATTCAAGCTTAGCATCGAACCACACGAATGGACCATCACTGCAGCGAAAGATATGCAGGTACGACGTATTGAGAAGCCAATTCGCATGCGTGTTCACAGAACATGCCACCGATGTGGTGCTTCGTTTGGGGCTAACAAGACTTGTGTGGGATGCGAACACACAAGATGTACAAAATGTCCAAGATACCCCAGCAAGAAGACAGAGAAGAAGTCTAAGGAGCCAGTTGCTGCTGCTGCTGCCACTGCTCCAAAGCCTGAGGAGGAGCAAGCGAAGGGTTTGAAGGAGAAGTACGTTTTGACTAAGCCAAGTCGGACTGGTGGACAACCTCTGGTTAGGAAGAAGCCTAGACAAAGAGTTAGGAGAACTTGCCATGCATGCTCAACATTGTTCACTGCTGGCACGAGAGAGTGTTCAAGTTGTGGGCACGTCCGTTGCGAAGATTGTCCTCGGGATCCGTAAGTTCACCTTCGCTTTTGATCAAGTATGAGCTGACAATTATGTAGAGCAAAGAAGGCCAGCTATCCCGATGGATACCCAGGCGATGAACCATCACCGAACTCCACGAGACCAAAGAAATTCGTATGCGACGACTGCAAAATTCGCTTTGAGGTTCCTTTCGATACGAACACTGATCAACCACCCGAATGTACCGGCTGTGGCCAAAATAATACCACTCGAGTAAAACCGAAAAAGGTGATACCGGCACCGGATCCAGAGGTACTGAAGAGCGTCGAAGCGAAACTAGCAGCATTAAAAATCTCGTCGGGATGATGTATGAAGGAGCAGTGTTGACTTGTAAGGTCAAGCGACGAAGGCACGATGATACATGATGGACGCGAGAGACGACGAGTGGGCTACCCTCCCCTCCATTCTCAAATTTTCTTTCTTTTTCGAAAAAGCTTCAGGTGTTTAGGGAGAAATTTTATGTTGGAATTCGAAGGAGTGGTGGAAAGGCAGGGCAGGGGAAAGAAAGGATAGAAGGGAGGAACCAAGCCCCGAACGATTTTCAAATCTTACCTACTATTCCCGAGCCAGAACCGTTCTTGGACACTCGACTAACTTGTCAACACCAAACCCCCGGATGTTATGGATGAAGTGGATGATGAAGGTGTTATATATTGTTCTTGGACTTGGATTTGGATTCGATTCTCTGTTGGAAATTCGCGGCGCTATGGACACACGACCACCCTTTTATCCTTCTACGTTTAGCTTCTTGGATTCCTCATACTTGGCTTACTACCTTATGTCGTAGCTTTGGGGAACTTACGTACTATAAATACCACTTCCTTCTACTTCTTAAATTCATTGTCCATGTTTAGGGTCTTGATTCTGTCATTGTATCTTGGATGCAGAGGATATTTGAAAATGTGCTGGAGTTTAACAGATGCTCTCCTGTTCTTGTAATCAATTTACCCAGATATATTTGTATTTGATACAGAAATATAACATAAACACGGTCACAAACAAGATCTCGTACTACTTCATACTTAAATAGTCTTACATGTACTTGCTCCTTTGTATTATTAGCCCTTAAATTGATATAAATTCTCGGAGCATAAGCAACTATGCATTTTACATTTAGCAAACATCAAAGAATTTTAGGCAAAGTCAGATAAACAAGATCAAAGGAACGAACTCGTAGAAATACACTTGTTTCTCCGAGAGCCGTCCAGTAGCTCCCGACCAAATACACCCATGTAAGAATATATAAGTTCATTGTCTTGTTGTTTTATTCAATTCGGCGGAATGTTGGCTTTTGAATATCCAGCTTGTTCAATTATTTTCTGACTTCTCAGGGCACCAGATAAAAATTCCTTTTCCCCCAGTCAAATAGCTATCAAAGACGAGAACTAAAATCCCCTACTTGCTTACGTGTTAGAACGAGCCTTCATCATATTTTTATATATGCATGCGTTCAGATATATATATACCAAGAACCAAGAAACTTTTCCGTGGTCCTTTTCCGAACCAGCTTTTTCCAGACAAGGAGTGAACTGTCGGATGATTATAACCAATAGGTCGATAGGAACCGTAGTAAATGCTCGTATTCGAAGGTATTGATTTATCTAAGAAAGAGGATAACTACAAGAGGGAGGGGGGACTTTATATAGGTGGTAAGTAACACCCACGTGACTGTTCTTCTAACGTAGGCCCTTTATGCTCACATATAATTAATATCTACTAAAGAGAAAGAAAATACGACAGTGAGTCGGGACGATCTATGGATTTGTTATCTGCTCAAGTGGCATATACACGCCCTTTCTAATAATGCCTGAGGCAAAGGACTATTCTGCTCTGCTATTGTTATGTACCTAGCTAGGTACCTATCTCACTCAATTGGGTTTATCCTTAGTAGAAATTCGGGCCGTGTAGCAAACTATAACTTGAGTGGATAAGAAAGTTTCCATCCATGCTAGTAAGAAAAAGGAGACTTTCAAGTGAAAAGGAGAAAAAAAAGAGAGCAGAGGTTTTCATGCTCGGTCGCTAACTAATTAATCTATTCGCTAAAATAAACCCTTCCTCCTTCGACTCGCTTGCTTCCGTTCTTCCCATCAGCAAGCAAGAAAAGCAAAAAAGGAATGAAGAAGGAAAAATTGAATCCTAACCAAATGACCATCACATCATGAGAAAAAATTTCAAAAAAGGAAGGTCGTACCCGGGCTCGAACCGGGGATTCGGGAAATCCTTATTCAGGAATGATCTTGATATTATCAAAATCCCACGTGCTAACCGCTACACTATACAACCGAGTAAACATGGTGATTGTTTGCTTGTTGGTTGGACCAATTCGGCACATTTGTCTATATATAGCATATTGTGAACGACCAGAACAACGGCCCTGGCCATCGTGAGTAGAAACAAATAATATTTCGTTCTTAGATCGTATAAGAAGAGATGTTCGGGTTCTAGTTGCATTTTTGAACCAAAAAGATTTAATTTTATCTGCTGGCTATCAAATATCATAAGTTAATGCTCATATGTGTAGCGACTCGTAAAATTGCGTCCTGTTAGAACAACTAATATTTTTCACTCATCAAACCAAATCAAGTTACCTCAAAGATTCCAGACATCCAAAAAGAAGAAAAGAAAAAAAGAATTCAGTTGGCAGGTGGTATATGCATTTTTTAATCTATGGAAGATCTTCCTAAGACTTAGAAGTCTATCCCTTCTTGTACAACGCGCCTCCAGTTCCAGCCTATATTCCTGTCAGCCATTTCATCACTTCTTATGTAAAATAGTAGCAGAAGCCTGCCCCAGTTAGTTCTTAGAGCCTAGAGATATGACACGACTAAAACAGAGGGAAGAATTTACCTGGTGATTTGGGAAAACCAAAGTATCTGCGACGACAACATTTTCTCTTCTTCCGGCAGTGAAGACAATAATCTCAGCGATGTCATCTGGGGTCAAGGGTTCGCATCCACTAGTCTTGTTAGCTATTAGAACGATATTGACCAACAGAAACTTACGCGTAAACCGCATCGGCCTTCGATTTGTCACCATAGAATCTAACAACGGAGAATTCCTATGGAAATTAGTAACATCCATAAGGATATGTCAATCAAACATACCGTCTCAACCTGACCAGGATCAATTTCAATAACTCTTATTCTTGTGGCAATCAGCTCCCTTCGAAGAGATTCGGTAAAACTTCTAATGGCTGCCTTTGTAGCACAGTAAATGCTTCCTCCAACATATGGTTCTCGTCCAGCGATGCTGCCAATATTGATAATATCTCCAGCTCCTCCATCTGGTCTCTTTCGGAAGATTGGAAGAACAGCTTGGGTCATGTTGATAAGCCCGGTAACGTTGGTTGCGAACATGACATTAATATCCTCCTCGGCAATCTCTGGGGCTTTGGCGACACCCTTGACAAGTCCGCTACATATTGTCAGTAGGACTACTGTGAGAGAATCAATGCACTCACGCATTGTTGACCAGGACATCAATTTCTCTCCATTCCTCGGGCAGGTTGGAAACAAAGCTTCTGACTTCTTCTGGTGAACTGACATCCAGCTTGAATGGTAGAACCTTGACACCCTCTCCGACCTCCTTCTTGATCTGCTCAGCAACCTCCTTCAAAGTATCAATTCGTCTCGCGGTAAGAATGAGCCGCAGGTTCTTTGGCGATGTGCGCGCAAACTCAATAGCTGTGCTCTTTCCAATTCCTGAAGATGCGCCGGTAATGACGATGGTCTTACCCTCAAGGCGTTTAGACATTGCTGAAGAAGCCATAGCTCTGATCGGATGCTTGCAAAAAGCGCTAGTAGATCTGCTAGAATTGAAAGTTCGGAGAAAGTTGGGCAAAGTTCGCAAAGAGAGCATACGTGACGGACAGCAAAAAAAAGATGAAGGATGGATTATATTACTGTGGTTGCTTATGAGTCTTGCGTGATCGCAAAAGTGGAGGAGCTCCCCCTTCTGCCCCTCCTTCCACGGCGAAACATTACTCCGGCCACCGGGACCGGCCGAATGAACAAGCCCGAGGAAAAGATGTGGCTTTGCCGAGCCACCGCCTGTACCTAAACAAAAATCAACCTCAGCTCAGGAGCTAGCTGAAGGAATAGTGTATAAAGAGGCGTTCGCTAGGCACTTTGATGCATGATCAAATGAGATGGACGATAAAATGTTTTCTACTCGTTATCATACGGAGCTTGGCAAAAGTCCAGTGCTTTACGAGTGCAGTAGCCGAAGTTTCTTGACGTTGAGACATGTTTCTTTTCAGCGAAACCTATTTCAGAATCACAGAAGAGTCAAATTCCTTACTCCTAATGATCCATCAAGAAAGCTTCGTCAAAGGATAGGATGGACCCTGCGATATCATTCTTTTGTTTGTGACGCAGATCCGCTTTGCGAAGAGAAATATTGATTAGTAAAGCCAGCTGCTGAAACTATCACATTTGAGTTTGCACCTGAGCTGCCAAGGCCTCACATTCTCTGTGGAGGCAGCCAGTTTCTATTTGTTTTTTTGACTGGCGTTTTTTTGCCTTATCACAGTCGAGAATTGTCATACCCAAATAAAATATCTAAATTTGAGGCTGAAAGCAGCGCCTCAAAAAGGGCAAAGCAATCTGTGGTGTCGCTTGTAAGTGGTATGTTGTGCTGCGGCTGAAAAGCCTCCAAATTTCCTTGCAGTAGGCAGACTGGTACTCAAAAAGACATGTATTTAAGCAGTGTTTCCCATTTTCCATCTTTCAATATTATCCTCGTCCTGTACCAAGTTTCAATCGTTGCCTTAATAATACATTTGATAATGAAGTCAATCACTTATTTGTTGCCAGTCCTTGGACTAGTAGGATGCACAATGGTATGTTTATACAGTGGTTTGGTGGTGTTTCACGAGCCATATTTTTAATCGTTGTCCACTAGGCTGCATCATGTTCATCATCAGTTGCGATTCCGCTCGACTCAGCTGTTGATGATCCGACTTTGAGTGCAGAAATCAACAGCCTCGCGAGTGATGTGGCAAGCGATCTCATCAAGGTGCGAGCCAAGCCGAAGCGTCAAGCTGGGCTTGATTGCACGTCTGCTGAGGGCTGTTTCAGTCTTGATGACTTGGTCTTCTGTTTTGATCCATCGTAAGAATTAGGACGGTCAACCTGAGCCACGTACTAATATTTAAACAGCTCGTATGATATCCGCATTGACGATGGCTCTTCAGCAAATCTTCTTACGGGCGACTACACACTGTCCGATGGCGAGACAGGAAACTTGTATACCGATGTCACATCCTCAGAATCTGGGACAAGCGAAGCTACTTCTACCCGCAATACACTGTCTGCGCAAACAACGCGTGCTGGGGCCAGTACAACTAGTACAACCTCTCGTCCTTCTGCAAATGCGAGTCCAACGGCCACGTCAAATGTAGCCAATGGAAATTCTGCGGCGACATCTACCAATCCAGCCCCTTCCCCAAGTGAGAGTTCAAACTCTGGTGGAAAGTTTGCTCTGAATTATGGGTTTGTTCTTGCTGTCATCGGAGCATATTTTCTGTAATGCTTGATCTTGCAGGGCGTCGCCATTAGTCGAGGGAGAAAGAGACGATTGTGAAGGATCGAGTGGCTTTACTAAGAATTATGAAACCTGAGCATTGATGACGAAGCATAATTTGCGGCTCAGAAAGAACCTCAGGCTTTGATTGTATCAGGACATTCTATACCACTGGGGAAAAGCGATAAAGTATAATGCTATGATAATTATTTCTTGTGCAATAACAGAGTCTCGCATGACAGCACTGGGCACGTTCATGTAGATCTATTCCTCTGATCGTGAAGTTCGAGTTCATCTGGTCCTCTGTTGCCATGCCTACACAATCTATGACACCGTGCTTTTTTGCCAGTGCCGTGCTGCGTGCATTGGATATGGCGGAGGATGACTTCCCGCTACCAGGTCGAACTGAGATTCTCGGCATCCGAAGACATTTTTTGTCTTGGGTTACATTTTCAGTATCCTCCCCACACATCATCGCTACCATCATAGCATCAAAGTGTTCATATAGCATTAAAAAGATCAGCAAGTGCCACTCAAGCACTGCACGCCAAGGATATACATCACTCCAGCACCCGAAGAAGGGCCCACTGCACTGATTGGAACCGTAGGAGTGAAGCACACAGAGTGTCATAGGAGAGCTGTTGAAGTTGGAAGAATAGAACAAGTCTTGGATGCAGGAGCGGTGTCTTCGTTCTCTGGTTACGAGGCGGGTAGTGGAGGACTTTAAGAGGCCAAAGTGCTCAACCGACCTGAGCCCAGAAGCGAGGCTGCATAAGGACCAAATGACCGATGTCAAGGCTCTTGCGAGATCCGAATAGCCACCTTTCTCAGCTCCTTCCTCTTCTCCAGAGCGTGAAACCAGTATCTCATCCCGTTCACGGTCCAACAATTTCCCCGTCGTCCCATGTTATTTTTCTTTTCCATCCTGGTTATGATCCTTCTTGTGGCGAGTTGCGGTAAGAATCTCCAAGAGAGCCATGATCTGCAGGGGTCAAGGTATAAGGTTTCCTGCAGCTCATCTACTTGGTACGCTGGCTGTGGAATTCCTAGGCTCGTGCTGGTGCTTGTTCTCGTGGACCGTCCTATCTGCCAGATATGCATATCTTGCCTTGCGGAGAGGATTAATCAATTTAGATTGAAGAGGAAGCTTATGTTGACGTTGGAGCCTTTGAGCAATGGTGACAGCGGGAGCATTTGGCGACAATACGGACGAACACCGTTGGAAACATTGTACTAGACACGGCCGATCACAGATGCAGGGCTTGGACAGCTCTGGCGCGCCTACTGTCTTCATAGAGTTTTCAGAGAGTTTGAACTCTCAGCAGGTCATGACAACCCCACCCGATCTTAGCCAGGCGAGAGAGAGAGTTCCTTGGAAGGTGAGATGAGATGGAAAAAGGCATGAGCAACATCAGATGAATGACGACTCCCACAGGATCTGCGGTTAGGAGGTCGTTGGTTTCGAATGTGAAGCAGAGCGCTTGCGGGTCGACCTTCGAATTCTGTCACTGTCCCAGGTCGAGGCAGCTCCACGTGATCTCCGACCCCGTGGCCACGCTTGGATCCTCGACGAAGGCCGTTTTAAGATTCGGGCCCCTGCCGCACTGATACAAACTCTGTTCCCAACTCGCATCGTCCATCCGACATTTCTACCTCTTTGGCCTCATTCCGGACCAACACCTCCAATCATGCTCCAGGGCTCGTCGTCTGAAAACGCAGTGAGCCGCATCCCAGATCCGATCATGGCATCAGATAGATTGCTCATGTTATTCTGCTGGGGTCCGTGGAAGGGCCACCTGGAATCAGAGACAGCTCACGCCTGAAAGCCGCTGCAATACCGGGGCTGTATGATTTCCAGGCTATTACGAGGAGGCTGCTCACGTCGTGCAGCCAATCGGCTCTGCCAACCGATTCAACCTCGCTCCAAGCGACATCAGCTCACGGCGACTGGCACGTTGACGGTTGACGGTTCACCTCGTGCTGGATTCAGGACTGACGATGGGGTTCTGGAAGCACAGGCGCCGTCCCTGTATGATCTACCGTATATGCAGATTGCTGGGTACAATTTAAGGGACGACAGGGCCAGCATCCCATGCCCCCCATGCAAGATCCTCAATACCGAGTTTTGAGTGTGCGTCCAGCCGCGCGAGGTTTTGCGGCGTTGCTCTGGTTGAAGGGACGATGGCAGGTAGGAGCCCGAGTATATAAGAAGCTGCCAGCCAACTTGGCATCAGACTTCTACTTCTCCCCATCGCATCTTCATTCCTTCTTTTAGCTGTTCACTCTATTCCTTCTTTTCGGTTCTGTGAACTTTCTGCATACACACTCTTTAAGACTTATTACATACATTCATTCTAGGCCGGTCCTTATTCACAGCTTTATATATCTACCTCGTCTACTTAAGTCTCTGCATTACCGCAAAAATGAAGTACGAAACCGCAACCATCCTTTTGGCCTTCTTCGGCTTGACCGCCGCCGCCCCTACCCCAGAGGCTAAGAACAAGTTCAACGTCCCCACCTACAAGATCAGAGGACGTGAGGTTCCCCAGGAGCACAGTCACGAGAAGTTCCTTGTCAGCGTCAACACCAACTTGAAGCTTGACAACCCAGACAACATCCAAGATGCTGTCTTTGGTCTTCTCGGAAACGCCGCGGCTTCAGCTGGACAAGGTTCTATCACCAACACCGACTGCCTGAAGAAGGAGACTGCCGATCGTGCTTTCACCAACGCAAAGGCTGCTGGTGATGTTGATGGCATGGTGAGCGCATTGGCATATGCCGCCCTCGAGAGAAACACTGGAGGTGTTGGAACTGCCAGCGTGATCTGCACAGACACCATGGTCAACCCAGAGATCCAGGCTATTGATGCTCATCAAGATCCTGCCTCTACCGACGCTGCTGCCACCAACAAGGCCATCGTTCTTGAGCTTGCCAAGCAGATCGCATCTGTTGGTGGAGATCCCCAGGTTGCTCTTGAGACTGGTACTTTCGCACCAGGAGATGTAAGTTACGCACCCAAGATACTGCTTCACAATGCTAATATCCTTTAGTTGACCGACAACACTGGCGCTGGAAACACTTGCGACACTGCTGACGATCCAGTTGGATGTATTTTCACCCAAAACCTCTTGGTCGAGGATGCCACCGCAGCAGAAATCGATGCTGCAGCAGCTGGCGTTTCCGCAACCCCAGCCACTGGAGGAGCAAGCAACTCAACTGATACTGCCACTCCCGCCACAGGAAACGGTACTGCTGATGCTTCGTGCACTTCCGTTGTTACCATGACCATGACCGTTGATGCCGGAGGTAAGCTTTGATTTTTCATATTCCCTCATACCTAGCCTTGCTCGCACTCCTTTCTCACGCTCCTTTCAGCTGCCGCAACTAGCGCTGCAACTGTAGAAAATTCAGAGGCCGGTGATGCATGTGCAGCCGATGTCACTTCCACCACCACTGTTGATGCTCGTGAGTTTGAGTTTTGGTTATAAAGTTATTTTTATTTTCTCATTTACTAACGTTTCTTTCTCTTAGCTGCCGCAACCACCGCTGCCGCAACTTCTGCTGCTGCAAGCGCTGTAGCAACCGGAGCTGCAAACAACGATGCCGCAACTGGAGGAGCTGCTACCGGATCCGCTGTTGGTGGAGTTGAGGCACCAGAGATCAAGGACTCCGGAAACGCTGACCGCCCATTCGAGGTCAACGGTAACACCTTCGTCAACGAGTCTGCTGCTAAGCAAAGAGCTTGTGACGTTCAATTCAATGCTTGCGCCAACGCTTCCCGAGGAGCCACTGATTTCAGCTTTGATGACTGCAGTGCTCAGAAGACCACTTGCGACGCCGCATAAACGACCATCTGATTTAATCAGTATAATTCAAGATTTACCACTTGTACGAACAGGGCGATGAGGCGCGTTTGTGTTTTCTTTATTATTCTTCTCCAACGGTTACGAGGCGGAGCATTTGTTCTTCCATTGATGATGGGATGAGACTTGGGCGAGCTTTATATATATTCGAACTTCTAAATTAAGGAAATGCAAAATGCTTTCGGGCAGGAATTTACCTGGTTCTAATTGATTTCCCCAATTTTGTGATTTGTCTTGGTGAATCGTATTATCATTCTTCAGCGGCGTGTTTGAATTCTGTATTTGCGTCGCTTCAGTTTCATGTATGGCTTGCCGCTTAAATTCCCATGAACTATTTTTAAATCCTCAAACTGGATTCCATCCTGCAAGAATCCCATTCCATTTCTTTTTGCATCTATTCTGTTTCACCCTTCTGGTTCTCTGCATGATCTTTACTCACATTCCCATGTATCCTATGATAAATATCTTGGCTTTTTGGGCCCGAGGGATTTTGAGCCGACTAAATAAATCATTTTAGTTTAACTAAGTGTGTTTCATATGGGCAGCAGCCACAAAAAACCAACAACTCCAACAGAGGTGCAAAATGTGACCTTAAGCGACCGACCAGCATTTCATTATGCGATGTGAACTCGGATGAAAGTGACGTCAAGTCAAGCGAGAATAGTATCTCGACCAGCATCCAGAGTAAATACAATAATTGGACACGAGAATCAAGCCATAATAGTCAAAGGTAACAACGGCGCCATTTTCTCTTTCTTCTTGCTTTTTCGGTGATTTCTCATCCAACAGTTGGGCAGAAGTCCGCCCAGCCGTTGCGGAGCGGAGTTTGGTGATGCTTATGCTGGGTGGCGTGAAGTGGAGTGGAGTTTCATTATAGCCTTGTCAGCTTTATTACCCATCATCACTATATGTATACGAAATTTAGAAGAAAGAAAAACTGCCGCTCCGCAAGCTTCTGAGGTAAGATAACTTGCGGAGTTGCGGACTTTTGGTGTCAGATGTTGTCGTATCTTGTATGGTAATATCTACACTGATGTAGTTCTCCGCAGGGGCAAAAAGAGATATAAGAAGAAATGGAAGTGCATGTAGGAGTGTTTGTATCTCTAAATCCATCGCTTCACTTCTTCTTTTCAATACCTATATCTCGCGTATGAGCTCCAATCACCAGTGTCACACCTTATTTACCTAGAGCAAATCAACAGACATGTCTACCACTCAACTTTCGTCCTCAATCTCCAACTTCATCAATGGTATCAACGATAAGAATCTTGATATCCTCCTGACGGGATTCACTCAATCTTCTATCCTGACCGACGAAGGAAAGCAATACATTAGCCGGGAAGCAATTAGCAAATGGGCCAAAGAAGCTCTCCTCGGCCACCAAGCATCCGTAGCCATAAAAAAATCCAGCCAAAATGGGAATACGACACATGTGCAAGTGACGATGGACGGGGATTTCACGGCCGATTATTCCATCACCGACCCATTCCCACTCTTCTTCGAATTCGAAGCTGATGAGGACGACGAGGGAAAAATCAAAGCTCTGGTGATCACGGACTGGGATACAGCTTCGACCCCCTCCATGAAAGCAGTCTGGTCTAGTAAAACAGACCTGCAGAATCCGCTCGCCTCACTGCACATCTCCAACCGCCCGCAGCCAATCGTGCCTCCCGGATGGGTCAAAGTCAAGCTTCAAGCCGTAGGTTTAAATTTCCACGACATCTTCACGCTCCGCGGCCTGGGATTACACAAACCGCAAACGCCTGTGATCATCGGCTGCGAAGGAGCCGGCACGTTGGAGGATGGATCTGAAATCGTGCTGTATCCTCTGATTGGTGATGGGGAGTTCAAAGGGGACGAGACGCTGGATCCGACTCGTCATGTACCGAGCGAAAAGATAAGTGGCACGCTTGCTGAGTATGTGATTGTGCCACGTAGGAATATCGTTCCAAGGCCCAAGGAGCTCGATGTTGTTAGTGCGTCGGTACTTGGAATCGCTTGGTTGACGGCATATCGCATGCTGTTTACCAGATCGGGCCTGCGTCCTGGCCAGACCATGTTGGTGCAGGGTTCCTCGGGGGGAGTCACGACGGCGCTGATTCAACTCGGTGCTGCGGCGGGGATGAGAGTCTGGTGTACGGGGCGTACGAAGGAGAAGCGCGAGTTGGGATTGAGACTGGGTGCCGAGAAGGCTTTTGCTGCAGGCGAAGAACTTCCTGTCAAGGCTGATGCTGTCTTTGATACCGCTGGTGAAGTGACATGGCCCCATACCATGGATTCTGTCAAGCCCGGTGGAGTCGTCGTTAATTGTGGTGGCCATGCTGGGATGACTGCCCCTTTGCCTTTGTTCAGTCTCTTCGTTCACCAAGTCGATGTCCGGGGTTCTTACCTTGGCACGCTGGACGAGTTCAAGGATTTGATCTCGTTTATGGCTGCGAAGTCTATCAAGCCACATGTTGGCTTGGTGCTTCCGTTGGAAAAGGCTGATGAGGGTCTTCGATATATGTTAGAGGGAAAGACGGATGGGAAAATCGTTGTCACGTTTTGAATATGTCAGCCTCATCATGCCGTTGGTATTTTCTTTTCTGCCTTCATCCATTCGATTGAAGGAAATAAACCGGAAAGAAAGATCGGAGGCTAAGAAGTATATAAAGTAGCATCTATCTTGCTGCAAAAGATAGAATCTCAGAGACAAATGTTAACTGCTTAATTCCAACAATTTCATGCTTGTCTTGCAAGTTTCTGTGGATCTTGCCCGGGAATAGTCCCTGCGAAACCATTCAAGGTCTCATATTGCACCTGCAAAAATAGAATACTCTATACACCTTGCTGGGAAATAATTTCTACGAAAGCGTTAAAGGTGCTATCTTGAATTTGTTTCTAACTTTTAGTATATACCTTTCTGTATATCTCAACTAGCAGAATATGCTGGTATTGATAATCGGTGATTTCAAGGGTAGGGGATCTGATACTCGTACTTGAGAAGAGTACGATAAGCATACGTTCTATGACCGAGTGTGGGGCGTTTGTTCTGAATATTTTGATGCATCGTGCTAATGGATTGAAATCGATGTCCGGTGTAGAATTGAGCCTCCAGGAGAATTACTCAAAATAGTTCTTTCGTCAGATTCTGATACAATAGAAACGGAAAGCACTCCAGAGAGAGGATCTCGGTTTGCAACGTAATAAGGCATATGATATTCTCCTGTAGCTCATACCATTCCCGAATTTCCGTACAATTCTGTTTAGTTGACTTTCGGCGTTGCTCTTCCAGGTGGGTTCGTAAGTTTGCATTACATATGGGTATTATAGTAAGAGATAGCTATTCGCTGATGGACCCCAACGAAGTAAATTTTGTATTTTCCAGAAGGTCCGTGAATCTGACGTTGTTCAAGCAACCCCTTGTCCTGATATTTTTTGACGGAAGTATAATACTGATATTAGACTTTATTACCCGCGACGAATTCCCCGCTAAGGTCCTATCTCAAAAATCATGAGACGTCAATAACTCGACCAAGTTAATCAGTTATGTCTTCTTCCCATATGTTGTGCCAAACATCGGATGTTTAAATTCAGTACAGTGTACATGGCTTGCATGTAATGACTTCGCCTGCAGCTCAAGGACCACAAAATGGCGTGTACCTCCATGAGACGCATCTGCTTGGGTTATGTGTTTGCACCCCACGTATGAATTCCTCGTAGTCGTGTGTTGGCTTTGGTTTGAAGTGATCTGTGATAGTGAGGTGAGGTATTAGTATACTTCAGGTACGCATTTCTGTCCCGACTTTGGGCGGTAGATTGTATCGAAACCCTCGCTGCTATGTATTCAATCAACACACATCATCTCCCTTGCACAATTGATCTATCCATTGACTTATCGGCCCTCTTTAAAGCCATTATGTACAGTACTCAGTCTTGCAAACGAGCGCCGGACGGTGAAATTATTCGAAGCCAGAGAGACGCGTTGCATATTCATTCTCCGCATATCCAGAAGTTACCAAGGCATCCTAGAAAGGACGGCATTCAGGTGTTGATCTAGCTGAATCAAGGTTCGGGTACTTCCGTGGAGAGTTTAGAGCAAAGTCTCCTGAGTCGGGTAGTGCTGGTGGTACGCTGATCGTGGTGTGGTTGTATTGACGTTGGTTGTTGCGTAGCGTTATATTTTTATCGGGTTTCTTGTTGTCGGTTGACTCGACATTCTTTCTCATCGCTGGAGGGGTCAAGGTTCATATCGCAGAGCTCATCCGATTCGTTGGCAGCTATGGAATCTGAGTCAGTGAATATCTTCTTCTCTAGGAACGACAGTTGAAGAGATTTGGAGAACACAGGTGGACTTTTAAATGGACATATTCCCTGTATCATAATCTAAATCTTCATTTCTTTTTACCGTGCTGGTAATCGTCATCTTATTGCGTACCGCCGAATTTTGGTACCCGATGTCCATTTTCGTCGGTATATTGTATGCGCCTGCAGAAAACTTGGTGGTGGATTGAGAGAAAGCAAGTTTGTGTTTAAAGCTCTTGGTAGCTGTGATTAACCACTTGTGTTTTATCTCGTTGCTCACTTGTACATCATCGAGCTTACCGTAAAGGATAAAAGTCAGGCGCTTAAGCCAAGTCATCAAATTCTTTCCAATCAATATATATAGAATTCCCTTCTATGTACCCTATGTATCCAATTTATCATACGTGTCCAAAATTCACGGTATGTTCGCCGCCAGAAACCTCGACACTCACGTAGCCATCTTCATATGTCACGCCGTCCTCCAAAGGCTTCACACCGTCCCAAACGAGCTTCGCATCCAAATAGACTGGAGTATCTTCTTTAGCCACTGGCACGGAGATCGTACCCTTACTTGAATTCGGCGACGATACAGTCAACGTGAACTTTTGGAAGTCATTGGTACTCGTCCAATCTACTGTGATAGGTCCAGTTGGAGTTGGGACCTGACCTCGGGCCCAAGTCACGTCTCCAGGAATAGGCTTGACGGTCCAGATAGCAAAGCCTGGTCTCGTTGGCTTTACGCCCAAGACGTAGTTCGTCAATGCAGGAACCACACCAGTCGACCATCCATGTGCAAGAGACGTATAATCACCCTCGTACTTGGATCCGTTCTCTCCAATACCCTCCCAGAATGTGATACCGGGATCCTGCGATGACATCCATCCGTAAAGTCTTCTGATTTCCTCCAGAGCAGTACCCGCGAGTCCAGTGAGAAAGCGAGCCTCGATCTCAAAGAATGAGATGAATGCGTAGACGCGCTGTGAAAAGCCAGCTCCTGTTGCGTCATTGTCGTAGAATGAGTTGCCATAGAAGCGTGCATTATTCTCGCTCAAATATGCTAGTACGGATTTGGCGCGTTCTTTATCGGCAGCTCCACTGACGATGCTGATGCTGTTACCATCTTGGGCATGCGAAATACCCGGAAGAGTATCGAAAAAGGCACCGGTACTCTCATCGAATAGGTATTTGTTGAGAGCGATTGAAACGATCTTGGCAAGTCTTGTCCAACGTTCGGCATCTCCTTCGTGTCCGCCAATAAAGTCGGCTATGGAAGCAGCATTGTTCAGTGCAAGAATGTACAGAGAATTGTAATATGTTACAGGTCCACTTCGAGGCAGGAATGCATAGTCACCATAGCCATCGGATGTTCCTAGTCCTTTGGTCACAAGGCCAGTCTCGGGATCAATGGTTGAAGGGTAATAGTCATCCAATACCCGTACTATATTCGAATAATATGTCTGAATGTATGTGTTGTCTCCAGTATACATAAAGAGATCATAACCACAAATGACCCACCACAGAGGGTAATCGAAGAGAGCTAAAGTGTAGTTGTTGCTGTTTGATCATCAGTGCTGGTCATCACCACTGTAATCAAGGAATACTTACATGCTGGCAGGCGGGATCCAGCCATCAGCTCTCTGATGATCACCAAGATCAGCGAGAACATTTCGAACTGCTTCGCTAACATCGTGAGAGAGATATAGAGTACGGCCTGCAACACCGAGATCACCAACATAAGGATCACGATCTCGCTTGGCACCATCATAAGCAACCAGCTTTCCAATAAGGCTGGGGCTTGCAGCTCCCCTCGGATCTGTGTCATTTTCACGGAACGTATCTATACAAAGATCATTTGTATAAACAGCATCGTACCAAAATTGATTGAGCTCTGTATCTGAGCTCTCGAACCATCCCGTGAAGGTATCAGGTGTGCCAAGAAATGCGGTGAAATTCAGGCTCATTGAATCGATATAAACCTCACCATATGACGAAGTATACGGAGCATCCGCCTCAAGAGCATCGAGGTAGATTTTGAGGTATCGAAACCCGTGAAGGCCATCGGCACATACTTGGTTCCCATAGAGACAACCGTGATCATCTAACCACGTGACTGCCTTTGAAGGCACAGCAAACTACAAAACATACTATTAGTACTAAGTAGATAAGGATAGAGTTAGGAAAGATATACCTGATCAGTTCCGGGTGTGATTGAATCGCCCTAGTCGAGATGTTAGAAACGGTACATGAAGCTGGTTGAGATGCCGAGCTTACATTGTATGAACGAGTAAAATCACTTAAATTTGTCAGATACTCCAATGATTCAGAGAAAGCCAATCTAACGCCAGGTGTATTGTTCGAGGCTCCAGCAAAAGATACCGAAAGAAAGCCAGCAATATTTTGGCCAAAGTCAATGACAATCGTTGGCGGGGTATCTGTTTGGTTGGGTCTAGAAAGAATGGTAGACTTCCCGCCTGGCTTTAGCAAAGCCTCTGGGTTTGTTACATTGCCGAGAGTAAGATCAGAGACAATTGCAACGGGATAGACAGTTCTACTGCTTGGAGAGCGAACATATTGCAGCCATGTCTCTGACAACTTCTTAGATAGCACGGACTGTCTCTTGGGCGTTTGTTGTGGGTGATAATCCTGATATAGATTATGCCTAGTAGCTATTGAGCAATGTAACAATGTGAATAAGCAAAGCAAGCCCAGAGTCCTAGAGCCATGAGAGAGCATGATTATAAAAAGACAAATCTGTTTTGCATTGAGAGAATGAATGCCATCGAGGGACTCTTCTTGATTTAAGGTACACACGCTCCACTTCCCCTCGGACCCCCTGTTTAGGAAGGCGGTGCGGGTGGTTGGGTGGAAAGGGAACGTTGAACAGACAACTTTAGCGCCCGGCTAACTGACCCCCACGACAACATCAAGATTATTTCCCCTCGTTTACCGCAAGCGAGCATACATAACACATACATTTCGGCATTTGCCAACCTTATTTCCTGTCTCTCTTCCATGTCGAAATGCCGTCATGCTGTCTTGACTTACAGTATGACCGAGTCATCCTCTGCAACGACCCTCTCCAACCATCATCATGCGTCTGTCTTGGAGGGAACTGTTGTGTCCCTCTGATCTCTCAGGGATTGTTGCAGCACGCCGTCCCTGAATGCGCGTGACGCCGACGCGACTCGATGTCTTGCAGCTCGTCCATTATCACCACCACATGACCGAGTCCTCGGTGCATGGCAAACTGGTCTTGGAAAGGCCTTATGCAGGTTCAACTTCCCCTCACAGGGGCACTTGCATACGGTAATGCAATATTTTCCGCCATTTTCCGACTCAAACCTCTGCATCTTGCTCTCCGGCCTTTAAATCCCCGGCCTTGAGATCTCTGTCCAAGCTATAGGCCTTAGTCCAGAAACTTGCTATTGCTGCCACACCAGCTAGTGCGCATCCAACACCCCAGACGACTGCTAAGGCATTGAGAATAGCCTGCTTGAGCTCCTGCTCCTCGACGGCTCCGACATCGTGGAGACTCCGCAAAAGCCTCAACAACCCCTCCACAGTCGCTTCTGGTGCTGCATCCTTCATTTGTAACACTTCAGCAAGTTTGTACCGGAAAATAGTACCACCAATGGCAACACCAACCGTTTGCCCGGCGGCCCGCAGGAGGTAGAACATAGCCATTGCTTGTGCTGACTCAGAAGTCTTTGTAGCAGCCTGAATTGAAGTTCCCCCTGCCGGTACAAGAATTCCAAGACCAAGTCCCGGCACGAGATTGATTAAAATCCAACTGTAGATTGGTGTTTTTTGCCTGAGCAGGCAAAGCAGACCCATTCCCGTTGTTGTCAAGATCCATCCACACCAGAGTACAGGTCGATAGTTACCAGTTCGGCTGATAGCCAGACCTGTGACAATTGCTGCAGGCGCTACTGTAAAGGTCTCAGGAAAAGCTGCCATTCCAGCCTTGATCACAGAGTAGCCCAAGATACCTTCATAATACAGAGGCAAGTAGTACAGCAGCATCCAAAGAAGTATACCATGCACAAAGGTTCCAAAATGGCCAATGGTGGCGGATGAATTTGCAAATATCGAAAAGTGAATTACCGGGTTTGATGCCATCTTTTTCTGATGGATGATGAAAATGACCAGGCCTATGACCCCAAGAAGTAGTGGGAGAATGATTCTCCACGAAGACCACGGACAAACGGTACCGGCGATCGTGATAGGGACCAGAAAAGCAGCAGCTGAGACGAGGAAAATCGTGATTCCAATATAGTCAATCCGTGCTAGCTTTGAGTGAAGTGAGCCGTCTGGAATATTCAGGTGGAGGAAAGCCAGTATACTAGCGAAGCTGGTCACCACAAGCGGGACATTTATCCAAAATATCCATCGCTGACATTTTCAATGAGAATCCAATCGACATTGTGGGAGCAGTGAAGACTCACCCAGTTTGTTGTGACAAATGCTCCAGCAACAATCGGGCCCGAGACCGATCCTATAGCCCACATTGCGTTTAGAAGACCTAGCCATTGTGCTCGCTGCCGTAATGGCACAAAATCAGTTACGACAATCACCGTGAGAGCAATGCTACCTGCAGCTCCAATGCCTTGCACAATACGACCACCTAGCAAAACCACCACATTTTTAGCAGCACCACCAATGATAGCGCCTATAAGGAATAGGATCAAGGCCATCAATAAGACTGGTTTGCGTCCAAAAATCGACGACAGCGAGGAGAAGACTGGCTGGAAAATCGTTGATGCCAGTAAGAAGCTGGTTGCAAGACTGAAAGTTATCGTGGTACTGCTATTTAGGGACTGCGCAATAACCTAGTTCAAAGCTATGAGTCGAGTTTCCCACATGTCCATATCCCATACAAATTCTAGGTCCAGTCTGGTTTTGGGAACTTACGGGTAGAACAACTGCAATGGAAGTCGCATCCAAGGATTCCGTTAGAACAACCACACACATGGCTGCAAAAGCTGCGTAAACCTTTTTCTCCGCCCTCTTGGATGAAGGATGTTCAACATCCTCAGCCGCGGCCACGTCGACACGTTTCTCGGAAGATTTCAAGTCATCATGAACACTTATCACCATTCTGATTTCTATGCAACTTCCGCCTTATTGCTAAAGCCGTGAGGTTAAGTTGTAGTTAGGCTGAAGCAGTTGGGAGTAGAACGCAGAACTGTAAAAGCAACGCGTTACTTTTTACTCACCAGTCGGGTCTCTGCGATTTATCGTGTTTGTCTCAAACAAGCTCGTTCAGCTAAATTCAAAGGCGCTCAGCTTATAGTCAGCTTACGGGTCAGGTCTTTGTTACATACCAAGCATTTCGAGGGTACACGTTACGTCTTTAGATACACTTTTCAACCCTGGGATACACTGAGTTCTCCACAAACTGCCAATTCTAGTTAGAACCAGCTGAAAGAAATGCAGTCAGCTTATGCTTTCATAAGGGCCTCATTTTTTGTGCCGTCCCTGAGCAGTGTATAGGCGATGATCATTACTCGGTTTGTAATTCAAGACCGCATTTCATAGCTATGTAAGCTGCAATGTTGCTGACTTGACAATGTGCAGCCGATCTGGGGTGGTGGGGTGAATGAATGGTATGGAAACTGCTAACGAGTAATTCTTATCATTCAGCTGATCAAAGATACGATATATTATCTGATCTTTCTGCGAGCATTGAAGAATTTTTTTCGTTCAAATATCCACTGAAGTCAATGGAGTTTGTGAAAAGACATTTTTGCTAACACAAAGGGTTATTGCTCAACCCAAATCGCAACCACCACCACCATCCATCCTCATCATGGCATCTTCAGTCACTTTGGAAGGTGGTTCTCTATCTTTTTCAATGTTACTATTGTCCTTATCATTATACTTCATCATCGAGAAATTCTTTAGAAACTTATTTCGCTCGAAACATCCAGCTTTTTACGACAATTTGGCCAAAGAGAGAAAAGATATTCCATACTTCGCATTTATAATGGGAATAGTTTTGAACGTCGTTGCTACTCCTGCATGTTCCAAAGCTCTTTGGGACTCTTCAAACCAGGACGATTTGTCAAATGGTATTTCCTCAGCTGGACAAATGTGCCTTGCTTCCAAGGGAGTACTCTGGGTATCGGAGTTGAACCGACTTGATCATTCCAACATTTACATCATCCATCACCTTTCGTCTATTAGCTATCTCGTCTACCATATCCAAGTTGGACTTCCTCTGAGGATTCTTTATGCGTTCTACGTGTCGCTCGCGACAGAGATATTCTCCAACACGGCATGCATTGCCGCGTATCATAACCTCAAAGCTACGACATCGCCGCTAGTTTACCGCATCCAAGCAATCAATACCCTCCTACTTGTCTGTCTGCGCATCCCACCAATGATATACGCATCAACATTCCTCACTGCAAACCCAATTTCGAGCCCAATATTCTGGATCAATACTGGCTCGCTCTTTGTTTACGCACGCTTCATTATTAACAACATCATCGGCGCAGCTACTCGCTTGCAGCTTGTTCAATGCATCTTACAACGACCCGCTCGTATTCGGGTTGCACAGAGATTCGATATTTCAATATATGGGTTATTCTTCGCAACTTCCTCCTTCTTTACAGCCATTCTAGCGGCATATATCTATCTGCACGACGCACAAGTTCATGTCAGTATTCCGCAGCTGTACACACAGCTTTTGATTACCGGTTTCACAAGTCTCTTCGGCGCTCGTGTGCCAGCCATTCTTGCTACCGGAAAGCCTCGAGACTTGCTTAGCAGCAAAGTATTTGCTCCAAATGGGTTATGGATTCAAGGAGCACTACTGATGGGGACCCTGAGCATTCTACTATCTCCAATTACCGATCGCTCTCGACTCTTGCTTTCGTTGATTGTTGCTTTGCCACTTGGTGAAGCGATTGGTCGCGTGGGCTGCCACTTTGCTGGCTGCTGTGCTGTTCCCAACCCGGGAAGAAGCTTGACAACTCAGCTGCAAGCAACTCTTCTAAACTTCTTGGCCGCGACCACAACTATTACTTTATACATGACGGCTCACGTCTCTCTTGTTAATGCTGGAGGTCTTGCTCTTATTATAAATGCTCTAATCAGGTTATTCTTACGTCCGAATTTGTTTGCTTTTTGTCAATCAATGGCTGGTATCATTCTTTTAGCTGCAAACCTTGATCGACGCTTCGATACTTCTACCGCTGTGCTATCAGAGAACGTGGTCCTTGGTAATCTCAATGAGAGGCTGTTCTGGAGTCCATGGATAGCGGTTTTGGCTATGGCTGCATTTTCCGCCGGAGGATTTGTTCAAGGTTGTGCTTCTGGAATTGGAAACCTGAAGCTGATTCAGGGCTGTGATAATGCAAATTTGGGCATCGCTCAAGGATGTAGAAAGGAATCTTTGGAAGCCATTCAAGGCTGTAGTGGAGCAGAGTCCCTAGGGATCTCCCAAGGCTGTGCATCAGGAAGAGCGGCACAGCTCGCATTGGTTCAAGATTACGCTTCGGGCAAGGAAGCAGAGACGGACCCAGTGCAGGGCTGTAGAAGTGAAGGGTCGGCCAGGCTAACAGTTGCCCAAGGCTGTTCTCACGACGGGGAAGCAGCTTTACGGGAAGTCAACCAGCCATCTCGGTTAATTTAAACCGACTCTCTGCCGAGAAGCCACTGACGGCGAGACCGTTATCAATGATCGATCAAGCAAAGGGCCAAGGGTGACGGCAAATGCTTCTCGCTACTTGGCTTGGTCTTGTCTGCCAATTTCTCTTATCTTTTGGCGGGCACATTGGAAACGGCGTGGGATCTTGAGCTTCGTGGTCGGGAGGAACTCTTGAGACGAACGGAAGATGAAAAGGAGGAAAAAGGGCTGAGGTGAAGGATGCGTTGCAATCTTATCTTAGCCACGTGATCTCAATCAAGAACCTCACTCGCTCGTTCAGTTCAACACCAACGACCAGCTCATCCTTTCTGAGAAGTGTTGAAGTTCTGTGATTGTCAACAAGCCCTGCCTTGGGAATAACAATGGTAATAGATTTTGCAAACTTCCTCGCTATCGTCAAGATACAACAGCACGGGCATACAGGCATACGTCAGTGCTCGGTTACAGTGGAGTCTGCATACATACGGTGTCTTTTTGTCTTCCCCCCTCCCGACTTTGGGTCGTGTGCTCAGTTGCCCGAATCAAATCCACCTGTATCTTCCCCGCGGGGCCCTGAACGATGAGCATCATCGTTTCCTGAACGGTCAGGAAGATTGAGACGGGTGCTCACGGCAACAGGCCCAAACCCCTGCATCTCCGTGTTCCTTGCAGCACGATAATCGAGGACCCTGCAAATTCGTGTTGATAGACAGGAACCGAAGTGCGAGGGCTGGGAAGCTCCGGAACACACCTCCATCTAATGACTCCATTCAGAAACTATCCCCAGATAACGCATGGAGGCACAGCCTTGCGACTCCATCCCAAGATCTTGGTACCTCTACCAGACCACGGGTTTCCCGTTGGAAATGCAGAGTTCATGGGATGGAGAGATAAAGATTTGAGGATTGCTAGGATTTCATACTTTCCGGATTTCACCCGCAGCTAGATTGCGAGGGAATCTTAGATGGACGATCTAGAGAACAAATTTTATGGAGAGTGGGCACGGGAGAAGGAGCCTACATAAGGACCGGGCTGTCTTCCATTTCTTCTCTTCCGTCATCGACTTCGCTGCCCTCGATATCGACCTCAAGACTTCATCTACATCGACAAGAATAAGCTAAAAGCTTCAAGATGGGTCTCTTCTCAGCATTCGTCGTCGCTCTGGCTGTTGCCAATGGAGTCGAGTCCGAAAAGCTTAAACTGCTCAAGGATGTCAACAAGATCTCGGGTTACTGGGGTGAAATGGCTACTTATGCTGACAATGCCGACGACTACTTTGGTATCGAAAACGTCGGATTGCCAGACGGATGCCAGGTCGTAAGTTTACTAAAATTTGAAAGTGTATAACCCGATTAACAAGGTCTAGGAATCTGTTCAGTCTCTCCAGCGCCATGCTGAGCGTTATCCAATCCACTACCCGGATGATGGACTGAATAACGATCGCTTCGCCGAGAAACTATCCAACTTCAGCTCGAGCTTAAACGCGTCAGCATCCTTCACTGGACCGCTGACCTTTTTGAACTCTTACAAATATATTATGGATAGCAGTGGACTATTAACGGGACTTGGTGCGACAACTGAGTTCAAGTCTGGTGTTCATTTCTGGAATCAGTACGGCAGAATTCTTTACAACGCCACACAAGCCCAGCTGTCATACAACACAAGCTTCCAAAATGGCACCACCCGCCCAAAGATCACAATGCGAACGACCAACCAGGCTCGAATTGAAAACAGCCAGATCAACTGGGCCCTTGGATTTTTTGGTAATACCTTCCAGGAGACCACCAACCCAACTTTCGCCAACGTCACAGATGCTTTCGACGTGGTGATAATTCCCGAGAGTGAACCTGAGAACAACACTCTTGCTTCTTATGATTCTTGCGACAATTCCGTGGATGATATCATTGCCTATCTTGGAGATTTCGATGTCTTCGAATATATCCCCTTGTACTTGGGTCCAGCAACTGAGCGCCTAAACAAGTATGCACCAGCCGGATTTGAGTTCACCACCAACGATACTTATGCTATGCAAGATATCTGTGCTTATGAGCACGGATATATTGGCATGTCTGATTTCTGTGGTCTCTTCACCGAAGATGAGTGGGCCGGATTCGAAAATACTCTTGATATGGTTTGTAAGTAGTTCACCTTTCTTTATTCTTACCATTGCTAATAGGACTTAGACTACTATGATTATGGCTATGGCAATCCAACCGGCCGTGCCCAGGGAATTGGATACGTACAAGAGATGCTCGCCCGCTTAACAGGATCATACATCAACAGCTCTTCATCATCAGTCAACTCAACGCTAGACAGCAACCCCGAGACCTGGCCTCTGGACCAAAAATTCTACATTGATTTCTCTCACGACGATATTATCATCTCTGCGCTGACGGCCATGTCAATGGATTACTTCCGCGATCCACCATCTCTGACCGAGTTCCCTCCCAACCCTGATCGCCACTTCATCCTCTCACACCTGACGCCCTTCGGTGCTCGTATGGTTACAGAGACTATCGGCTGCAGCTCACCAGATCCAGAAGAGGTTGAAGATTTCCGCACTTTCTACACCCCAGGCCAATACGGCTACGATGCCAAAAACGCACCTTACAAGTTCGTGCGCATGCGTCTGAACAACGGAATCCTGCCCCTCAACAGCATCCGCGGTGGCGCGTGCGGGAACTCCACCAGTGGCCGCACCGATGGATTGTGTGCGCTGGATAACTTCCTCGATAGCCAGACGGACTCGGATTACCTGGCTAATTACCAGTATGCCTGCTTCGGAAACTATACCATTGACGATCCCACCAGTGGCCAGGACTATGATGGTACGATTGGCTTGTAACGAGTTCATGATTGTGGAGTTTGATTTTCAATGATATGATACCTAATTCTTTTTTTTGGATATGGAGAAGAAAAACGTCTTAATTGTAGTGCTTAACTTGTAGTCAAGGGAGCGAGATAAGATATAATTTATAGACATTTTGGATCCTCATATTTTGGCTACTAATTTATTCGTGATGGCATGCACTTTATGGGGACACGTCAGATGATGCATCAAAATCTATGCTTGTAAATGGCATTACTTCCGAAATACGCACTTTTCATGTCTCAATCTTAGGCGTTCCCTTGAAAATGGAGTATATGTTACACATGCTCGTCCTGCTAAAAGTATGAGGAGTCTATCTATCTATCAAGGTATCATAACTCTGCCTTTTACTTTACTAATCACTTATCTTCCAAAGAAACCCAGCGAAACCCAGCAAAACATTTCTTCATCCAAAAAGAAAATAAAATTCTGATTTCTTCTATCCCAGACAGAGACATTGCACTGCAGAGTAGTAATATCCATCAACTGCCTCCGGACAGCATACGACTCCTTGTATCTCGGTTTCGAGAGCATGTGAGAGGTACATTTAAAGTGCAAGAAAAAAGAAACCTAAAAAGGACGCTATTGTTTCCTCTCTGGCAACTAAGTGGCAACCTGTCTATATATTCTACACAAGCTTCGTTACTAGTAGCGTCGAGATACACTACTTTGACAATTATCTTTGCCGTTGAAATACATCTTCTCCACGGAATTTTGTAGAAGATTGTCGCTCGTTTAAATAAGATGCATGTCTTTTCTTCTTTCTCCTTACAGAGTACAAGTAATAGAAACCCCTGATATCTAAAAGGAGTGTTGATGATGAACGAAAGAGAAAAAAGAGAACTCTTGCCTGCCTTATCTAGAGATTGTGGTGGACTTTTGATATAGATAGCTCATGATGGGCAGGTCTCTTGCATCCGCCAAATCCATCCATGTACCCCGGATCACATTTGAAAGGTCCGGGTATACTGCTGTCTTGCATCTATAATGCTAGCTCTGTTTCTAGAACCGTCAAGAGATCTGTAGATCCGACTAAACCCCCCTCGGATATTCACCCCGTTGCCAGTTCTCGTCTCGTTGTTATTTCCCATTTCCTTGTGGAAATCGCTGGGTGCTTTGCTTTTCCTTCTAAAACGTAACACGGCGAGTTCGGGTTCTGATTTCCTCGCATTGAGATGGGAAGGATAGGGGGTTGGCATATTGGGTTTGTTTGAGTGACTTTGATGATATCCTCGTTTTTCACATTCTAGACTACTGTTTTGTCTTAAGACTTTCTATCTTAGTATCTAGCCACTAGATTGATACCAGAGACAAGAAGGGTGGGCATGTGTTTTTTTGGCCTCTTTGAGTCGCTCGGCAAACCCTGGTTTGAAAATCATGTAGATCACCTGCAAGTAAATGAGTATTATTCATATTGTAAATCTGTATTATGATATAGAAGGATGAAAAGAAGCTTTCGATCGAATTCAGTATTCGAGGTCTACAGATAGCATAGTGATATAGTTTGTATTGACAATATTATTACTTGTGCAACATTTCCTCTATTCCATCTAGTATTAAAGAAGCATTCATAAGGATGGATAAATATATCAATGTCAACATCTCGAGTTCGCTCTCTAAAATACCTGTCCCTTGGTCTGGTGAATATTAGCCACGTTGATGTTCTTCCACAAGAAGATGCATGCAAGAGCGACGGGCATGAAGCTAGCACCAGCAATAACCATCTTGCGCTGGGTATCTCCATATGCATGCACGATAGCATCACGGATCGGCGATCCAAAATCATACGAGAGCTGCACTGGAAGCGAGCCATAGATGGTCGTAATATTGGCCTTTGCATCCTCGGGGAGGTATCTCTCCAAGTACTCGGGCAACTCGTTGGTCCAGATGGAACCGGAGATGGAGCGACCGATGGAGCCACCAATGGAGGATGAGAGACCGACGAGAGCGAGGACTACGGCTACTTCGTTATGGCCCACAGCAGCCATAACGGCCATCTGCTCGCAAAGAATTAGGGTTCCGCTTGCGGTGGCTTTGAAAATCTGGCACATGATGATGTAGCCGATTGGGGTGGAAGGCTGGCGGAAGTAGATCAAAAGTGCGGTTCCGAGACAGGCAATGGGGAGAGCACACATGGCGATCCATTTGAAGCGACCACTTAAACGAATGAGACTGGAGAACTTTATGTTAGTAGGGAAATTAGAGGGAAGAGAAATAAGGGAAGACGTACACTCCAACAATAGGACCCCAGGTACATGAAGCGATGGTGTAAATGTTGATAATGTATCCAGCCTCGCGGATGCTTTGTTGGTGGACAACTTGCAAGTAGGACGAGAAGTAAGAATCCCACGAACTAAAAGGAAGAAAATATTAGCTCTGCATCAAGCAAAATTTTCTTTTTTACTGTTATTCAGCATGGGTTAAACTTACGAGTGACTAATAAAGAGTACACCAGCGAAAGCAGAAGCACCAAGGATCGTTCTATCTTTGAGGAACTTCCATGGGAAGAAAGGAACCGGAGCGAAGAATTTCTCCCACAGACCGAAGACGACCAGAAGCACGGCTCCAAGAATGAACATGGCGATGATGTAGGCGGATTTCCATTTGTTGATACTGCGCGATGCGAGACTGAGAGGGAGGAGTAACAGACTGAAACCAGCGACGATGAGGAACATGCCCATGACTTAAACAAAAAAAATTTATTAGCACATACTACTTGCGACAAATAATCCAGGAAGATTCAAATCTTACCATCAAACTCTCTAGCATAGAAGTAGATAGATTGTGTCCAATTTCTTCCACTAACCGACTTCTTGGGCACAAATCCAGCATTTTTAGCTTTTCGCAGGTTGAGCCAGAACATGAAGACGATAGGAGCAGCAATGAATGGAACAATGATAGCGAAAGCTCCAAAGGCCCATCGGAAAGTGCTATGTTTGTAGAAAAGTTGTGCGACGGCAGGTCCAGCGAAGGAATTACCGATATAGGCTGTTGAGTTTAGACCGACGATGATGATTCGGTTCTTGAGGGAAGTAGTATCGGAAATTATAACAGTGATGATGAATCCGATACCAGTACTACCTACAGCCCAGAAAACCTTGGAAACGTCAGCTATTTTGTTCCTTTTTCTTTTTCTTAGCAGGAAAATGAAGGAAATATATACCTGAGCTGCAGCATAAGTCTCGACATTTTGGCAGACAGCCATGAGAATTAGACCTTTAAAAAGAAAGTCAGTATTCATTTTCTAAATGAGAGACAGTGGAGGGTTTAAGGTAAAGTCACATACCAAGAGAACAGAGAAGGTTGACCATGATGAAAGTCTCAATGCGACCCCAAATATCCAACAACTTAGCAATTGGAAGTCTGGAGACTCCGGCGACCAAGCCAGATACCACACCAGTAGTAGCGGTCAATCCATGAGCACGGAAAGAAGACGTGACGTATGGTGCAAGATTGCTGTTCATCTGCTGTTGCATTGAGTGATTATATGAACAGATATAGATACTGGATGAAAACAGTCAGCAATCATGTCAGAACTATTAGTATGCCAGCGGGGAAAATATCTACCAGATGTAAGTAATGATCAGAGATCTATATGTCCATGCAGTTGTAATTGCTTCGATTTCAAGGACACCAGCCTGTTTCAACTCGTCGCCAGATTCCGAGGGAGTCTCTGAGGATAGTTCCTTGCTACTATTGACAGCGGGATCCTCATTGTTAATGGCTTTATCATTAACGATGACAGTCTCCTCGGCGGAGGGATGCTTGACTTCGTGCGGTGCCGACATCTTCGCAAAAGTTTGTCAGAGAACGATCGAAGAGAACTTCGATAGTCGGAAAAACAAATCCGAACTCCTGGATGTTGATCTGTATGAGAAGCAAGAGATACGTCTGGAGAGAGACCTTCTTATCAGATAAAAAGACAGCATCTTGACCTTGTAAGATCTCACCATCTGGGCTTAGCTCTTCTGGATGTCACCCGAGAAATCATCTTTTGCCAAGCCTTCCAACTAAAGAACGACCGGTTTTGGAGCATCTATTATGTAATTGATATAGTAGCCGTCGCAGGTAATTTGCGGCCTTCAAGTTTCCTCTGGCTCGAGTGTGTTGGTGAGAGTCAAGACTCAACTCATACGAGGTCTACCACACAGCCAAGCGAGCTAGGTCTGCAAGGACAAGAGCACCTGCGGATCTGATAAGAATCTTCCCTGTAACCGATCACCAACTCGAAGTAACCTTCTTTTATCAGATGGAACTAGTATCGCACGCTTGGCGTCTTTCTCGACTCTCGAAGCTCTATGGTGCACTAGTCAGAGGCCTTTCCCGCAGTGATACCTCGGAGCGGAGCCTGCATGCACCATGATAGCGTAAGATAGCGTGAGGTGAGTCTTAGCAGAAGAAAACACATCATACTTTGCCGTCAGCCATCTTAATCCGTGATGCATATCCGATTCTCTGGCATCTTCAAATGTAGGAATTCCTTGTGAAGTTGTGAGATGTAAGGAAGGCAGCCATACCCGTTCTCCCCACTTACCGCACTTAATTGTGGACTGTTCGTTATGTAAGACCGTGCGGTGTGGTAGTAAACCAAGTAAACCCACTTTAAGTTGGGCGTATCGAGATTTGCTCCTCTACCCGCCAATTAGCCTTATTCTTATGCTTAAAAAATATGCACAAGGCTGACTTTGTCATTCAAACCCTCTAACCCATACTTTGTAGTCCTCTCACTTGATATGGCCGACAGATATACGGTCGATAGTAAAGCAGTAAAAGCCACCGTTGCCAGAGATATGTGTTGACTACCTGAGTTTAAAAAAAAAAAAAGCCTTCCCATCTGAACTAATTAGTAAAAGTCCTTAGATGGGACTTAATTTATTCCTTGAGCAAAGAAGCAAGTATATCATGTTAAATTTGCTGTGAGTTTGAAGTCTAGGCTTTTGACGTAGGCATTTGAAAGCCTTGGTTAGTTGGGATTTGGATCGAGACTGAGGCCGATCTTTGTTGCATACGGTTGCTATCCAAGGGTAATGGTTCCATTTTCGCATCATAGCCCGAGAGACTAATTATATCAAGACGGGTAATATTTTCCATGAGAGAATTGTTCACAGTGGCAAGGGATCTCGCCTAAAGCCTTATAAGGAGGTTATGATCCGTGCAGATGATCCAGTCTAGCCCACCGTCCACCCAAGATAGCATCGAGCAAAGGATCCGCTATGAAAACCATCTCCCAAGTGGTGGACAACTTGATTCTCGGAACCTCGCAAGATAGACTCTCCGTTATCGCTCCGATGCTAGTCGAAGTATACGGGTGCTGTAAATGATTGTTCCCGATGCAAAAGTCCACCCTTTGATAATCCTCATGTTTTTCATGCTCCTTCAACAGCTGTCGAATTCACGGAAATCGTTGAGATTCCAAATCCATGTCGGATCCTGAAATGTATCCGATGGGCCAGTACCGGCGAAGAGACCCTTTGCATCACTGAGATCAACCTGCAAGGCTTCATCGAATGAATAATCGGAGGCTGTATTTGTTAGCACATGCAACGACGAGGATTCCCGCCAAAGTCACTATGAAGGACTCAGACTCACTTCCTTCAAGTCCGGCAAATAAGTCTTCAATTTCCTGGTTACTTATCTCAACTTGGTTATCCACCATGTCTACGATATTGGCAGATTCATAGAAATCGTGCATTTCCGGACTTGTGCTCGGTTCAAAATTCGAAGCTGGGGTTCTTGCTATGTTGGTGGCTTCACTCGTACGAGCTTCGTTCCTATTGTCAGAGGAGTAGATCCCAGCCTGTGGCGATAGTACATCTCTCTGTGGATCAATAACGAAATTGTATTTATCCTTCAACACTGACTCGACAAGAACCTTCAAGAGACCATGTCCCTGCATAACCAACGGCGAAGTCCCACCGAACAATTGGAACACATCAAAAATCCTTTTGATGCCAGCTATGTCCTCCTGAAGTTTGCTCTTATGGGGTCCATTGCTCGCTAAAAGACATAGGACAATGCCTGCTGAGAGCAGATTCAATCCTATGTAAGCAGCAGCGTAAGTATTTCGAGATACAGTTATAGATGGATGTGATTGTAGTCGAGACGTCCTCAGAGCAGCATCTTGACACTTTTGCGAAGCGATCGAAACATGACGTGCAAGCGTGGAAAGAACAACATTGGCCTGTGGCTGCTTAGCAATTTTCACTGATAGCGATGGACGATGAGTCAAAATTATTGCGTTGTCAAATGCAAGCTGCAAGGATAACGCCTGCATTTCAAAAATGTAGTCCTCAAAACCCGATGCTCGACTTGAAGCAGACGTCGGATGATTACGTTCTTCTGGACTAGAAAGGTTCCAATCAAGTTTTAACCTTACTGGCAATGCTTCTTTCCACGATTTTAACCTCTTGTTTAGACGTGAAGTTTGAAGCATCATTTTTCTGATGCTGCTCTTGAGATTCTGGCTGTCTTGGTTATCTTCAGGGTTGGGAAAATGACCGGGCCGGTATAGTTGCGTAAGGATATCCCCAATGATGATTGATAATTTAGAGAGATGAACTTTGTAAGAAAGGAAGGATGTCGGATCGTGCCTTGGAACTTTTTGTAGCGGATGTAAAGTATCTTCTGGGAGTTCAACATCACAATCTTCATCGTTGATACCCATTGGATATCCGTAAACCATGGCACAAAAACGATCAAGATCGTATAAAGTCCACCAACATCTTTTTCGAGCTTCTTGTACTGTCACACCTGAGCATATTTCG
This sequence comes from Pseudofabraea citricarpa, assembly GCA_029641185.1. NCBI lineage: Eukaryota > Fungi > Ascomycota > Leotiomycetes > Helotiales > Dermateaceae > Pseudofabraea > Pseudofabraea citricarpa. The sequence goes on from JAPWGK010000031.1 coordinate 316,035, forward strand.
GCTGCTTTTAATTCTGCAGGGTACGTTCTTCGATGTAGTTTTAAAACTTGCGCATTGCGAATTGCCATGCCAAGAGTAGGCCATGCTAGATTCGGGCTTCCGTGCCACAGATAATAGTTTGCGAGCAGTATTAATATCTGAACAGACAGCAATGTAGGCTTTTGTATGATCTGAAATGTATGTTGTTGGAGTATGGAAGTATAGTTCTCGACTAAAGACGGACATCCATCGTGTCTTAATTGTTGTGTGATTTGGGAATCCTGGACCAATGTCTTGGTAGCTAATATGAGTATTGTTAAGAGAAGGCACAGGAATTGGAAATCGTCTTCCTTCTCTGATGCTGTGGTTCTGCGATCGTGCTTGAAACTCGATAACCTCTCGCGGAACCATCCTTGGTGAAAAACCAACAGAAACCAGTGGACTTTCTCGAAATATATTTCAACAAGAGTATCAAGGTCTCTATCACTTGGTAATTGTGTAAGCAAAGTATGGAACGATCCTTTATTATGGTCAGAAGGTAGTGGTAAGCCCTTCCCTTGCGGCAATGGTAATTGGGATGGCGTAGAACTTGTTTGAGGAGCCGGTATAATAATCGTCGCACTGGCAGGATTCTGGTTGCTTTGAATTTGACCAACACTAGCCCCGCCATGTAGTCTGCCAATTGTCTGACTGATAGAACTATTTGACGGTCTCATGGTCTCATGACCTCCTGGAATGGCAGAAGTGTATGCCGTGGAAGTGACAGGGGACATAGATACTGGCAGCACCTACAACTGATCAACTCAATGTAACATCTAAAATTTAAGAGCAACATACATTACTAGCAAGTTGCAGAGTTGCGCTAGAATATTGTCCGTCAGACACAAACGTGACATTCTCAAAGTTAGGAGCTGGGTTCGCGGGGGTGCCTTGTCTGAGGTCTGAATTTGGAATTCAAAATTAGCACATCTTACGCATATGAATGTGCATTTTATGGAAAAGATAAAAGAAGATAAATTTAAGGGTCATTGGGAAATTTTGAGATCATTACATACCTGCACCACTGCCCTGGCCTCGTTGATTTCGTTTGGCCCTGGGTTTTTTGTATTGACGGAACGGATCGAAATCAGGCATCACACAATCAACTTTCATCCTTGCACAGGATTCGCATGGATTTACACCATTGCACTTGAATCACGTTAATTGAACGTTTAGCTGCAGTGAAATCTGGGGGAGCCCAAACCTTGATTTTCCGCTTCCGACATCTGTCGCATATACCATGATAGAAAGGCATCTTGAAACTGTTGATGCCATACCCCTTCAAGCTTCACCGATACATTAGACGATGCAAGTAACAACACACACTTTCACTGACTGTGACTGGTCTGTTCCAGTTGGTGAATGGCGAGAGACAGCAGGAGATGGCTGGGGCAGCAATAAAAATACATCAGGCGAGCTTACCGTAACTGGTAATTCCATCCGTGTCACGTGAAACGCATCCCCCGCATCATATCAGCATTAGCTACAGCAGACAGTTAGTATGGTTCGAGGGCATATAAATAAGCCTTCTCCCGTCAAGGTATTTGCAGTAAAACATTCCAAAAAATTCCAGCTTGTTTGCAGTCCAAAATCAGACTTACACTTAGTTCAGTAAGTCAAGGAGCGATGTAATGTCTGATAGACATAGTTGCTAACACTTGATAGACTCCAAGTACAAATCATGGCATCTCAATCCTCAAGAACGATCACTGTATCTCTCCCTCAACTAGCAAAAATGATCGACCACTCACTCCTTCATCCTACCATGACCGACGCCGAAGTTATTTCTGGACTGGAAATTTCCAAGAAGTACAAAGTAGCCACTGCATGCATCAAGCCATACTCAATTCCTATGGCGAGAGTCTACCTCGAAGGTACTGGTGTTAAAGTATGTGCTGTGATTGGGTTTCCTCATGGGAACAGTACTACAGCTATGAAGGTTCTCGAAGCTACAGATGCAGCCAAGCAAGGAGCAACTGAGATTGACATGGTTATTAACATTGGAAAGGCTTTAGGAGGTGATTGGGAATATGTTGGTAAAGAAATTGAGTTGGTCAACGATGCTGTCACCAAAAACGGTGCTCTTCTAAAGGTCATTTTTGAGAACGACTTTCTGCAAGAAGAGCATATTGTGAAGTTGTGTCAAATCTGTACATCGGCTAAAGTTGCCTTTGTCAAGACCTCTACTGGTTATGGGTTTGTAAAGCAATCGAGCGGGGATTATGCTTATAAGGGTGCTACATTGCCGCAGTTGGCTTTGATGAGAAAACATTCGGGAGAAGATGTTCAGATCAAGGCAGCAGGAGGAGTTCGTACACTGGACGAGCTGCTCAATGTAATGGATCTAGGTATCACAAGAATTGGGGCCACTGCCACAATTGCTATCTTGGAAGCTGCAAAAGAGCGAGGAATTGGAGAAGATCCCAAGACAGTGTCAGTTCCAGAGATCAAGACACTGGGTGCGGGCTATTGATAAGACAAAATCTTAAATAAAAACACCGAATCACTCTTGTGGTTTAAAGCATACCTGAGTTAGATATTTATAGGTACTTTAAGTAGAGCTTAAACAATCTTATAAATCCAAGAATATAGTCATGTGACTGATATTACAACACTTGTATTTCCACTACGACTTGAAAGCCCGATAGATCAATAATATATGGACCATTCTTGATCGACATCTGACCAGCTATCCAGTATGTACCCCCACTGAGCCAAAGAAAAAGAAATAACGAACGCTGTGATCACGTGTGAATTCTTTTCTGCAGCTTTACAGCCTTCAGCGTTTTCTGAGATAACTTCAGCGACTTGCTTCTTCTTCTTCTTCTTCTTCTTCTTCTTCTTCTTCTTCTTCTTATTCTTCTTATATCAGCCCTTTGGCTAACGACGAACAAATGGCAATCGCAGCTATATCGAGGTGGGACTCCTTTTGCATGGCGCTACCATGTCTGGGCCTTGCCATGCAGGATAATATGGTGCACAACAGAATTGGCTTGAATGTGCAGCAGAGCGATCGATGGTTGGCACTTGGCAAGAACCACAAAGTCCTATAAGAAAGCCAGGCGACAACGAGCGACGAAAGTACTGGCGCTGGCAGCTGTTGGCTTCTATTTAGAGCTCGATACCGCGTACAATGGTGAGCGTTGAAGCCGGCGATCGAGTCTTCAGTGAAGGTGTTTCGCGACGCGCGCATGCCATCCCAGCGTATCTGGCGCTTCTCGGGTGGCTTCAGCGCACCACGAATGCCCCTGAATGTTGTGGCACAGCGTATCAGAAGGCCGATTTAGCGACGGCAACCCTCTGAGGCGCCTCACAGGCACAGAAACTGAAGCATTAGAGATCAGCCACCATTGGCTCGTACCTGGTGAACCATGCGGATCGAAAGATGCATGCTCGTACGGAGCGCACTGCACAAGTACCAAGCATGCCTCGGGCAAGTGCCAGGGAATTATGTAGTTGATAACTCCTCCTGCGTTTGGGTTACTGTCTCTATCCATTTCTGATGTCGTCGCTTTCAATATGTTAAATTATGTTAAATCCAGAAAATCATGACTTAAGCCATCTTACAGTCTCGGATGGCACTCGAAGAACGAAAGGAGAGGCACGAAAGACGAGTAATCCGATTTGCCAATCATATGATGATAATCAACCATCTCCTCTAACAGAGAGGAACAATTCATCCGGTGTGTCTTGGACAGACGACACGAACGCTTCAAAAACAACAGTGACGAGTAACTCTCAGGCGGTGGGAAGCCAAGACGAAAGGGAGAAGAATGGCCAATTTATTTCTGCAAGGGAATTGCCACGGCGGCCGTCTTCCTTTGAAAACGGCGACTGGTGGGTCTTTGAGGTTCTGAGCTGTCTACTCGCTACATTATCCGTAACTGCAATAGTTGTCGTACTTAGACTGTACGAAGATAAAGCACTGCCGAGCTGGCCACTTGATATTACGCTCAACACGTTTCTGGCTTTCTTTACGACTTTGGCCAAGGCCGGACTGATGATTCCAATCTCGGAAGCTATTAGCCAACTGAAATGGGTGTGGTTCGCTGAGGACGAAAGACAGCTGGTCGACTTTCAAACATACGACGAAGCGAGCAGAGGACCACTCGGCAGTTTAAAGCTCTTATATACTTTAAAGGGAAGGTATGTAAATTCTCCACAGTACCCACAGAAATAGGGCAGCTAAATTTTGTTCAGACATCTAGCAAGCATAGGTGCTATCATATCAATCTTGAGTCTTGCAACAGATCCGATCACGCAGCAGATTGTAGCATATCCAACGAGACAGGTACCTCATAGTATGGCCGTAGCAGAAGTCCAGAGAAGCAATTATTTTATGGGATACATCTCATTCCCACGCCGTAAGTCCATTTCCGAATTCAGATCATTGTTCTGTCTTAACATCGACTAGGGTTCGTTCCGGATGTACCAATGAAACAAGCCATCAACTTCGGTCTCTTCAGCCCAATAAATGAAACAATTCCACACATCTCCCCTACATGCTCGACGGGTAACTGTACATGGCCCGAGTACAGTTCTCTAGGTGTATGTGCAAAGGTTGCCAATATAACCGATCAGCTCACAGTTGCTGTAGCGCCTGGTAATTTCTCAGCCGCGGCAAGGTATAACATGAGCATAAATGTATCTTTAACAAACGGAGCATTTCTCCAGGCTGACAGCATGGCAATGAATATCTCATCTATCCTAAGCCCGCCACGAAGCGGGCCATCATGGTGGAATACGAATGATGGAATGCAGCCATCTCTCGCATTCACAAGCGACGAAGATGTCAATACGAGACTTGTAGATTTCTTCGTCATCTACCTACAAAGCACAAGCTCAGGAGCACAGAATTTCAGAGCCGTAGAGGTCCTCTTACAATGGTGCGTGAAAACATACGTCACGAACGTTACTGCGGGAGTAGCAACGACATTTCCGATCGCCAAATCGACTCGCGTCCTGTCAACAAACGGCAGCATTACAATCTCCAATGAAACACATCGTCGGCAGCTCATTATGGCACCCGAGTCTGCAGAAGCCACCTCGGAGAACTATACTGTAGATCCAACGTCAGCTGGTGCCATCGGAACATATCTGCAGGATATGTTCGCGGGCACATACTCGCTCGGTGTCACGGGTATCGCATCCAGTGATGCAGCCAGCGCCTTGGTATCTGTACTGTATGCGAATACAAGTTCCGACGCCATCCAATATACATCTGTTGAGAGGGCAGCCGAGAACATGGCGGCGAGCATGACAAACAAGTAAACTCCTCTCTGTTCCGATGAAGCACGATAAGCAGCATATCTAACAATGGAGCTCTAGTGTACGCGATCGGCGATTTCGAGGTGAAGCCGCACGAGGAACAGCATTCATTTCAGAGAGTTTTGTGCGCGTGCGTTGGGAATGGCTGGTGTTTCTTGCGAGTCTTGTCGTCCTGACTACGGGATTCTTGGTTGCGACTATGGTGAAGAGTAGAGTGGCGAGGGTGGATGTTCTCAAGTCTTCTGCGCTGGCTGCTATGTGTGGCTTAAGTGATGATAGTAGAGCTGCTATGGGCATTGGAGGGATCGAAGCGAAGATTGAGGATAAGGCTGCATATGTGAAAGTCAGGTTCGACAAGACGAACAGGGGCTGGAATTTTGAGACGACGAGGAGCTAGTCCACTATTATTGTGGGAAATCTATTTATGAACATTGTGCTTATCAGAAAAGGACCAGAAGTTCTTGCCATGCACTTGCATGGCTGATAACTCAAGTATAATGCGAGGCTTGAATCATTAAGTCTAGCGAGGTGGTGATCAACATCTGAGATGTCCCCAAATGTACATAAAATGGGTTATAATATATCGGTGATATGGTTATTTACAACCAATAAGCTGGTTATCCATCAAAACGCCTATCCAAATAGAGCAAATAGTTCTAATCCATTCAACATCCTCCCCCACCGGCTGCCCCACCCGCCGCTGCATTGTTACTCCTGCGTCTCTTCTCTACAATAGCCAACAGGCTAACCACAGCGAGTAGCTCCCAGTTCTGACCAAGAATTCCCTGTGCTCCCGAGTTCAGGAACGCCATCTTACCCTTCTTACTCAGACTCATCCTGACGCCCGTATACACGGCAACGACCTCTCCCGTCATGATCCTAACCAGCTTCATCCCGGTACTGCGAGCGCCTAGTCCAGCGATTTCCTGACCGGAGCTGCGCCGCCATTCGAATCTCTCCTTCTTACCCTGCTGCGAGATAGCAGTGGTAAATGAATGCGTGATGGTAAAAACGCCATCTTTGATCAGTTCCGTGGCCTGGTCTCCGCATTGGAGCGAGATAGTGCTGGAGAACGTTTTGAAAGTGGCTGTGCATAGGGCTGGAGACGAGGGCGTGGGACGGCAGTGGATGACAACGTCCGGTTTACTGCTCCAGCTGTGGTGTGTTGCGATGTAGTAGAGTTCCTCGTTCCGCTTGGTGGCGTCCGGGATGGTGCAGAGGATGAGATCTGACATGGAGGTTTTTTCAAAGAGGAAACTCTGCGGGAACTGCGAGGTGACGGGCTGGGGTGATGCAACGACTTGTGTCGGTTTATTTTGGTACGTGGGCTGCTGCATGTCGTAGACGTATGGAGGTGGTTCGCTCATCGTGTTGCTTGTCGAGTTGAGGCTTGCCATCTTGACAGTGAGTTGTGTGCTACTCTGCTTTTCGTTTTCGGAACAGGGGACACAATCTTATATAAAATACCTTCCGGTGCAATCTGTTGGACAGACTTAGACCATATCTTATCGTATGACGTTGGAAACCTCCTCAGCCTTGCTGGCCTTACGTGAAGGAACAACCAAATACGGCGGAACCGAAGCCAAGAACTGCAATGATCTCCGATCCGTGCCACGAAAGGACTGAACAGCTGCAGCTCCCATTGGGTGACTCGTGAAATAAACTCTCTGCCTGGACGCTTGATGTGATTAGCAAAGGAGCTAGATTACCTGCAAAGCTAATTGTACTGATCTGCTTCTGGGGCTGTGTTTAAGATTGTCGAAAGCGAGTTTTGGTACGCTTTGACGATATATGTCAACCAGATGTGAGTATTATGGGATTCTCAAGTAACTCAGGCGATACTATTTTAATCCATCGTCCAATTTTATGTGTATAGTAGTAGCGTTGTTGACGGCTGGTTTTGAGGGACAGCATGATGTCGGTTCGTAAGCGACCGCTAGGCCACAATAATATGTTGTGCATGTGTGAGCAACAGTCAGACCCGCCATTGTTGATATGAAAACAGCTGGGGGAAGAAAAATCAAAAAAAGTCAAAAGGAAACGGGCCATTGACTGAGGGGATAATGTATAGTAGAAGTTCCTAGGAGTTTAGTAGGTAAATATATTTGTAGGGGAAAAAATCATATAGCTGTATCTGACCTTTTGCACATACCACAAAGATGTAAGAAGCAGATCGTTATTCTATGGGTACTGGTAAATTTAATGCCAAGCTCATCTCATCATTTCGTGTTAGACCAAATCATGCCAATCGTATCTTTGCCGCTCAAATCGAGGTAGACTCATGGTCGAGACTTAACACCAGAAATTTCCGAAGAAGTTCTAACTTCAACATCACCGTTCTCCATTCCAAAGTAGGCTGCTACAGGCTTTTGCCCGCCACCTTCCTCTCCTGCATTGGCGACTTGAATTCCGTTTCTGCCGTGGAACAGGCCAACATCAAGGATCCCAACTGTTCTCTTAAGTCTTCTACCCAATGCATGAACCTCCCAAGTACCGTGGGTTCCATCTCCTTTGTCGCCAGGCTTCAGGTCACGCTCCAGAAGCAATGGTGGGAAAGGTGCATCGATAATCCACATGCCATTGTCCGTTACGACTGGTCCTGCCTTAGCACTACCTCCTTGTCGGATCTTAGGGTCTGGCGAGCCAAGAGTAATGAGAATTCTCTTCACTGTAGGGGCTGCAAGTGGTGCAATCTCAATTGGTATCGTCTTCCAGGATGTCAGAAGGCGTGGCTGGAGCTTTCGGTAGTCTACAATTCTGTCAGTACTCAGAAGTGAGATTCGGGTGTATATGCTTTACCTGCAACACATATGAACTTCTTTGCGGATGTTGCAACAAGCTTCTCTTGGAACAAACATGCTCCACCACCCTTTATACAGTTCAAATCTTCGTCGATCTCATCGGCACCATCAAATGCCACATCTAAACTCTGGCGTTTACCTTTCAATCCTAAATCTTGTAGTCCAGTACTTAGATTCAGCGCAGCCGATCCACTCAGGGTCTTGTGAGCCACCTCAACTGGTGGTAGGGAATCAATACTACCTAATGGCAGGCCAGCCTCAATAATCAGTTGCTTCGACTGATCCCCAGTTGGTACAAAGATCATCTTCGAGGTGATCTCTCTGCCCTTCGCAGCAATTGCCTCAACAACATATACCACAGTGCTTCCAGATCCAATGCCAATGTACTTGTATGAAGATTCGAAATGGTCCTCTACAGCCTTGTAAGCTGCTCGGCGTTTCGAGGCCTCGACGGGGGAGAGCTTCGGGACATCATGAGGCAGAGCGTTCTCTGCGTCAATTGAGTTCGACATGGTGCGACGCGTTTGCGGTCTTGTTGTTATGGATCGGTAAGAATGAGTGCAGGAAATATAATGCGAGTAGAGCGACGACGGAAAAGTGACGGCGGGGCTCGAAGGATGATTAATGAAGGAAAAACGGTGATAGTGAGCTGCTGCTGGTTGTAGGAATGGTCGTGGCTGTAAAAACTGCGCTGACACAGCACTTGTGCAATGTTTACGTGGGATTATTTTTCTCACGAAGTTCGATGTGGCATCCATGTAATGGTATGGTGGAAGTTTGCTGGCAGCATCGTCACCGTGTCACCCCACCACCGTTGATGAGTGAGCAATGCCAAGTCCCACCTCGAGACGAAACCCCGTCGCCCCGGTGCTTAAGTATTCCTGTTTGGGACGAACTCACGATGCAGTCACGTGCCGGAAACAGCCCACCTTGTGGCCTTGCGGCCTGGCTGCCTGGCTGCCTGGCCGGCTCAGAACCTTGACCTTAACCCAATGTGGCGCAAGGCTGAAGCTCCAAACCCATTTGCTCCACGACATCTCAGCCTCCTCTCTTCTATGGCACTCCTGTCTTCGACTTCTGCTCTCATCTCGCAGCAGAAATACTGAGGACCTATAGCACCCAGTCCGGAAAGGCCATCTAGCTACAACCACACATACCACGCCTACGTTACGTTACGTTGCCATGGCTGAAACGGCAGCAGTGACAGAGGTAATTACCAACCAAACTCCCCCCATACTCAAAGGTCCTTCCGACAAGGAGAAGAAGTATGATAGACAATTGCGACTTTGGGGAGGTCAAGGACAGCAAGCGCTGGAGGATGCTCACATTTTACTTCTCAATAATGGCTCTGGAACCGTGGGCATTGAGACCTTGAAGAACCTAGTCCTGCCAGGTATGTGTGTGCTCCATCCCACAATGTACAGATACTAACTGTCTCGAGGCATTGGCAAGTTCACCATCTTGGATGAGGCTACGGTAGAAGAAGCAGATCTAGGAGTCAACTTTTTTCTGGCCGAGGAACAACTGGGACAGCCAAGAGCGGTAGCTTGCACGACATTGCTGCAAGAATTGAATCCTGACGTTGACGGTAATGGTGTGCACTTGCATAAGGTACATATTCTATACATCTGCCATCTATCAGAAGCTGATTCCAGGACAATAGGGTGGTCTTGCCAGCTTCCTCGAAACTGATCAATCATTTACTTTGATACTCTTCTCCTTTCCCATCGACCCTGCGTCGCTTTCTCTCCTCGAAGCTTACGGCAAGCAACATAAAGTTCCACTCATCGCGGTTCATTCTGCGGGCTTCTACTCATACTTTAGAGTCGTTCTTCCTGGCACCTTTCCCATAGTCGACACCCACCCAGACTCCACGGCAACAACCGATTTGAGGCTATTGAACCCATGGCCGGAGCTGTCGAAGTTTGCAGAGGATCTAACTGTAGATATTGACAATCTTGGTGCCCATGAACACGGTCATATCCCATATATTGTTTTGTTGTTGCATTACCTCACAAAATGGAAGGAAGCACACGGCACTATGCCAAACACATACAAGGAGAAGACAGCCTTTCGAGAAACAGTCTCTGCAGCTATGCGTACTGATATACCTGAGGGAGGCGAGGAGAACTTTGAAGAAGCAATAGCTGCAGTCTTGAAGACGGTATCTGTACCAAGTCTAGCAAGTTCAGTAAAAGAAGTCTTTGAGTACGAACCTCAAGCAGTATGTTGAATCTCGACAATGTTGAAATTTTGGCTAATTGCAATAGGAGGATGCCGAATCTAATTTCTGGATCATTGCTAGAGCAATTAAAGACTTCTATACAAAACACAACCAACTTCCACTTCCAGGATCTGTACCAGATATGAAGGCCCAATCTACCGTATATGTCAAGCTACAGAACATCTACAAAGCAAAGGCTCGCCAGGATGTTGCTGAAGTTCTCGAGACCGTTCGGTTGCATCCTCGTGGCAAAGAGATAGACGTCAGCGAAGTCGAGGTCTTCTGCAAGAATGCCGCTTTCATTAAACTTATACATGGCTCGGAATCACAACCCGGGAACTTAGAAACCTTGGCTAGTAAGTGTATGTCTTGCATTGACTTGATTAGATGCTTACACACCATCAGAAAGTGAACTTCAGAGTGACCAGGATGCCGCCGCATGGAACGGCCCTCTTTCCCTTCTTCCAATTTTCCTCGCATTGCATGCAACCTCACATGATTCATCGGCGTCATCTTCTGATATCATTTCTACGTTTGTCAAGACAATTCCAGATGTATCTTCCAATCCGCGACTAGAAAAAATAGCGCAAGAAGTTGCCAGGGCCCATGGCGGCGAACTACACAACATTTCCTCTCTGACAGGTGGCATGGTGTCACAAGAGATCATCAAGATCATTACCAAACAATACATCCCGATCGACAACACGTGTGTCTTTGATGGCATCACGAGCAGAGCTCAAGTGTTCCGGATTTGAGGGATCTCACCCATCACTTTCTTCCATACCTTGCAAGTGCATCACGACATGATCAGATGAATAATTGAGTATAGACTTGGAGGCGTTTCATTCAACGAAAATTTCAAGGAACGGATGGATACGGCTTTAGGACATCTTAAAGGAAGACGCATATCAGAGAGTGTGGAGAACAAAATGAGATGTGATATGATGATCGGAAAATCTTCAGGAACAACCGTTTTGAATTTCTACTTGCGATATTTTGACCCCAACCAGTCTTCTCATCACCATTAGATTGTATTTCCAAGGCAGCATTTACGAATCCAAGGACTCGCCACATCTAACACCGAGGGAAGGTCAGGATGAACCAAATTCCACCTCCCCTAAGCTTGTTAGTCTTATCTCGGTTCCTGCTGGGCCCATCATCATTATCAACTTTCATTCAGAAGAGGCATGAGCAATGAACGAAAAAAGATATGGGGCTGGGACCATGAGCTTTACTGTGTATTACGTGCAGGAAGTACAGGTACCTCTCTGCCTTACCCCGCATGAATTCTTTGCTATCTCTGTGCCTTTCCCACTTCCCCATCACATTTCTCCACAGTTTTCTCTGGTAGTAAGCCTTAGGTAGGTATGTGGGTTGTCAGTGTGCAATGCCACTGGGTGATGGGTGCTCGCTAGTCGCTTGCTCGGCCCGTAGTGCCATATTAATCCTTGATGCTGATGCTGATTCCCTTCCAATTGAAGACTGTGGTTTGTTTCCCATCCCCCCTTTTAAAACTTGCTGTGATTTGTGACCTTGGGTGCTACTTGTTTTGAAGGAGAAGAAGAACGGCGAGGAAGAAATGGTCCGGCCTCGGTGTTGGGGGAGTGGGAGGGGGGATGTGGAGGAAGTGACTGTGAGGTCATCTCTGCATGCTGAAAGGGCGAGGGAAGGTGTAGGAGATAAGTGATAGATGGGGTATGACTGGTTTGGGGGTGAAGAAGGAGAAGCAGTGATGTGATGCGATGGAATGGAGAGGAAGAACGGGAACAAAGGAAGACGCGAAGTCGTCGCTCGCTTGCTTGTTCGCCCCCGAAGTGAAGTGAAGATGGCGTGAGGTGACGTGAGTAGATGAGATGCGAGGCTGTATCAGTGCCAATACCAGTGCGAGGATGCCCAGAATCATCTTAATCGTCTCATCTCGTACTTAGCAGAAGAAAAGGAATGGCAAAGAGAGTGCAAGAAAGACAAGACTCCGGAACGCTCAGCGTCTGGTCCTGAACACGAGGAGAAGGATGGGATGGCGGGAAGTCTCTCTTGGTGCAGGTACATTATTAGGTACAGAGTTTACCACTGTGCAGAATACCGCACTGCAGGAGGGGGGGAAACTTAGTTAGATGAGAGTTATTATATCGCCCCCTCAGCTATCACGTCTCGGATAGAGTACTTCACCACGTAACGTCCTCTCTCCTCTCCCTCAACATCTCACATCTCACATCTCGTCGCGTAAAAGAGCCTGCTTTTCGTCGTGAAGCTATCCCGAAGGCCTTTTTTTTCTCCTCTGCCCTATACCAGAGTGTGCTTATAGGTGTGTGTGTTGGTGTGTGTAGGGGTGTTCAAGGTGAGGCGAGGCGTAGGAGGTGAGTGGTGAGGAGAGGAGAGGGGAGGGGAGGGGAGGAGAGGAGGTATAACAGCCAACGCACTATTAGGGGCTGCATTTGCAGCAATCGCAGTTGCAGTTCCAGTTGCAGTTGCAGTTGCAGTTAGAATTGAGGAGTTGGAGTCTGAATTAGGAGGTAAGAGATGAGAGAGGCAGGGCTACTGGCAACGCAAAGCAGCATATAAGAGCAAAGTGATATAATAAGAAGCACAATATCATAACAGCAGCAATTAACCTCGTACAAACTTCCAACAACTTCCAACACGGGCTCTAGAACAACAAGAACGACAAGAAGAACACCTATAACACGTAGTCCTAAGATTTTCCCGCTCCTGGTAGTATCATTCATGGCTATATCTTATCATAGTACCCCTACTTATCATATCACGAACCTACTGCTGTATGTATGAGGAGGCCTGGCCTAGCACACTGTCCGCTGCTAATTCCGCTATCCACCGTCGACCCTTCAGACACCACCGACACAAATTGCTACCGCCGGCTTGCTTGCCTACTTGCCTGCTCCTTCATCCTGTCATAGATAAAAGACGTAGGTAAGGAGCTACCGGAGCTTCTTGTTACCGTACGAAGGCCAGGTACGTACCGCGCGTTACCGGATCGACGCCGCCCCGGCCAGAGCGAGTGGGTGAGTTGAGTTGAGTGGGCGGGTGGCTGTGTTTTCTTGTACGGTGCGTGGTGCAGGTGCAGGTGCAGGTGCATGTGCGCGTTTGCGTGGGTGGGTGGTGCCGTGGCACTGTGTGGTGTAATATTAATCTATTTTCTAATATATCGAGAGGCTGAAAAAGCCGTCGTGCTGGCCTGCCTTTCCTTACCTGCGCGAGCCAAAGTATGGTAGCAGAAGAGGCGTAGACGTCAGCCAAGCAGGGGTTCAATCTAAATTTCTCGATTTTTTTTTTTTCAATCTTTTGTTTCCCTTGCGAGGAATTGCATTGGGAGTGACTGGTTGAGAGCTGCGAAGTGAAATGGGGGTATATATTTTCTGTAATAAAATCTTGTAGTGTAGCTAAATGACAAGGCAATTTTGGTGACTAGACAAACTGGGGTATGTGGGGTATGTAACCGTTACAGGATAAATAGGAAGAAAATAAAGTATCGTCAAGAATGTTAGGCTTCGTTAGGTCTTGTGTCGTCGTCGGCGTCATCATTCTCATCATCATCAATCTCAATGCTGCATCATCCAACCACCGTTGTCATACTCTGTTGGCATACCCACAACGAAGTTGCCACCATATTCTGGCATACCGTCGAACCCCTCCGTAAAGTTTCCCCATGGCATGCCGTCAAGGTCGCCCCAGACGTTCTGATGATCTAGCAAGACCATTCCCTCTTCCATCTCCACCTGGATCATCTCTTCCTGATTCAGGCCCTGCTGCTTACTAGCTTCGTACATTTTAGATACAACTTCGCGGCTTCTCCTGGCTGCTAGTGACCAATCTGACATGGCTTCTAGCGCGTCAAGTACCACTTCGATCTGTGATTGGCATTCCCGGACTTGGGCTGGGTTCCAACTTTCCCAGAACACACTCACTAGGGGTATCATCGACGCTTGATACATAAACCAGACTCCATTCCAGCCAAGCATCTGATTGGGCGTAAACTCTCTCGCAATATCTTCGATCGTCTGTTTGGCGATCATGCGACATTGATTTACGGCTGCCAACTCTTCAGGCGAAGGTGGTAATTGATTACCTCGGTTTGCGAGATTTAGTAAAACGGGCCGATGGAGCACAACTCGTAAATTCTGATATCGCCACTTCATTACACATCGTGCTGTATAGAGTGACTCTGTACAAGGATCTGAAGACCGCAAGATCCATGGAAGACTGTCGTACCAGTTTACCAACTGATTATCCAGATTGATGCGGTCCTCATTTCGAAGCAGAGGCGATTGCGCGAGGATGTCTTGAATCTGCGTTGCAATTTTGCAGAATTTAATGTTTTCAATCAATGGAATTATGCCAGTGTGCTGGTTTAAGGTACTCTAAAAGACGTTAGCTTTATCTTTAGCAGTGGTATTTTTGTTGCTTACTGGATCAAGATTGGTTTCGGGGGATTGTATAGTGATTCCAGGACCCCACCTTCCCATTGAAGGTCTGCCCATTGTTGTAGACGCCCAAGTGTCAAGACAAAACAGACTCCACCATGTCCTTCGCCTCAATTCTATGAGCAACGGAGTAGCATCTAGCTGCTCATGGCCGCTTTCTCTGTGCAAGCCCATGGCACAGGCCATTCGTAAAGCGGCCCCAGAAATCGCATTTGCCATGTTCGGTCGATTTAGATAATGGAGATAAAACCCCCCCATCAATGCCAGTGCTTGTAATGTCTCCAAATGAGAGCTTCCGAAGCTGTCGAGTGGTAGATGCTCCTTGGCTTTGCTGAAATAGCTGAGATGGCTATGATCGTCCGACTTGTTAGCCACGATACTTCCCATGGTAAAAACCATGTTCAACAAAGCTAGCCATGGAGCATCGTTTCTCTGGCCGCTAAGATAATCTGCTCTAAACGATGGCTCGTCAAGCATCGGAATCAGAATCTGAACTCGATTGAAATAGGCGTCTATCAAGGTTTGCCCTTCTGACGACCAGACTATTCGCGAAAGAGATCTAGATGGTGCAGAACTCCCTGGTCGTGGCGTAGGATAATTGCTCGCCACGGTAAGTTTATTATTTGACGTCTGGGGTGCTAGAAATGATCGAAGGACTGGCGCAACCTTGAGCATCACTAGAAAAGCAGCTTTTACTGATGTAGCTCCCATGTATGAGGATTGCCTGTCTACAGACAAAGACAGGGCGTTGACATCATCTGCCTCTGCTGGAATTGGCTCTCGATTTCGCCTTTCTTCGTCCCATTCCGTATCTCTGCTAGGAATCTGTTCCAGATTTGCAAGACTTCTATCGTCATCGGATATAGATGCAATAGGTGACTGAAATTGATCCTGGGAAAAGTGCGAAATGTTCGATCCCGTAGGTGAGGTCTGTGAGGGCGCGCCTTGTGAGCCCGGTTTGTCTAAGAGGTATATGAGCTCTTGTCGGGTGAGATTGAGTAGAGATTGAGGATCTCGTGAAGGATATAAGCGCTTCAGTATGGCTCTACACTCGTCCAAAGACTGAGAGAGGGCATCAAGAGTTCTGTGGCCGTCAGCGAAGTCCAAAACAAGACCTAGAGCCAACCGTACTTTCGAGAAGGTATGACTCTCTGTCGGTGCTTGTCATAGTGGCATGGCTTGGGCGACCGGCATCCAAGGCACTGCCCGCAGGGCTGGCGGCCATCACAGCGTATTTTGCGTCTCTTGCATTCAGCGCATGCATGCGGAGTCGTGATTCTTTTTGAGGCAGCATTTGAGGAAGCTTTGGGCGCATCGTGCGACTGCTCAGAAGGGTTTCGTTGCGGCGCGAGACCTTGGACTGCACAAAGATTATCAGCACGGTACCCCGCAATCAAGAGTGAGTTTGCGACTCACAAGTGTGGAACATTTTGGATGAAGGTACTGCAGGAGGCATTTGAATCTCGGGTCTGGGGTGGACTGGCTCCAACCCACCAGATGTTGCACAGAGATGCAAAAGTAGATGTAAGATGAAGAAGTGTGGAGTTGTGGAGAATCGGGCAAGTACATGTATGGAGAAAGTTGCCGCCCCAGTAAGTGAAATTGGATCGGCAATGCAAGAGATGCTGATGTGCTCGGGTACTGAAGAACGACCGTAGAAGGCTGGCGAAGCTCGAGGCCAGAACCAAAATAATCTCGATCAGACGGCGTCTCAAGTGGTGGTGACATGTACGAGTCTTGTAGCAAAGGTCGGGGAGGGCCAGCTATTTCTTTTTCTCAATGCACAAAAGTCGTCAGCGTGTGAGAAGAGATGGGACCCAATATTAGTCGCGCGTTATATGCGGTCGGGGGGGTGGGTGTGTCGGGGTACATGAGCATAGCGAGCAGACAGTACAGTAGTGAGCATAGGATGCATAGGACGCATAGCACAGTACAGTAGTGGTGTGTTGTAAGTGTGGTGCAAGTGGGTTGGCGGTGATGGCGGTGGTGATGGAGGTGGAGGTGGAGGTGGAGGTGATGGTGGTGGACGGCGGGCGGCAAGTTTGTTAGTGTTTTGCGGCAACGGTTGGGCTGCGCTGCTCTGCTTTCTGCTCTGCTTTCTGCTCTCCAGTTCGGCTATTCTGTTGTACTTAGTGGTTGTGGTATTATTGCAGCACTGTGATTAGTAGTCGCTGCCCATTAATCATTCTCCATTATTCTTCGTCCCAGACCAGGGGGCTCACAACTCCGGCTGGCCTGATATTTGCTCCCAGCTCCCAGCTCCCAGCTTCCAAGACCATATACGTCTCGGTCTTATTATTTCCCATCTCCTTAACGCATCGTCTATGGTGGAGCTATACGTGCGGTCCATTATTGATCCTCACGCGCCTCTGAAATCCGCGGCGCCTCGTCCCGCATTTGATATGTCACTTCATCTGATCAGCACCCTGAGAAATTTCCCCAAAGTTCCCCACACAGCATGGGCCCCCAGGGGACCAAGCAACCAACCCGGGTCAAAGGATGACTCGAGCGAGAGCATCACGGCCCCAATCGCATGGCCTTCCTGCTATCAGGCTGAATTGTTGAACTCTGCCCTTGGCCAAATTGGCGATCCTCAAGAATTTCACAACCACGTGTCATAGCACGCGCAAAGATGTCCATTCAGCATGCTCGAAGCCCTGGATTTTCTCCTCATGAGACCAGTTCTCCTGCACATCATGCAGTAAACGGTGCTTGAATACACTGCACAAGAAGCCCTTCTCTTGCTCTGCCTTCGTCGCTTGCTGCTGCTCATGGGTGTGGCGGAGCATGGAGTTTCCGCCGCGATTGATGCTTTGTATCGAGCATCCTGAGATCGAGGCTTGCGCTGGGAGCGGCTTCGGAAATTGTCGGTCTAGCCCATCTCGACCATAATGGGCGTTAAAGAAAAACTGGAGACCCTCATGAACTGCTAAGGCTCAGTAACGCGGGTCACCCGAGGGCCTTGTGCAACTCATCAAGACCATGCCATGTCAGCGAGAGCTTCAGCGATCGACACTGGTACCCGTCCGGCCCCATGCTCCCTCTATCCCCAGAAGCTACAACTCTCTGCGGAGCCAATAATAGCATATCCCATATCCCATATCCACAGTGGGCTGCGTACACTGAGTGCAGCAGAGGCTTCATGCTTCTTTGACACATGCAGTGCGCTGTAGATGTAACACTTGTGCATCATCGCAAGTCTTTGGAGGGAAGATGGCATGTGGGGATGCAGCATGCATGCGAGTACCGACCCGGGTCCTAACTACCACATGTGTTGCACGACAATCCAAAGCCGCGTCTGTAACAAAGAAAATCCGACGCGACTTCGGGCGAAAAGTCGACGAAGGTTGGCAACGTCGGATGTTGAGAACCGGCTCACGGCTCTGAGCGGCTTGCGCAGTTGAGCTAAATCGATGCAATATATTAATGGGCAAGATATAATATAAGTCTGTCCAATAGCATCTCTGTGACGGAGGCATTTGTCTGAAAGAGTACATACGAGCAGTCCCTTCTTGCATGCTTAGTGCAGGAACAGACATGGCCAGCATGGGTGCAGCAACAGCTGATTGCAAAACGCGGGGACGATCCGAGGATGCCTTTAGCGAAGGCTTCATGATGCATTAGCTTTCTCATCACTCCCATCTCCGAGTCATGACTCTTCTGACTGGCTCATCCCGAGCGAAGTCCCGTAGGACAACCTCTAGAAGGGCCGCACAGGCCTCCTCCAAACTCGAAGACTGAAGGATACAAGGAGAAACCGGTACTCGACCACTTTATCCGAGGCCATGATCTCTTCCCTAGTCGACGAATGATAGTTGTCGCCATAGGATTGATGTTGTGGTGAGCATCTTGGCACCACCTACGACAACGGACGTATGACCGGCCAGACTTCTATCGAGCTTGTACCTAACTGATTCGTGAGCAGATCTCCAAGGAACTCGGTTGCGTAGTCAGGTCGATCGCCTTCTATTGCGGGGTAGGGTCACCGTCTTTTCAAAGACAATAACATACTACGGTATGCGGTGCATTTCGATGAAATCGAGGGTGGGTGTGCATTCTCAAGAATTGCCCTCTTTGCATCTTTTGGTTAGAACACAACAGAGCCATCGGAACTGCGGGACGTAAATGCCCAGCGATCTACCTCGAGATGCGTGATTGCCACGAGGAAACGACAATATATAACAGGCAATAATATAATGGTGAATAGTGGAACATGGTCCTTCATTTTTGGGACTCGCAGCCACAAAAATAAGGCCCAGTTCCAGACCTTGGTAATGATGCAGCCCGGATGACGCTGGTCCATAATAGTATTGCAATCATAGCAGATACGAGAAGAAATCATGGCAGCCTTCCACTGACAATCTCTCTAAATTGAGTACCAAAGAATGTCAGGTCGGTCTTGTCCGTAATGATCTAGAATAGTATGATTGGTGAGAATACGGTCATGATTATGAAGCATAGCAACCTATTCATCATACGAGTCGATATCAGAGCCTGTATTGAGACGCCATCCTCGATCTCAAATGCGCACTCGGCACAGAGCAAAAGAAAGGCTCTTCAAACTCAGAAAATTCCTAGTCGACGAGAATGAAAGCCGCTGGGCATTGACTGACTTGAGGAGCCACCTTCGTGACGCACACTTCTCCTGATATTCCTGGGAATTTTTCATCCACAAGAGGTTTCAACCCGAAAGCCCTCATGACATAAGGTGTGCAACAGACAACTTCATGCTCTCACACAGTGAGAGAAAAACATATCAATGACCCTTGGCCAACGAAGCTCACAGAGGATAGGTTACTGGATCGAGAGTCACTTGACAAACCGACGTCGGAATATGTTGTGCTCATAAGCACGTTCTCAGTAGACGCATGCATGGCTGTGTCTGTGGCTGATCGTGTGGACTACACCACGAACATGGAGAGAGGTCAAGATAAACATCGATTAGCGAAGATCTCTAGATCTTGTGTACCAAATCTAGTTTCGTGCTGGTAATGTCAACGACGCATAGTTGCGTTGGCCGAGGTCTGGCAGTACTGTGCTCAGACAAGTGTGAGCGGCTTCGTTGGAATCCACGGCTTGCTCCGGCACAACTTCCATGATATGTTACTGGACGGAATTTCTTCAGCGGCTTGGTTTTGAAGTTCGGACGGAAAGAAACGTTGCCAAATGGTTCCACAAATGAAACGGGCCGTACCCCACAGATCGCTTGCCACGATCTGCAGGTACCACGGACGTGGAATATCGTGGTCCTTGACTCCTTGGGCACAGTTCACGTTGATGATGACGCTGGTATGGCTCGCAGCTGAGTCTCAGATCCATACGGAGCGCCTCTCCTAGTCGGCCAGAGTACGGAGGTATGACTAGATCCAGGCAGGACAACTGAGAAGCAGTAGGCTTTGCGGTGCTGGACTGGCAACCAAGGCTCGATGACAGCGTTGTGATGACGACGCCTGAAGCATTGGCGGGCTAGACGTTTCGATGTAACGTCGGCAATTTCTCATGGGCGCTCGCGCTCTGTGTTCGCAATGCGATTGACTCGCTCGGTCGGTGACTTTGGCCTGTGGGTGGTGAAGAACGAAGGTTGAGAGATGAAGAGCGAGGAACGAGGAGCGAGGAGAGAAAGAGAGGGAAAACGGTCTCATAGACGGACCGAGCCGCTCTGGCGTTGTTTGGTTGTCAAAAGCGGCAGCTGCAAGCTTGACGAAGTGAATTCAACTCAACCCCTCCTAATTTCCATCCTTGACTTAAAACTTCACTCAATCTCAATCATCAAGATTTTTTATTTCTTCAAGGTCCTCCTTTGCAGTAGCTCTGCGCACAGCAGCGTGCGACCCGTGAGGATGGAGTTCACATTGAGATGCAATAATCTCAAATGCCGCAGAGAACTCACGGCACATGCTGTCGTTACCACCTGCAGGTCCGTGAGTCCCTGAATAGCCTTGCCTGCTTGTGCTCTGTACAGGGCTGATTGAAGCTTCCAGTCATGTTTTCTGTATTGATTGTTCGAACCAGAGTCGATTGTCTGGCCAGCATGATGGTCACCGCCCGACATGTCTTGCCTGCGACGCACATCTTCCAAATCCAGACGATGTAGTCATCGCCAATCTCAACCCTACCGAAGACTACAAGACGAGCGTCTTGAGCGGATTGAGCCCAGCTGTGGTTATGGACTGTGCGGGTAGAGCAATGGCCTTCTGGGCATATCAATCTACACAGGAAATGTTGGTTTCTAAGATCCCCGGTACAGACTGGTCAGGATATTGCTGATATATGGGTACTCAGAGTGTATCAAGAATTTCTTTCGAAGAATCTGACAGAGAAATATGCTGCTTTGAACACGCAGATTGACAAAGTCATCCATGATGCGAATTCTGAAGTTGAAGATTTACGCAGGAAGCTCTCGAGTGCGTAAGCCATCGAAACAGAATCTGCTCATGAACTCACATCCTTGTTAGGTATGGATATTGACCAAGCCAACTTGAGGCGTAAATATGACGAGGTAGTTCAAGCCTATCGAGATAAGAGCCGGAAGCACATGCAGACTCAGGAACTGTACGATAAGTTGAAGAGACGAACAATGCTTGGTCAGGTGCAGAATGCTGCTTCTGATGCTGTTGAGAACACTATCCAGGCCTCTGTAGCAGCCAATAGATATGTTGATAGAGTAGGAGACTCTGACTATCTCCCGCCACCGCCACCTCTCTTTGAGGAGAATTCGAATAGAATGCGCCATCCTGACATGGTATCTGAACCGCATCAGGATCTGAGAGGCCGAGGTAACAATGGAAGTGGCGCTTGGGCTGAATTTAGCAACCAAGCTGGCATTGAACGTATGAGATCTTTTGATTAAATAAAGATTATATGTTTGAGCTAATTAATTTGTTAGAAAACCAGCCAGTGCAGACACCTTCTAGTCATCGTCAACGATTTGCAGCGAGTAATCTTTCAACGCAACACATAAATCCCGTGGAGAAACCGATGAATATCTCAGGTACTCCGCATATTGGCCGTAGAGTCACTCCTGCTCGGTCGCCATTGAGGAATGCTGGACACAATACAAATGCTTTTGCTGGTTATGGTATGAGCGCCGGATTAAAAGTCAGTAATCCTGCAAGTGACATGGCAACTGGGTTCAGCAAGCCAATTACACGATCAAGAGGTAAGTGAGAATCCCATATTTAGAACAAAGAGATAACATCTGCAGTAGCACAGAGACCAGGCCCTGCAATGCCTCTGAATTCAACTGCATTTTCACGACTCAATCCCCCAGCAAATGACATTTTTTCCAAAGGAAAAGGCTACTATTAATGAAATGATCTCGTATCATTCCAGCTTGCTACACACACATTTTCTATCTAGCTAATCTTTCAGCAAATAAAGTGAATGCTACTACAGCGTTTCTTGTTCACAGAGCAGGTTTGGTTACATATTCTTTGTTCTAAAAAAAACCATCTGTCTGTCAAGGACAACGTATTTGTACAATACATTGTAGCAGCTCAGAAATTAGTCTTTGCATTCTTTGGTTCAACAATCATCTGTGAAGGACAGTGTATTTGTACAATTCATTGTACCAGCTTAAAAGATTTTTTTTTTTACTGCCTCGCCCTATAACTAGCTAAATATTCCTTCTATCGCCAATTTCCCCATCCCCCAATTTCCAATTCTTTTAACATATCAAACACATTTGCTTTCCAAGAAAAAAAAAGCCACA
This sequence comes from Pseudofabraea citricarpa, assembly GCA_029641185.1. NCBI lineage: Eukaryota > Fungi > Ascomycota > Leotiomycetes > Helotiales > Dermateaceae > Pseudofabraea > Pseudofabraea citricarpa. The sequence continues at coordinate 338,496 of JAPWGK010000031.1, forward strand.
CCCTTTCAGGAAAATTTGAGATGAGTTCCAGCCCTCGACTCGATGCTTATGCTGGGCAGGTCCCAGCTAAGACAATTCGTAGGGTGCAAGGCTCTGTGTTGCGTCCACCTTTTTCTGAAGACAACGCCCAGTCGGCAAGCGAAACGTTTACTAACAAAGAATTACCTCCGTTGCCCATAGACCCAACCGTTGATCGTGCAGAATTACCAGGACATCCCTTGCCTCAGTATCATCAGACTTCGCGGCCTAGTGTATCTTCTGTATCTTCCTTGAAACTCGCCATGAACAAGAATCGCCGAACTTGGTCAGCAAAATCTCACACATCAAAAATAAATCATTTCAGAGACAGCTTTTATCACTGTGCTCTTGGAACTTCACACAGCTTTCATGGGAGAATTTCAACACCATGGAACCCAATCCATATGAACACAGGCACTAAACGCCGAACTCAAGCAATACCATTAATAACTATCTCTCCGCCCCGTGAGACAAGGCGGCTTCAAGCTCGCCCTTCTTCTACTAGCGCTTTATCAAATGATTCTGCTTGGAAGATTTGCTATCAAAAGGAAGTCAAAGAGCGAAGGAAGTTCCAGAAAAGTCTGGAGCTTTCACAAACGGAGGCTCGAAATCTGAAGGAGCACGTAGAGTTGGTTGAATCCGTCTCGCGGGCACAAAAGTTGGAAATCGAAGAAACGAGGTTGGAGTTAGGAAGATTATATGAACAAACAGCCAAGGCTGAGAGCGAAACTAGATTCAAGCAGAAGTCTCTGGAGCATCGCGAAAGAGAAATTGCCAGGCTACAGAAACAGCATGAAGAATATATGGGGCTTTCGCCGGCGTCAAAATCTCAAAGGAGCTTAAGACCAACTACTCTCGAGCATCTCGAAAGACAACTGATAAAGCTACAGAAACGGCAGGAAGAAATAATGGCGTTTCTGCAGGCGGCACGAGCTCAAAGGGTTTCCAGACCAACTTCGAGGTCAACTTGGAGACCAACAGAGAGCCAGGCCCATGAGCTTTCTGCCTCGGCTTCTCACCAGGTTCTTGCACAACCTGTGCCAGGGACGACAAACGCTCCGCACGACCAAATACACGAACTCTCGGCCACAGCATCGCATCAGGTCCTCCGCTCCATGCCTGAAGAACCGGCAGCTGTCGAAAGACAAGAATATATAGTAGAGTCGATTCCTTACCAAGCCACTGAGCTGGAAAGATTACAGGGAAGCTTCACGGATGTCATCACGGCGCAGACTCGGGAAGAACAGGTTGAAACAAGCGATATCCCAGATTCTCCTACACTCCCAGCAGCAAGAACGGCACCTATTCAAACATCCATCTTGTCTCTTGGGAGCCCAGCGGGCGATGTAATTCCTGTCTCACAGCACAGCCCACTGGCAACACATACGGCTTTTCAGTTTGGGTCCCGGCGTGTCGAGGGAGTCCCACCTATGTTTAGAGTTCCGCTAACAACAGCAAAAGATGGAAAAGAAGAAATGCAAGATTCCAACTCATTAGAGTCAATCAGTATCCTTCCCGCACTTGATAAGTGGGAGTGGAGTTCGATTCCTGACTTGAAACTTCGGGACCCGAGTCTCGAAGAGTGAATGGTGCATTTTGGATTATGGGTTATGGGTATCGGGTTATGGATTATAGATTATGGATGGATGGAGGGATGGGCGAGAGTGACACAGGAAAATTTTGAATATGCAAAGTGAATGGGCTTTAATGAGGGATGGAGGATGAAGGATGGGTGACACAGGAAGATTTTAATATGCAAGTGACTGGTCATTTTTATGAGGAGTTTGGGTCTTTATTTACAGCTAACTTATCCCAAGGGAGATGTCCCTGTCCTAATAGACAAGTTTATTTGAACAAAAGATTTACGTGTATGGTTCTTTGATCAGTTAGATTTCTTTGCAAATTAAACAATAATGGCTTTTGTGAGGATCGTTACTTATAATTAGATTGTTATGTTATATTGCATATTCCTTTGTAGGATTCAAACCGTCATCTGGGTTATGGTTCAATAAATTAAGCGAGGAAATAAGGAGAGGGGGAGAGCAAGAGACGTGGTTTAGATAGCAGAGAAAGTCCTTCAAACTACTATTGAAACTATTCTTTATTGGCCGATACGGTATTATGCTAGCCAGTTGTCTAATAAATGGACCTATTTTCCCTAATCGTCGATCCGGAAGTAACGACGTATGGATGACTCAAGAGAAAGCCATTTCTGTAGTGTAGGCATTGCGAAAGAAACGATGAACTTTCACGAAACAGCTCAGCTACTTTATTCCAAAGGAAACCCCAACAGTTTGATCACTTGACTAAAACTGCCATCGTCGGCTCGAATTAGAAGTTCTTTTCGCCTCCTAGAGTAGCTAACTCCAACAAGTTGCTTGTTGGATTTCTTTTTACCTCGTGCCTCGCTAAACGCCATTTTTTGAACGCAGTAAGGTAAGTAACGTTCACATCTAAGAAGATGCCATAGGCCATTTCGTTGGATCAGGTAAGACCACAACAGCTTAGCGAAGTAATAAAAGTAGCAACATAGTTATGCAGCATAGCACGTTCTGTATCTTCACATTAAAGCACTAATTTCTCACCTGCGGGCCGCAGCGGGAGTTTTCAAGCTGCGTAGCGGCGTAGAGCTGACTGAGGTGTCACATTGTGGCGCAGAGAGGGCGATCTTAACTCTATTAGCGACAACACAATGCCACGCAGTGGCATAGACTCTCGAACAAGACAACGAGAACTCCAAGAAGAATCATCTCACCTCATAATCTCTGCATAAGAGTGCTTTCCGATCAAGAAAGCTGATTCTGCGGACGGAGATCATCAACCTTTCAAGGAGTACAGTTGCCAAAAAGAGAGAAGACGGTGACGGCATCGGTCTATACCACAGCACTCACAGTGTCGATTCTTTACGAAGCATCCAACCCTCGTCGTCATCTTAAGTTGTCTAAAATAGCAAGTGAAGCTCGATACTGCGAGACCGTGTGCTAGCCATCTCTTGACGTATCCAGATACAAGTATTTAAGAGGACTGGTGAAGACCAATCCGCAACCATGACAAGCCGGAATCTCAACACGACTTGGCGAGATATCATTTTCAAGCAATACCGACAAGACCACGACGCAGACGTATTATTTCCAGTCCGTTATCTTCTGTACAACGATCAGTGGAAGAGAGACCTCTGGTACGAGATCCCGAAGAAGATTGACCCGGATACCTTTAGAAGATCCATCATCTCCTTCCATCGCACAACTCGAGGCACAGAAAGCCCCGACTACAAAGACGAATATATCATCGTTCGCCCGAGAAAACCAAACGCCACAACCACACAAGCCCTAGACGTGGAAATAGTCTCCGCACAGCAAGATGATGTTCCCGAAGATGAAGACGATAGCACCCTTGAGCATTCTCTTGCTGGCCCTTCCACTAGCTAGAGCCTGGAATTTCGTCGTCTACCCAGATAGCGAGTGCGAGGGCACTGTGAGTGGTAGCCCGAGTGGCACTGATGATACTGGTTGCACCGATACACCAGCCAACCATCGATCCTTCGAGATTTCCAACATGGGAAACTGCGAGCTGTATTTGTTTGCAACGGCGGATGATTGTGAGAATGGGGACGCGCAGCAGTTTTATGACGCAACGAACGAGGATGTTTGTATCCCTCCGGACTTCCAGTGGGACTCGTACTTTGTCGATTGTTGAGCTTGGATCGTGCAAGTCATTGTTGTGGGATTGGGATTGACTGAAACTTGCATTTCTTAGTTCTTTTCCGCCTCTGGGGTTTTGTTAATTTATCGAATTAGCACTCACTCGTTCAAACTTGTCAGAAGATTAAAACATAACAAATATACATCTCTCTTTTCCTCATTGCCAGCGTCGTACAAATACCTTTTAATCCTGAGATTGGTCGAAGAAAACTTGCCAACCAATCATACAAAGACATGTACTAGCCTCAAGATCCTGAAAATTACCCAGTAAGCTAAGACCATATAACCAAACCTCTCCTCAGAGCTAACGGTAGCTTTGATCGTCAAAAAGTGATAGCAGATTGTCAACTGACTCGACGCTGAAACTTGTAGAGCAAGAGACGTTGTGATTGGTAATATGATACATCTGCAGTTATTGGCTACCCTCTAGTCTCAGGGTTGAATGTTTCTAAGCAACATTCACTCGATAACTTGCTTTGCTGTGCAGCGAAGTTAAGCGAGCGAGAGTAAAGACGGAGGTGGGAGGGATGGGAAAAGGGTGCTAAAAGGTGGAGCCGAGAAAGGGGGGATGGACACAGACACAAGCAGGTATCCTTGGCGTATGTTATGATATCATGCTATATCATGCTATATATAGTAGTATTATCACTTGTTATAACAAGGAGCTAAGGAATGAATATTAGAACAGTTTATAATTTTATCATCTTAGTATCATTAATCACACAAGTTTTTACCTCTTGAAAGATACATGTACTCTATTAACAGCTGCAATGCGTTTACTATAAGAAAGGAAAATCCATGTAAAATAACACGAGACGTAATCAACTGACCTTTCCGCTCTCTCTTTCGAACAAACAAAACATAAGAAATCTAACCCCCTGTATTCCATCCCATCCCATTCCCTCCCAGTCCCATCTACCCTAGAGAAATACAAAGGAATCACTACTAATAAATCAATTGCGGTCCTCAGCCCATCTTACAAACCTCACAGCTCTCCATTGCAAACTTGCTTTTCTCAACCTCGCGCCGTAGAAGAACATAGGTATGGCAAGGAGCAAGATGACAATCGTGATGATGGCCCATTCTACGAGTGCGAGCAGGACACCTGAATCGGCAATCCAGATATTGGTTCCTGCTGAGAGACCGAACCCAATGATGGCTATAAGTTGATTGATTTCCATTAGATTGAATCCGATAGTTGAAGTTGGGGGTGGATAGGAAAGAGAAAACAAAACGTACATTTGAATGCTAATTGAGCGATAGTAACTTCGTTTGCTACAGGCGAGTAGGCATCGAGTGTACTATTGAGAGGATATTGTGAGATTTTTCTTTCTAACTTCTAGCGAGAGAAAAGAGAGAAGAAGACTTACTATACGAAAGAGATATTGACAGCCTGTCCACCAGAGAAAGATACTTTCCAGCGCAAAACCCAATCAGCAAGAGTCCCAACCTCTATCTCGGGGATGGCAAACGAAAGGAAGAAAAGAGAAGGAAAACTCACAAAGCGACAATCCCAAGACCGGTACCATAAATGGTAATTTATACTGCAAACCATATCCATAGAGCACGAGAGCCAGCGGAGCTGTAACGACCGAGATGGCTATAGCGGGCAATCTGAACTCAGGTTCTCTGACACCGTTGTTCCGGACGGTGAAGAAATTTGCAACTGCCTCGCCGACGGGTCCACCAGCGGGGATGGCAAGAATACCACCTAACAGACTGCCGAAGAAACAAAGGCCGCTCTGGAAAGCCGTGAACCCGTATGCGGTCGCGAAGTCGTTGGCGAAACTCGATGAGATTGCTACCGTGAAACCAATCAAGACGGACATGACGAGCGTCGCCCAGATGACGGGCGGGAGCAGGATGAGGCCGAAGGGTCGAATGAACATGGTCCATAGAGATTCGGTCGTGTATATCTCGCCTGAGAAGAGGGCAAGTGTGCTCCAGTAGGACTTTTTCTTCTTTTGAAGCGTCGCAGGCTGTTCTAGAGCCGTGTATGAAGGACTGTTACCTAGTATAGCGGCTTCAAGACGGCGGATTCGTGCTTCCATTCTTTGCAATTCCGAGAGCAGAGTTTCTGACTCGGCACTCTGTCTCTGTTCTGGTACTCGATCGCTGGTGCTATCTGCGTAATACCTTGATATCCTCGCTTTCTCGTCGTCGAGGATGATGGAAAGTGATAAGCGGTAGGGGTTGGTCTTACTCTCGTATATATCTCCTTGCTCATCGGATTCCGCGTAGACTCGATTATAAGCCGTTTCCGGAAAGGTGAAGATAATAAGCAGAAGTAGCACTCCGATCATGGCCGCCCCAACATAGTAGATGACCCTCCATGAATTGTTGATGGTTATTGCTCCAGATATAATGATACCGAGTGAGACTCCTGACCCAGTAGCGAAGTTATACATCCTATATCGAAGTCAATCGACGTGTCTTTGACCAAATCTGAATGTACGTACGCCATAGCACTTCCTCTCTGATGAAGGAAGAAGACATCCGTAATAGTAGTTGGGCCCAGACACTCCCCAGCACCAGAGAAAAATCCCTTTATTGTGGAGTCAGCCAGGCATAGCGACATCAACACGCCAATTGCTTTCTATCGTACATACCAAAAGAATTCTTGCAATCAGTTCGCTCTTATAATCCGTGGTAAAGCCCGCCCAGAGAGCCGTGATCAGATATCCCGTAAAAGAGATGATGTACATTGGACGGCGACCATACTTGGTAATAAGCGGCATCCAGATAAGATTTCCCGTTCCCTGGGTCAGAGCCGATGTCGTAAAGAAGAAGGCTACAGCAGGTAGCAGAGCAGCTAGGTCTGTACTTGGACCGGACCCAAAGTCCATGGCCTGCTCTACGATGGCTACTGCTGGCCCCGCAGCAAGGAATGTGCACATCAACATGCCGAAGCATGTGAGGATCGCTACATAGTATTTAAAAGGCGTCGACCCTGGGAAGTGATCAGAATGGACAGCTCTCCCGATGTCTGTTCGAGATGGAATACCTACAATTTAAGGGGTCGTTGGGATCGCTGGATGGTTTTGGTATAAGAATGATTTCGCCTGTAGCAGAACGTAACTGAACGGTTCCTAAAGCCTTCTCTTCTTGAACCACAGTAACGACACCGTCTTGAAATTGACCCGCCATGATTTATTTCTGCTGTATGATCGAAGAAAGGAGAAGGAAAAGGAGAAAATTTAGACTCTCTCCAGGAGGTCTTCCACGAAGAAAGAAACAGCAGAATTCGACGTCTTATCAGCAAAGTTGAAGTTGTACCTGATCGTCTTAAGGCCAGCCCGAGCAAGTATGAGATAATGGCCAGCGCGCAGCAGCAACGTTGGGGTAACTATCAATAATAACCTTCTGCGGGACCACACGATGAAACGGAAAGTCCCCAGGTTTCGGACGATAGCAGACCTCATCGTCTCGCTTAGCGGAGTCCACGAAGCGCCAAGCCAGCATGTACCAAGGAGCTCAAAGTATTGGTTTCCTGGAATTGGCATGCATCGGGAAGTGGATGCGTACTGTAGAAGGAGCTGAGCTAAGCCGGCATGCGATCCGTCCAGGGGATGCTTTGGACAAGCAATCCACAATATAGCGTTGGTGAAACATCTTAGAAGGCGATCTTACCCATCATCTTGAACAGCTTCCAAGAATGCACATTTGCTTCGAGTCAACTGAATCATGATTGCAAATCACGATTCAGTCAGCTATACAGCTTGCCATTGGTTACATTGGCATTCGAATCCGCATGTGAAAGTTCTGCAGGTCCCAGGAAAACCAGTTCGCCAACTCGGCAATTGCCCGGTTGATTATTTGATACAGAGAGCAGTTTTTCGATTCAAAGAAGAAACAGATTACTAGATAAATGTCCACATCATGTCCACTTGATTCAATCAGTGCTGATACATATATTGTCAAGAATGTATGAACCCGAGTTCCAAACTTCACTAAACATCATAGATCATCTTTGTGAAAACGAAGACCCTCTCAAAAGTTTAGTACTCAATACAGATCACTAGTAACAAAGGACGCGTGTTCAACCAAAAAAGCAATACAGCATGCACAGAGCAGAACATTGAGCGTTTCATCACAATTATAAATTCAGCTTCTGCTCTGTAATCAAGACGCAGGCACAAGAGAAAGCATTGAATAATTGTCGGAGAGGGTGGGGGAAACCACAAGTCCGCCTTAACTCCGCCTGGCAGAGTTAGCTGTACGCAAGATGAAATATGTCTTCAATCTTGTCATACTAAGCAAGACTTGCTTTATCTCCCCAGATATTCCCCGGACTAATCTATCCGAAGGAGAATAAGAATAGGCCATCCTTGCTCCGAAAGCACCTACCTTGTCAAGGCTGAACTTTTAGCCTCGTCATTGATTTCTCCTGAAAGCCTGTTATATGTGTGCATAAGAATGGATGATGTCTGTTAATGCGTGTAGTCTCACTTGATATCTCATCATTTGGTATGTTTGTTAAATAGCACATGTAATAACACGCGTACATGGCGTAAGTGCATTTTGATAAACTGGAATGCTAACTTGTGACAGATATTCCTCTTAGCCACCAGAGCTTAGCTGAAGAGAGAAAAGTCAGCAAATCAGTTCCAAGTTCGCTAGGGACCGAAAAGGAATGAATCAACTTACATTTCTTCTAAACTCCTAGTGCGTAAGATTTCCTTGTCTCCGGCTTTCGCTTGGTCTCGATAGAGTATTAATTGAGCCGTCCTTAAGGAGTACAGCGGTCTCCAGCTTTGCCAAGGCCGTTTGTAGCACTCCCTTTCGTGCAACTCAGCTTCTTTCGTCTGGATAGAGCCTTGCTCAAAGTGCACAGATATCTTCTGTCCTAGTAGACCATATGCCGAGCACCATTTCATGTAATTCCAACATCTAGTGTCATACCACTATCACACTACGACATGCATCGACATGTGCTCCACAGCATCCTTGATAGATCTCATCCAGCGGGTGTTCAGGCAGTATGGGCACCTAACCGGCGTCTCACCTACAGCGTTCAAAGCAGTCGTCGCAGGCTTCTGCACAACTGGCGTTACCGTATGGCCCTGTGCAGTATGTAGAGCAAATGGATTTGGACTCTGATGGGTTGGCGTGCCCATATTAACATCTCCGAACAGTGTGTTGTCATTCTCAGCTCCCATGGCATCCATTTGGGTATGTCGCATGTCCTGGGGTTGTTGTTGTTGCTGTTGTTGCTGCTGCTGCTGTTGTTGCTGTTGCTCATGACCTCCACCCATATCTGAACTCCCACCCCTCTCTCCGGCCATCTTCTTGAGGATTTCGGTCTTCGCCCTACGACACTGCTGCAGATGTACTTCGGCGCCGTACTCGCGTAACATGCACTCTCTGATCTCGACTGGCGTGGTTTCCTTGGTGATGTTCATGATGCGCGGGAGGATGTCCATGAGGAAGGGGAGACGAGAGGCGCTGTTTCTCTGAACCTTTGGCAGGACAGGAACAGGACCAGTAGGAGGCTGACCGATGATGCGCGCACCACCAACGATATTGCCATTGGCATCATGAACTCCAACAGCGTCGGGAGCCTGACCCATGTGAGGGATCATAGCAGGACCGCCAACACCGATCGTAGCCCAATTCTCCACCTCACCGTTCAAGCAGGTATGGCGTTCCCGGAGCACCGTGATGCGCGCCAGCGGCTCTCTCTGCCCACGCCTCTCCCAGTTGCAGCGGATGACGAAGGGACATTGCGGATCGCGTTTGCAACCGACTCGCACGCGTCCCGTGTCGGACTTCAAGATGCGCGGCTCGAAGTGTGCCTCGATGGCCCAGGCGTGCAGCGCTTCCTTGAAGGCCTTGAGCGTGGGGAATTCCTGGCGCAGGTACAGCGGTGGCATCGTCTCGTCTAGTATCTCTCGAGTGCTGGGTATAGCTTCGGAAGGCTGAGATGGATATTCTAGATTGCCGTGGTGGGGGTAGTGCGGATGATGAAGGCATCGTGGGTCAGTTGGGATCAGCCTCAAGGTTGGGGAAACGCGCTAGTGAAGCAGTGAAGCGTCGTCGTCGTACGCGAGAGACGAGAGACGCTGCATCCCGCTCTGGACTTTCTAGTCAGTCGACCCCGGGGTAGCTGAGATTCTTCACAACTGAACACCTTCTGGTCTTCCTGTGTGCTGGTAATGACTTTCCATTATGCTCGGGATGGAAACAAGAATTCTCGTGCGAAGCAAGCATTTAGAATAATTTAAGCGGACACTCCAGACCCCAGTAGTGCTCGGCACGTGAAGTCGATTCAATAAGCTATTAACACCACGAGACAAGATAGGCAAAGCAGGTAAAGGTAAAACGAAGGACTAAATATCTACAAAGAATAGGAACCCCCTCTTTCCTTCTATCGAATTCAGCTTCAAGCTGTGGAGTTGAATCCAATACTCAGCCCTTGACTCAACACGACATGAGCAGCAGAAAACGCAACCGAGAAGGTATACTCTCCATCCACAAACCTCCAATCCTCAACATCCTCCTTCCAAACCATAAGATCCTTCAGCTCTACTAGAAAGCTAACTTCGTCTTGTTTAGCAGGCTCCAGATAGACCTTCTCGAAGCCCTTCAGCAACTTAGGTGGTTCAGCCGCTGCTTCAGGGTACGAGACATACAGCTGCACAACTTCCTTGCCTGCAACATCACCTGTATTCGTCAATAGAGTTGTCACAACGACGGTGCCATTCTCAAATACGCTTGGGGAGTTCCCAAGCACGACCTCGAGCGACGAGAGAGAGAAATTCGTGTAGGAAAGACCAAAACCGAAGGGGAAGAGTGGCTCAACCCCATACTCATCATACCATTTGTAGCCGACATACAAACCCTCATCATAGTGAGCCTCGAGATCAACACCTGGAAAGCGCTCGGGTGAAGCGACAGGTGTCTCATTGATAGCCTTCGGCATGGTGAAGGGTAGCTTTCCAGAAGGGTTGACATCGCCAAAGAGAAGTCTAGCGAGGCCCAGTCCGATCTGCTGTCCTCCATACCAGGCTTCCATAACAGCATCAACATCGTCGATCCATGGCATCAGGATCGCCGAGTTGGTATTGGCTACAACAAGAGTCTTCTTCGAAGCGCCGGCAATAGCAGAGATCAGCGCATCCTGGTCACCTGGGAGAGCAAGCCCGATATTGTTGTCGTTTCCTTCTGACCAGCGATCCGAGACAAAGACGATACTGATATCAGAGGCTGACGCCAGCGCAATCGCGTCAGGATATCGGGAGACGTTCCCAACAGAAACGCCAAGTGTGATCCCGTATGCACCTGTAGAGAGAGAATATCCCATCGAGTAATCCATTCGAATCGAGACGGCTACACCGGCTGTGAGATTCGCAATGGCCTGCACCGTATTTCCAAAGTTCGCTTTGACCATGGATCCGATTTCTTTCCCATCGACATAGAGAACAGCATCTCCTTGGCCCGTGAGAGAAAAATGATGCAAGCCGGTGGTATTGGGGGTGAAGAAGCCAGTATACCGACTCGAGAAGACCTGCGGATAACCAGCCCACAACTCCTTAGGGAACATAGCAGCCGTGATATTTGGCACGACGACAGTCTGATTCGAAGGATCAACAAAATTCGTGTTCGTCCAGTACGTGACGTTGAGGCCATCGCCGAACATCGAGGAAGGGATCGTTGGGAATTGCCCCGTGCCTGGATATCCCTCGCTGTAGGAGACAGTGATACCATCTAATGCTGCGCGTGCCGTGATACAATCAAGTGGCGACTGTACGACCGTCGTGCGATCGATGACGAACCCGCCATGATTTTCTGAGATCTGAGAAGCGTTTGTGGCGTCTACGCCAAAGATAGCAATGGATTGATACTTCGCCAGGCTTAGAGGTAGAGCCGCATTTTCGTTCTTGAGCAGAACAGCACCATCCTCAATCATCTCCTGCGCAAGATCTAGATGCGCCTGTGTCCTGGCCACGGCAGTCGAGTTGCCCAAGACGGGGTTATCAACAACGCCGAGCTCGAACATCGGCCGCCAGAGTCTCTCGACGATATCGTCAATTCTCGAGGCTGGAACCGAACCATTGGCGACGGCTTCGACGAGCAGGTCGCCGTAGTAGGCAGGAAACCCATAACTGTCCTCCAGAGAACCACCCGGCATACTGATATCCAGACCGCCATTGACAGCCGCCACGGTACTCCGAACGGAGAAATACCAATCGGCAACCACGAACCCGTCAAAGCCCCAGTCTTCTTTCAAGACATCATTGAGCAGCCAATCATTCTCACATGCATAATAGCCATTCAGTCTATTGTACGAGCACATGATGGAAGCAGCTTTCCCTTCCTGGACGGAAGCTTTAAAAGCCGGAAAGTAAAGCTCATGAAGGACTCGCTTAGAGACGATAGAATCCCACGCCTCCCATTCGGGATCCAGGCCAAAGCGATCGGTATCCTGATTGTAGGCGGCGAAGTGCTTGGGGCAGGCCAGCATATCCTGACTCTGGATGCCCAAGGTGGCAGCGACGGCCATGCGGGCCGTGAGGAAAGGATCTTCCGAGAGGGTCTCTGCCGCACGTGCCCAGAGAGGCGTGCGAAGGATGTTGATGGTCGGCGCCAGCACGACGTTCCGTCCTTTGGTCTTGTGCTCCTGAGCCAGCGCCTGCCCGTACAGGTACTGCAGCGAAGTGTTCCACGAGGCTGCTGCGGCCACGGGCGCTGGGAAGGTCGTCACGTTGTCGAGCGAATTGCCAACGCCTGCAGGCCCGTCGCCCATACACACAGCCGGGACACCGAGAGTGGAATTCCCAGAGATGTGCCCAATACAGGCCGAGACGCCCGTCCCATTGTCTTCTAGCTGCAACGGGAATCAGAAACGCATCCTCGAAGAAGAAGAAGAAGAAGAAGAAGAAAGGGAAGTGGAAGTTCGCCTGCCCGTCGCTAAACGAGAGACCCTACAGTACTTGAATCGAACGAATGAATAAATAAATACAGCACTTGCATGCATAAAGCGCTTGAAGCACCTTCACAAATTTACTATAGTCACCAGCACCAAGGAATGAACAAGGATAAACATAAGCATAAACATAAGCATAAATATAAACATACCACAGTATCACCCTGGACCATAGCAAACTTCTGCGTCTCGTTAAGCTGCAGCATAAACAGCTGAAGCCTATCCTCAGTCGACCTCGACGTATCCAACCACGGCCGATCGAGATGGAGATGGAGATCGGTCACAGCATCGGCGGCGACATGTCGAGCAAACCAGAACAGCGAGTGAGCGAGCGCCAGGACCGACGTCGACAAGAGAGCCTTCATGGCGGAGATATCAAGTATGCGATTGAGAGAGGAGATGCCGAGTCAACAAGCAAGAAGCAATCCAGCCAAGACCAAACCCCCCAGAAAGAGGAAAAACAAGACCTCAGGCCGAGGTCCAGTTGACGATTGGCAAAAGTCAAGAAAAAGTCAAAGCAACAGGCTGGAAAGAAGAGAGGGACACAAACACACAGAGAGGAGAGAGTTCTTATATACAGTACCCCGCCTCGCACACCTCCATCTCCATCTCCATGCCCATCCCCTTCCCCATCCTACGACAAGGCAAGACAAGGCAAGACAAGAGAGCCGAAAGGAAAAAAAAAAGACGACGAGCAGAGGCCAACCAACAATGGGGCGGATCCTCCTCCTCTCTCTCTCTCTCTCTCCTCTCATACGCCAACGACCAAGCTCCCAAGCTCCCAAGCTTCCAAAGCTCCCAAAGATGCAGAGATCCGGGGAACCGTCCAGCAGCAAAGCTCCAGTTTTGATACAGAGAACCGCGGGACCGGTCACCTGGGGAAGACCGGTGATCTAAGAGGGAGGGGGGGGCTACAATAAACAATACCAAAACCAAAAAAAAAAAAAAGGCTCCGAAGATAATCGACAGGAGATTGAAAGCTACTCGCGTCGCCTCGCGTCGCCTCGTCTCGCCTAAGGTGGGGTGGGGGGGGGTGGGGGGGGGCTGGTTAGCACTGTTTAAACTTTTTTCTTCTTCTCTCTGTCTTCCTCTCCTGAGGAACAGAGCTGCTGTTTGTTTTGTTTTGTTCTGTTTGCTTTGGTTTGGTTTAGGGGAGAGGGAAAGTGAAAGTGGAGTAGATCACCTCATCTCATCTCATCACGTCTCGTCTCGTCTCGTCACATCACCATCTCGAGCCTCGAGCCTCGAGCCTCGACCTCGTGGTACCCATGCACACCCATGCACACGCATATTGATTACGGATTGCAGATTGCAGATTATTGCACAACCGACCGACCGACAGACCGACCGAAAGCCAAAAACAAAAATGCCCGCCGCGGCGCTGGTGAACCCATGTCCATGCCAGGAAGAAGAGGAGAGATGCACACCTTCGGAGATTTATTTCTTTCTTTCTTTCTTTCCAGATGCTTCTAAGCTGCATGGAGCAGTGCTCCCGATGTGGCCTCCCCCAGCAAAGTAGTACTTTCGCACATGTACCTGTACCTGGACCTGGCCTCCCTTGAACCTTCGGCAAGATAGCACTTATAAAGGATAGGGGAGGACCCGGGCCATCATTGTCCTGTGCTGTACTCCGTACAAAGCAGTACAGTGCAGCACAGCAGGAACCCAACTTCAGCACGGATGTGGGCAGTGGGCAGTGGGCACGGCGGGAAAAGGGGGTAGTTTGTTATTGCTTTTCCATTGCCTTCCATATCCCACCATCGCCATGCTCTTGTTCATCGCTCTCATCCATGTTCTCATCCATTCCCCGTCTGCCTGTCCGTCCATCCGATCGTCCGTGCCTTCGTCCTTCTTCTTCTTCCCTAAGGATAAATTGTAGAATGAGAAAAGAGAGCTCCAACAAGCTTGCTATAACGACAAAAGAAAAACCATGGTATGTCCACTTCCAACGTAAATATGCAACCCAACAACCTTTCAGATTCGTAAAGTGCACACGATACACCTAAAATAGATATCCCTTTGAAACGCCGATAAACCCCCTATATTCCCTGAAGACGAAAAACGTTGATGACCAAGGGGATCTGGATTCAAATGAATGTCGGTTTGACTGAGTCGGAGTATCAGCTATTACGACACCACACAGAAAAAGCTCTGTAGAACTGAGCCAGATTAAGAAGTTAAGTAAGTTATCACGTGGTGATAAAAAGAAGAATGTGAGTGTGGAATCCCGTCCTTCCAGCTCAGAATGAACGCTCGTATCCGAAATGTGACGGAGGCACACCAGCCGGCACTTGTTTAGTTTTGATTCTTGTTTCCCTCCATCAATTGTACTCTGCATAAACGATGAGTTTGTCGTTTCTCCGGAGAGCAGTGTCTAGGTCGTTATCACTGATTAGACCGGGCTTCTCTCCACTTGGCTCATCCTTGTAGTATAGAGTAAGCTCCTCGCCTTGGGGAATCTTCAGACGATCACAGATCTTCTCGTAAAGTTGTTGAAATTGAACGTCGCTTGGCACTCGAATGGCAATTAGATCGTCGCCGAAGTAGATCTTGACCTTCATGGCACCCAGTTGTTGCTGGCCATTTAGAGCGGGAGAAAGGGATTGGTTAGAGGGCTGAGATAGCGAAGAGTTTTGACGAGCCATTGCTTGTCCGCCACCATTTGCAGATAATGAGGCTTGGCCGCGTACATGCATACCGGGAGAATTTCGTGCAGGGGCTGCAGAGAGCCCACCATAGCCAGAACCATTGAGATTGCCGCGCGATGACTGACGCGACGCAGCATTTGTAGGCGAGTCATTCGATGATTGCTGAGAACCAGCAGATAATCTGTATTCCTCGTCCATAGTGTTGGGGTCCATCTCGTAGTCTCCTTCTCGTGGTGCAAAAAACTGCTTAACCAAAGTACATCTCGAGATATATGGTGGTTGTGTGAGCAGATTCTTCACATATGCATCCAAGTTGTGCTGCCGTCCCTCTGTGATGGCATCCGTTACGTAGTTCACTGGCCCTGGCATATAAGGCAATGTTCTCTTCTGCGTACCGGTATTTCCAGCCTCGGCAGGGAATTCTGTCAAAAGCGCAATTTGAAAGTCATAAAAGTCCTCATAGTATCGTGAAAGTTCCCAATGTCGGCCGTCTTCCAAAGACGCCTCGATAACAAACCAGTATTTGTCCTCTGCGAAACAGTATCGCGGTATTCGTGCAGAAATAGGTGCATAGAGCTGAGAAGATGACTTGTTGTCCATGGGCCCTTGCTGAAATTGTTCGCTGACTCCCCTTGCCTGCTGAGATTGCCTTGCCTGTTGCTAGATACGAATTAGAAGTGGTAGAGGGCATTATATTTCGCAAACTTACGTAGCCTTGACCATTCTGGCTCTGCCGGCCGCCGCCTTGCTGTAAACTCATCCTGTCCATGCTCTGCTCAAGTCCCGCTTGCTGCTGCGAGTTTGGCACCTCGAATTTGCCCAGAGTAATGCTGCTGTTCTTGTAATCTGCCGCCATCTTCTTCCACTCTTCGACCTTGGGCACTCCTGCCCGCTGAACGGCTTCTTGGGCGTCTGGGACCGCTTGTCCGGATCCCATATCTCTAATCTCGATAAACGAAACGGGAATTAATCCTGGCCCCCCTAATCTTCCGATTGGCTTCGCAACAAACCATTCGGGGTTCGACTGTGCAATCACTATAATTGCCTCTCCTGCCTTTGCTTCCAACTCGTCTGGCCGCTCCGCGGCAAAGTCGTACATGACAATCCCGTAAACCATGGCACCGGTCCCTTTGTTCGCACCCTTGGAAAAGCGAGCCGAGTCCGGGCTCACGAGGGTCGAACCTGTATCAGAATATCCCGAGTCGTGATCAGGTATCTTGTTCCCTTGCGGAGAGCCCTCTGATAACCCACTGTCTCTCTCCGTCTTGCCGAGCGCCTGGAAGAACTGGACCGGCACCAGTCCTCGCGCATCTGGCAAGGCTGGGTTGCATGCTTCGTACCAATCTGTATCATTTTCGCGCCCTATTACATGGAAAAAATCACCCTTCGAGAAACTGAGTTCTTGGCCGGACTGTGCGTCATAGTCGTATAATGCGCGGATCACCTGTAGATTGTGGTAGATTAGTATGTGTCGGCGCCAGCAATCCACGTCTGCATTTTTTGACGTACCTTCTTCGGCGGGACGATCGCGACGGCGGATTTCGGGGTGATGGAGATATGCTGCGGCTTGGTATCTTTCTCGCCCTTGATCGACCTGCGAAGAGCCTGCGGGACGCGCATCGTGGGTTAGCAAGCTGGCACGGGAAATCCTCTGGTGGCTCGACGGGTGTACACACCTTCATGTTGGTCTATACTGGTCTACCGAGCAAGTGGCGAGAGCTCACGAGAGGGACTTCAGCGTTCGCAATGTCCTCCTCTGGCCGCTGCAGATGGGAATGGGGTCGTCGCAAAGCGGCTGGAATATGGGCGTTCGTCTGTCACACAGTTCGTCGGTCGGGGGGGCGTTTCTTTCTCAACGGGCACGGCAGCGACGAAGGATTATCGATAGAGGCGAGGCGTGGAGGAAGGGAGGGGGGTTTAAAGACGAATGGGCAGAATGTGCGAGGGAGTGGAAGTCGAGTTCGAGTTATGCGGAGGATAAGTGCCAATATGAACGGGCTCGGTGGGCAATGGGGGAGGGGGAGATGGGTGATGGGTGTGGGAGGGAGGGATGGAGAGGGAGAATAATGAGAGTGTCCAGGATGGATATCCCAGGGAAGGAGATTGAGGGAGGGGATGGACGATGGACAAAGGAGGCTAGAGCGTAGGTAGGGGATCAGCCCCCGAAACGAAGGAAGGCAGAGAGGTTAAATGGAGGACAAGGGGGAACTGTAGGGTGTTGTACTGTGCTCAGTGTGCTGTAGAGCCAGTCCAGTACCCTAAAATACAGGGCCAGGAGGGCGGCATGGCAGAGCATGGCAGGGCATGGCAGGGCAGTTGGTTACTGGGTGGGTGACTCTGACTCTGACTCTGACTGGGTACACTGGGCCACTGGGTCACTGCCACTGCCACTGCCACTGCCACTGCCAGGAGGGACGTGATCTAATTGATGCCTTGAAGCGCGTTGAACAAAGGGGAGGGGAGGGGAGGAGCTTGGGGCCTTGGGCTCGCCGTGCGTCTGAGCATTCCTGGTACAGTACAGTACAGTACAGTACAGCAGTACACAGCACTAAGCTCAGCACGATAGGGGGCAGATGTAGGGCAGATGTAGGGCAGATGTAGAGTCATTTAGGGCTTCGGGCGCTGTAGCGGCACGCACCTTGCCGTACTACACGTACCCTACACTGGCAGGAAGACCCATGCGCGACCGCTCCAAGCTCCACCACCACCACCAGGCCAGCAGACAGACCCATCAACTCCATTTATTTCCATGGCCAGCACCAGGCAATCAATCAATCAGCCACAACCCAAGTCACCCAAGTCACCCAAGTTGCCCAACAGCCCAAATACCCCGAGAGACGACTCAGCTGCGACATCATCACTGCCCGCTATACAGTACCCACTACCCTCTACTCACTGCCCAGTTGCCATCGCACAGCCTGTCTGGACTCTGGAGCCGATTCCGCCTACCTCCTGTACTGCAGATACCCTGCTCTGCTGAGCTGCTTGTTTTTTCCTACTGACTTCTCCTGCTGGCTACTGTACACTTCAACAGCATTGCTCCCAAGCATACTACCTACTACACTACCCAGTAGATGCAAACCCCGAACTTCAACCTCCCTCTCCAACCCTGGCCCCTCAGCGACTTTGCATTATCGAGCATGATGGATGCTGGATGCTGGCCTGGTGGATGCTGGTACCCGAGAGCCCCGGTGCTAGAGGCAGCGCTGTGTGAAGCTGATTGATTGAGGTGCAGAGCTGACAGACTTGATAGAAAGACAGACTACTACTGAGCAGACAAGAGGACAGTGGCCGGCCAGTCTCACCCACAGACGCTGTTCGCCGCACCCACAGACGCAGCCAGATCTATCATGCAGTCACTCACTCAACCACTCATCCATTATTGACGACTACACGAGTTATCGATAAGCTGCTGCTCCTTGACACACAGAGGAGGGGTAGCCATGATGTCAAGTGTTTCCTCGCCCTCCCCTCCACGAAGAGCGAGAGGTCCAAGATGCTACACAACACAGCCAACCAGCTCCTCCAAACTCGGGTTCAGTCTGGTCGCTCTGGTCTGAGGATGCTTGAGCCTTGAACCGCCTGCATCGTGGCTATGGCGCTTTGTTTTAGCGCACACGGCATTTGGCCAAAAGGAAACAAATTTCGTCTGAAGTGCGTGATGGTGTCACAGCAATTGCAATTCTACTCGCCCACAACCAGCTCGCCATTGACCATTGAAGACGGACACCATCACCACTCGAGTGCGTCACGCAGGTCCGCCAGACACCAGAACAGCCCTCCTGCCCCATCCCCGCCAATAGTCGGCAGTGGCAACCGCTTGACCCCAACGGCGGCGGCAAAGAGGATGATGGATGGATGGATAGATGGGTGGGAGGGTGATGGGTGGTTGGATGATGATGATGATGATGGATGGATGATGGATGGATGGCCTGCATTGCATACCTTACCCGTTTGCCGTACCTTACCGCACCGCCGCACCACATCACACGCATGAACATCACAACGCGGCCCTAGGGCTTCAAAAGAGGTCCAACTCGAGTGCGCATTCGAGTGCGACAAGACGAGTGCGGGCGCACTGTTTTCACATTCGCACATCTTCACATGATAGCACCCGAATCCCAAACCAAAAGAAACATTCCCCTTCAGAGTTCAAACTGTGCTCCCTCGCAGCTTCACAAGCAAGCGACGGCAGCCGAAAGCATTAATATGATATAATCATGGCCTGATATGACAGATCACGAACCTCTACCTCCCACTTCGACATGTGCATCACGAACCAAAGTCTTCTCCTTCACACGGAGCACCAGATAGATTAAATTCAAATCCAGAGAAAGCTTGTACACTGGGCCTGCTGAATGCTCCCTCGCTTACAGGGTTTCTCGTCCTTAGACTTTCGCTGGTTTGTTACAGCATGAGTACGGCATAACAGGCATTTTGTGGGGGTGTCGAACAGCTCTTCCGTCGAGGTCCTCCTTGTCACAAATCGAAAACCGCGTGGTCACTGGTCCGTGAAGAGAGGAATGCGAAGAACATGCAGTTCCCGAATCCACTTCTCTCAACCACCAAGCTCCGCTAAAGAATCCCATCAATGTGGACATCTCGAGCGTCACGAAGTCAGAAGTCTGAAGTCTGACTGAGGTGCTCACGATTGCGGACGTATGTAAGCGACCATCAATCAACGACCGCACTCAATCCCTTCTACTATCTTCGAAACAGAGGAGAGGACAAAAAAAAAACAGGGCCTTACAACGCCAAATATATCGCATATTCCCCGGAACAGCTTCTAGAAGGTGAAGATCTATCTCATACCTTAGACCAGCCACACCATCAGCCATGAAGACCATCCGGCACCGAATCCGACCCATCACCGACCCATCTATCTATTTCTGATTGTACAACTCGACGCCAAATCCTGCTTGATCCAGCGAGATTTCTAGAACCTTTCCTTGCTTATCTAGCCTCCTCGGCATGTGTTCCTTCCACACATGCTCGCATCGTATCACAGGATTACTATCCAGAAACCCATCTATCTATCTGCGATGGCTTTCTACCGGTATCGCTTCATCTTCCTGTACCGTACCACGAACCCACGACGGACGAATGTTTGTATCTTCGCCGGACCAGAGTACTCGTAAGGCAGTTTTCCTTTCCCCCGTCGCACATTCATTCATTCATTCATGCGGACGGATCTCAGCCTTCCCGCTCAGTAAGTAATAGCACGGTACGGTACGGTACTCGCACACATCGACAGGCGCATCACATCCCATCCCATCCCATCACATCACATCGCACCTCGAATTTTTATATTGCAGTACCAGCACACGCACACACGCGACGTACCGCAGACGAGAGGGAGAGAATCAAAAGGAATCAGATCCTGAGAAGAGTTACAGTACTTGGCTTGGGTATGCATGTGCATGTATGTGGATGTGTGCATTTGTGTGTGTGTGGAGTGGATGTCACCAGAAGCAGCTTAGCCGCACGCGTTCCTGGATTTAATGCACTGCGCTGCACTGCACTGTACGGCGGCGGCGGCGGGCTGGGCTGGGCTGTCTGGCGTGCTGTACGGTATGCACTACACAACTACTGTACAGTGCGGTAGGGCGCTCTGTGCCCTGGTCTGGTCTGGCCGCACCGCATCCTCGGTCGGTCTTCAAGCTTGCAGATATCATTTATGCATCGAGAGGGGACGGCGAGAGGGAGGGGAGGGGGGTCGACTACGTCAGGTGGGATGGAGGGGAAGGGGAAGGGGAAGGGAGACCGAAAGCTGAAACGTTCCAGAGTGCACACCCGGGTTTCCCAAGATGGGAGGGTATGCGGGGTGATACAGTCATGATTGGTAGAGGACAGTATGAACCATAGTCTATCTCGAGTGCCCATACTTTTTCCCAAGTAGAAACGGAAACGGCGGCCCAAGCGAAATACCAAGTCATAAAATCTTTCGTTTTCATTATGCTTTTGCTGCTATTCTAAACGCAGACTGCTAAGAGACTCAGGGTATATGACAAATGCAAGAGCTTTCCCAATCCGCCAAACGCCCCTTACACTCACGAATGCCACCCCGCCGACAAGCACTGCGCCTTGTATGCAAGAAGAAATAAGAAAAAGGGAGGTCAAGGATGTCGAGGTCAAGTTGAGTTGAGCCGAAGCTCACATAGCCGAATCCGCATAGAAAATACTGTAGGAAGGGCTCGGCTCGTCACTAGGTTCGAGTCGCCTCGAGTCTTGCCGGAGAAGGAAAAGTGGCTGGGGTCGAAAGCTCGAACCGGCCCGTCAAAAAACCCTCATAAAGAACGCCCACGCCAGCTCGTAAGACTAGCGCATGACCGAGAACAAAACATTTAGTGGCGAAGCAGATTGAGATGTGCGGAAAGCTGACAAGAAAATAAGGTAAGACAGATCGAGGCCGAAAGTAACGCGAAGATTGTGCAAGGGGCAGGTAGAGAGGCGATGAAAAGCTTATATCTGGCCTTTGATATCAACCTTTCGGAAGGCTGCAACCTTTGCGGCTTCGAAGGTATTGCCAGCCTTGCCGGTAAGTACTCGTATCTCGGCATCACGTTGCTCGAGAAGGTCCTGGCCATTATGGTCAACGATGAATTGTGCAGCATCAACATCGGATTCAAAACCAAGCTCTTCGGTGATGAATCTCATGCTAACATCTGGTTTGTAACTGTGGAATGGTTAGCAATGACCTACAAGATTCAAGAGTGACAACTTACGCTCTGCAAATATTTGACATCGCTGCTAGACGTTCTCTCACGACGAACATGTCCATAAGATAAGCACCCATGTTAGGAACGTCGAGATATAGCCTGAAGAATTTGTGATAGTTGCCTAATGCCAACGCTGAACGTACATCCAAAGCATGCTTGATGGCTTCTGCTTCTTTTTCTGCTGTGGTTAGATCCGCCAAAACGTCATTCAATGACGTGCGGTTAGAAGTATGAATGAAATACAAGATACGATAAGCCTTGAATTCCACTGGATTTCCCCCCAGCTGTTGTGCATATAGCGCACGAAGCTGGGTTTGGCATTGATTATACTCACCAAGGTCCCCCTTCTCTAGGGCAATTCGGGCATGAATTTCGTAGACTGTAACTGTAAATTCGTTTTTGATTCGTTGAACTGTAAGATCTTGTCGCATAGATTTGAACTGGTCACAGATATATGGATAACTCTGTTCCTTCTTCCATTTCTTCTTCAGAAGCTCCAGGGTTTGGCGTAGGATCGATTCTGGTCGGACTTGGGAGGGGATAGGCGCCGAGGTCAAGCGGAAGTATTTTTTCTCTAGGACTTCGCATGTTCCGACCACAGGGCCTGACGATGGTTCTGGTTCTGGCGATTGCTTGTAGGTTGATTTATAGCCACCGTCAAATCGTCGCTGGCGCTTCTCCAGGTTCTTCTGGAACTTACTTGTACCTTTATCCTCCTGGAGTGGTTGTTGGCGCTTGTCGAATCGCTCCTTGGCCGGTGACTGAAATGAGACGCGATCTTCAAGGCCATTTCGGTTGTTAGTGGAACGCCAAGGTGGAGTTGAAGTTGAACTGGAATTCTCATCATCGCCACCTCCCATGTCCTGGGACTTCCTCTTCTTGGATAGGCTGTGATCAATATATCCGTTTCCGGACACCTGGAAGTTCAAGGATTCCCGTTGCCAGGATGCTTGTCTCTCGGACCGGATCAGTTCTTGAGGGAGTGGAAGTTTAGCCCAATCTATGGTATGCAGGGCATTGTTGTCTGTGGCTTCAGAGATTGTCTGCTTCAGTTTGGCTTCCATATCGGCTCTTGTGACATCAGGAAGCAGGGTGCTGTTGTCAAATGATCGTCGCACATAATCGCGTACAGGCTCAGGCCATGTCATTTTCTTCTTGGGTGGTTCTTGGACTGGGGCTTGGGGTGGTGCTAAAGGTTGATGGACGGTTGCTACGTAGGGTATGGGGGGTTGGGGTTGATTAAATGATTGTCTGACTTGTACTGGATGATACGCAGGGTCTGGAGAGAGTCAAGTCAGCTATGCGCGTGTAACGGAGGGAGGAGGGAGAAGGGAGGCGGATAGAGCGCAGAAGAATGAGCTGAGGCGGCGGAAAACTTACTCTGGTATGTGCCATACGATCCGGTCGTACCAGGCGCTGGTGGTATCCCCCAAGGAGTGGACATTGCGGAGTACATTCAAAGCGGTTTCCTTGATATGGAGAGGTTAGTGGGGTGTGAGGATGGGATCAAGCAGAGAGATATCTGGTCAGGCAAATTTTCAAGGACTGCTGGCAGCTGGGTGAAGTCTGAGATGTGATGAGATGTGCTGTGTTGCGCTGCCTGCGTGACGAGACATTATCAAAAGGGCTCGCTTAGATGATAGCGTGCTGAGGTGTGCGGCTAGGCTGCCCTCCTGCGTATTATCAGGCACTGGTTACAGGCCTCGCTACTACCACACGCGCTAGACGATAAGGACAGTAACATTCCGCTTCGGGCTTTCACCTGCAGTTATCGTTGTCGTCCGTCATCCACCTTGTCCCAATCGTCTCCATGACCGATGTCGATTGCCCGTCTTCTCACGCACTCTCCAGAATCCTCATCTTGCATGGCTTGGTCGGATGTTTCTAAAACACATCGACCTCACTACTGCGTTGAGGCCGGCTTATCTACCAGATGAGGTCTTGCTGTTTGTCCAAGACAATGTGGGCCTGTATGAGGGGTGAGTAGCCTCCAGTCGGTAGCATAACCAGAGTCGCGCTGATGAAGCTACGCAAATCCAGGAAATTCAAGATCCCCGATCACCAGAATGGACAGGTCTATTTGACTTCACATCGGGTTTGCTACGTGGATAATGCCGACCCTCGACGGAATTCGACGGCTATCGACTTGAAAGATGTCGATCGCTTCGAGTTCTATGTATGTCAATACACCTCAGTACATGCCCAGACATTGATCTCTTGTAGGCTGGCTTTTTAAAGTCTTCTGCCAAAATTACCCTCGTACCTAAGCCGTCCAAACGCTCTTCCGTGCAGAATCGAAATATCTCGAGCCTTAGCGCACCATCCAGAAGTGCCACAGCATCTCCCTTGTCGCGAACAGACAGTCCATTTCACTTGCCTACGCCTGAACCTGCTCCTACCAATAGTGCGACCTGGATCTGCCCTATATGCTCCTTTTCAAACCCAGTACCATCGAATTTTGATCCTGTCACAGCGAGTGCCCATACACCTCTGCCACCATGTTTGGCATGTGGGATAAAACCGCCATTGGCACATGTATTGAAAGCAGCCATTACAAGTGCTACAAATCGTCCGCCCCAGCCTTCTCCATCTGTGCTGAAAACCCCCATACCGCTTCGAGTACGAGCAGAGAGCAGTCCTCGACCTGCGCCAGCACACATGTCTTCAGGATCATACAATCCCACGTCAGGGGGCGCACTACCACCTAGTGGAGCTTCTTTTCAATGCCCTCGATGTACTTTCTTGAATCATCCTTCTCTGCTTTCCTGTGAGCTTTGTGGGGCTCCGTTGTTATCGCAAGATGTTCCAACTGGCCTTGAAGAACCGGGTCCTCGTATCGAATCTCCTGGCCCAACATTAAATCGTTTACCAGCGCCAGGTATGGAAAACAATGAGAGTATCAAAATATCCTTTCGAAGTGGTGGCGAAAAAATCTTTCATGAACGGCTGAAAGGTAGTATGGTACAACGGAAATGGCTGCTTCAAGGAGCACCTCCTGTTCCAAAATCGAATCGAATCGATCCTGGAAGTTCTTCACCTGGGGCTTCAAATGGCGAAAGGGTTAAGTCAGCGGGTATTGCAGGGCTTGAACAACGTCGCCTTGAAAAGCAGAAGAACAATGAACTTGTGATCGGCAACGCATTTGAGGACCTTGAAGCTCTCATGGCCTCGGCAAAGGAAATAGTTGCCCTCGCAGAATCATTTGCCAACACAGGTTCGAACGGCAATTCAGAAACAAGCGCCCTTCTGGCCCAGTCTCTAGGGTTAGTGACAACCAAAGATATGTTGGGTGGTGGGAGTAATTCTGAGTCTCTTTACATCTCAGAGCTTTCACGAAACTTGGCTGAATTTTTGACCGACGACGCGAGGGGAGTATTACGCAAATCTGGCGGAATCATCAGTCTAGTAGATCTTTGGGCTATTTTTAATCGTGCTCGAGGTGGAGTTGAGCTTGTTAGCCCGCTGGATTTTGAAAAGGCCGCAAGGTTATGGGAGAAGCTGAAGCTTCCTGTGAGACTGCGACAATTCAAGAGTGGAGTTTTGGTGGTTCAGGGTAGTGACAGGACAGATGAGAAGACTATCAAGACATTGCTTGCTTGGCTCAAAGATTTACATTCTTTCCCGCCGGACAAGGAAGTTTCCTGGGAGTGGGAGGTCTTTGGAAGAGGTGTTACAGCTCAAGATGCTGCAGAGAGGTTTGGCTGGAGCCTTGGTGTGGCCGAGGAAGAATTAGAAATGGCAGAAGAAAAAGGTGCACTCTGTAGGGAGGAGAGTATCGAAGGTCTTAAATACTGGGAGAACTGGATAAATATGGAGGAGCCCTCTCCAAGTTTAGTATCTGCAACCATGATCTAAATTTATGAAGTTGTCTTTTTGGGTTCCTCTTCATAGATCTACCAAGTGTCTGTAACGCTAAGAGCCAACGAGAAACTTCATATTAAAGCCGTCAAGAACAGTATGGCGCCATGCATGGAATCCAGCTGACAAAGTGGGGCTTACACATACATAAAAGGATTCAACCTCGTTTCCCACATTACTTTTATCCTTCTCCATTCTACTTCTCACCTAATCAAAGAAACTCATCCACAGCCTTCTCATAGTACACGCCCCGCAGATATTCAGATCATATTTCTGAACTCAAATATCGAGGATGTCTTCAAACACGGTATACTTGATTACTGGCGTCAATAGAGGTGCTCATTTTCTTACCCCTATTTCAACCTCGCTAAATTTCGACAAACAGGAATCGGTTGCGGCATGGCAGAAATTCTTCTCACTCGACCCAATGTCACTGTCATTGGAACCACTCGTAATCCTTCTTTCGCATCTGATTTTACGATCGCAGAGAATTCGAAGCTCATCGTTGAGACGATCTCTAGTGCTTCCGATTCTGACGCTGCGACTGCAATCAAGAATCTGCAAACTCATGGAGTAACACACATTGATGTCTTGATCGCCAATGCTGGAACTGGCACGGTATTCGATACGGTTTCAAACACTCCGCTGTCTGAATTACGACTGAATTTCGAAGTCAACACACTTGGCCCCATCAAACTTTTCCAGGCTGCCTGGCCACTGCTGCAGAAATCAACCAATCCGAAATTCATATATGTGAGCTCGAGCTTGGGAAGTATAGAAGCCATGGAACGGGTGCCTGATCTTGCGTATGGCGTGAGCAAGGCTGCGGCGAACTTCTTTGTCCGTAAGGTCCATTTCGAACATGAGACTGTTGTGGCTTTTGCTATTCATCCTGGGTAAGATGCTCTTTCGGGGTATTGTGCAGCTGCTAACTCTCGCAGATGGGTCAAGACCAATAATGGCCAGGCTTTTGCGGATTCGGTGGGTGTACCTTCTCCGCCTATGAGTGTAGAGGATAGTATTGTAGCGGTCCTTTCTCAGGTTAGTCATGGTCCTGTTTGGGTTACTCGATTCTAACTGAGGTGGTAGATTGATGGTTCTACAAGAGATGCGACATCAGGCCGGTTTATTTCTTATGATGGTACATCTATTCCGTGGTAGTATGGTATAACAGGCTGCTGTCCCAAGGTGCTTTGGTAAAAATTGGACGGCCGCTCATTGTTATGATTTGGCTGGTCTTTTCATGTTTTAGAGTTTAAATTAAATGGGAAGCCCTTTTCTCCACTGGTGTACATTTGGATTCATTCTCACTTTCCCCGTACCCATTTAACTTTGAACGTGAGATGGCTTGTAGTATCTACGTTACCTCCCGGCGGTATATTATGTTAAGACACTTTCAACTTATACATATAAGATTTTCTTTTAAGACTCGTAGCTGCATATTGTTACCAGAGCCACACAAAAACAACTTATTTAAATAAAGTATAAAAAGTAAAATTCTTTATAATAATGTATCTTAAAAGTTAAGAGTATTTCGTTTCTCAGAATCTTTTGTTTATAGATATAAATTATATTTATTTACCTATTTGCTAAATAGTAGATTAAGAAAGTAACAAAGACGTGAATTAAGTTTCTCAAAATATAATTATAAAGTGCCAAATAATACCAAAATCACTTCTGGCCTGGAGAAGCTTTCCTAGTAAAGTATTACCAACACCCAACTAGTTTCGCTTAACTAGCGTGTCTTCAAGTCTATTCTTAGAGCTCAAAGATGGGCCTGTGCACACACAGGTGGCCACCCAACCATTATTTTCCTCGTTCCAGAACACGATTCATAGTATTTTCGAATTTCAAGGTTGAGTCTACATCAAAGCTACTAAATGCCGCCTCCTCCAGCCCCCCTAGCGAAACCTGTAAACCCCAGGAAGTTCGTGAAACCCGACGGAACAATCTTCACCCTTGCATCTGTTGAAGGCCTTCTTGGTCTTGGCTTGACAGGAATTGTCTTGCGACATGGCAGAAATGCACTAAAGATCCCAAAAGTGCAAGTCACAAGTGACCTAGATGAAGAGGAGCGGGACCTCATGTATTATATTAACGAAACGAATGTGGACCAATTGGAGAACGAGAAGCACATCTATAAGAGATTGGGCGATAATATAGGAGTGGTACCGTGTCTCAACTTGTCTGCAGACGGGATCGAATTGGCATTTATTAAAAACGGCACTCTTGAGAAATATCTCAAAGCCCATCAGCAAGGCCCTGTATCTTTGAAGGCACGCTGGCTTCGGTCCCTTGTGGATACACTTTGTTATATTCACGGGCGAGGGGTCATTGTTCATGATGTCGCACTCAGAAATATCCTTGTGGATGAGGAAATGTCACTCAAGTTTGTCGATTTTGGCCAGTCGACTTTGATACCATCAATAACTGATTGCTCAGATCTGGCACCGGAAGACTCAACCCAATTTAGCCTCCTTTCATCAAACATTTTGCAAGATATTCGCCGCGATTTGCATATCGACATTTTTTACCTTGCGTTTGCTATGTATTCTGTTATAACATGGGAAAAACATGATTATAATCTCTACGCTCCAAATGTTCTACCACCTCAGAGCGATAGCAATTTGGATGGCCTTACACCTAGTTGGCCTGACCTGATGGAACTTCCTTGCCTCGACGGTACTATTTGCGAAGATGTTATTCGCAAGTGTTGGACGAGAGAATATCGATGCATGAGGGAAGTCCAACGTGATTTGCATGCTGCAGTGGCCCAGCTATAATCTGATGTCTTGCGCCTTGTTTTTGCTGGAATTGTTAAGAGCACTGATCACTTCTCGGTCCTGAAAGTGTCCTAGATATATTAATAACTTTATCACTGTTTTATTTGCACCAAAAAGTGGCACAGTGTGAGCACACTCAAACAGGTATATATGTAGCTTCAAAGATAATACTCTCTTCTGTGCATTACCGGCCTCGTCCAGATCTGAATTAAAAACAAGAATAGGAGCAGCAGCAGCATCAAAGCTGACGAAATTGAATTGCGTACAACAGGAACAAAGAGACGTCAACCAAAAAGAATGCCTTAAGCGCCCGGTGTCGAATTGGCAGTGCCACGGACGGCTACGTCACGCCTATGTCTATCCTGTCCTGATCGATGACCCTTTCCTTGGTCCTTATCTTTCTTGTTCCGATCCTTACCATTTCCTGCCGAGTCGTTTTCTTTCTCCCTCTTGGTACAATTTGGGCACTTGTACTTTGGGTTGGTAGACGAGGCAATACTCGTTTCTGTCACTGGATCGCACCAAACACCAGTTATTTCTGCTTCGGCGCACTGTGTCCACGCCTCAGCGAACGTGTATGTATGCCCGCATTTGACGTAGGTCACAGGAAAGGCAGGAGTATGGAAACACATATCCGAAGTTGGATCAACTATATTGTAAGGTAAGCTTCGAGAAAGCATTTCAGTAAGGAAATGTATTCGTACGGTGGATTGGAGTATAGGTGTGAAATTGAACACTCGAGATACGAATAATAGCGTTTGCCTAGATGTCGATTGATCGAATTGTTGTCTGTGGCGATGAAGTAGAAGGGGGTGGATAGTAGGGGTTCTTATAATGAAGGGGAAAGGCATGGCATGCCTATGGTTGTACTGTAATCGTTGTATAGCCCCCTGAGCTGTAAGCGCCTACCTCTCACCTGTGGTGATAAGATTTTCCTAGTTGTCATATTTTATTTCTGATATCTTCCATACCCCCAATGGATCACCAAGGCGATTACTGGGAAAGCTAGCAGCCTGGAAGGCAGTAGGGAAAGCTATCCAGAGAGCCGATTTCCCCACTTTATCCTTATTGAGCCTCTTACATTAACCCCCCTGCTGAAATTCCCACATTAGATGCCGAAAAACCGTGGCATGGGCGTTCCTTCAAGAGCACCTCTCTTTTTTCTTCATGTGGGGGGGGACGCTCGCTTATATACCTCGATTTGTGATGTCTTTTCCCAAAAGTTAATCGTTACTCGCACACGGTGAAAACCTCGTCTATGACTTTCCGTTTAATCGTTTATATAATAAGAATGTGACTTGATTTTGTATTCTTATCGCCTGGCTATTCCTAACTACCTGGCCACTTGAATCTTATAATCCACTTGCTTTATATGAATTAAGTAAATTACAATAGTAACTCTTGTCAAATAAGATAGGGAATAGCTATTTGGCATTTAATACCGTCTAATTAGTGTTTATAACGTGACATCGGGGCATATATCGGAGGAAGCACCTACCACTGTAATTTATACTATAATAGCTGCCATGCCTGTGCACTGTAATAAACCACTATGATTCCCATATTATATACCTTATCGTCGCCTACTGAATTGAAGCTATTCGCAATGGTATCTCCCTATATAAGTGATTCCGAAGTTGAGGATTACGTCGATTCGATCTCAAACACCCTAGGCAGTGATACGAGCCTACTCGATAGAGTAGGTGAGGTTATTCCTATCGCCGACGGCGCAGAGAAACGCGTACGTGCCGACTCTACGCATTGTGTTGTTACCACTGAAAATGAGGTAATATCATCGCAGCAGGATGAGCCTGTATCATAGTTCCCTTCGATTAAAGGGCAAAGACAGGGAGAATAACGTGGCTACAGCAGGGAGTTAATATGATCCGATTACATTGGAGAGTGATGACGACAATGGGATACCAGTACTAGGCGACGACGAGGTGGCGGCAAAAGTACTTGCCAGGCGTAAAATACGTACAGCTGACTGGTTATTGTATGAGGAAGGCTACGTGCCAGAGTAATACAGTAAAATAATATATCTTCATTTTCACGCATATATAATATAGGAATCACAGTAGTTTATTACAGTGCACAGGCATGGCAGCTATTACAGTACAAATTACAGTGGTAGGTGCTTCCTCCGATATATACCCCGATATCACGTTATAAATACTAATTAGACGGTGTTAAATGCCAAATAGCTATTCCTATAAGATATATTGAAATGAGAGTTTATTCAATAGTACCCCATCTTAAATAAGCAATACATATATACAAACTAGCAGACGTGTTTCAACAAACAAGGTCCGATGGTGTAGTTGGTTATCACGCGTCCTTAACACGGACGAGGTCCTGAGTTCAATCCTCAGTTGGATCAAAAACAGGCTCTTCGGAGTTCTTTTTTTCGTGTTTTTTTCCAGGCTGTCTTTTCGCACTGTTACTTTCTTACTTTTTTCGTTTTTCCCTGCTTTATTTTTCTCCTTCGCTTTTTTCTCTCTCCAAATTTTTTTTTTCTAAAAAAATTAAAATTAATTACAGCAGCGGCTATTAATATTAATAACCGTAGCACTTCTTGTTAGGTTAAAATAATATGTAATAAAAGCCTGTTTAATATCGTCTCACCCTGTATAGTTAGGTTATATATATAAACAAGAAACAATGCTTCAACAAACAGGTCCGATGGTGTAGTTGGTTATCACGTGTCCTTAACACGGACAAGGTCCTGAGTTCAATCCTCAGTTGGATCATGTAATATAAGCTCTATGAGCATGTCATATTTCCCTTTTTTTTTTGCCCTCTTGTGATTCTAAAGTGCATTTTTCTGTTTGATGTCGCTTGCTTTTTTTGTATGTGGGGTTGAGTCGCCAAGTGGGGCCGAGAAAACTCGGTTCGCTCAAATCGCAGCTTCCTATTATACTTCCAGATGCTTATTAACAGAGCTCTTATTTCCCTTCTTCCTTCTTCAATAGACAATATATTTATTATTGGTAGCGAGGACTATTTTTCGGTTATTAAATACATTTGCATGTGTTTCTTACCGCCTCGATTTATCTCCTGGAAGGAAAATGGCTATGTTACCTATCAAATTCTTGAGCTTTTACTTGTTTCTTACAATGATGACCTTTTCCCTCATACAACTTGACACCTGTTTCTGTGAGAAAAGTGTAAAAAGTGATGTCTGCACGTCATTTATAATATCAGCAGCCAATTTCTCATACTCTAGCTGAGTGTAGATCACTGTCGAGCAAGTTCTCAGTTGTAAAGCCTGTGAAATAAGCCAAGATGTTGATCCACATCTCATGCGAACCCTTAGCTTCCAAAGCGATTGCGGAGAATTGCATGGGGAATAATAATGCTTGGATTGGAATAGAAAAAGTACAAAACTCAGCCCCGGATTAGTGGAATGATGCCGAGGATCTGTTACCGGAGGGAGCTGACAGGTGAAAATGCTTATTTTTAACAAACAAGCATGGATAGAAAATGATTTTCTTCTAAGTATCAGTTAAAGGATCTTGGATTTATATAGAATATGGTCGAAGAGCAACCCGGCCAAGTTTTCAGGGTCTATTGGAAGGTATCTAGTTAAAATCTGGAATGATTGAGCTGGTAGGACACAGATTCTAGAGGAGGTAGATTCCGCGAGGCTAACTTACATCCAGTCTGGCTTTCGGCTCCTTAACCTCCCAGAAACCACCTTCTAAACTGAAATCAATCGGAGAATTCCAGACGTCAATCGCGCCAAGTTAAGTCTAATCTACCACGCGCATGTCTCGTGGGATTGCGAGTTGTGAGCCCATAACACAAGCCTTCAGAATGATCTGGGGACAGCAAGTGCAGATCTATACGTTTGCATCGAGCCGCGCGTCATTTGGGTCTTCTGATTCGATCTTTAGATCCTCGCTATAAGTCATGAGCCAGCGGATATGTCTCCGAGGCCACGAGCCTTTGTACGGAAAATCCCCACGCTAGTCACTTGGACCTGTCGTGTTAATGGTGCCAGCCCCAATAAGCTATAGAATAACATCCTTTGAGGCGAGCAGGCACGATGATTGGGTCCCTTGCGGAAGTGAAGGTTGCCGAGCTCGCTTAATTATAGAAAGGGGTCTTTCGCCGAAAACGGTCGACCCGCAAACGGCCTTCAGCTCCCAAGATCTTGGAGTTATCTCTAAGATCTATGCCATGACGATAGAAATGATCTCCACACCTTCGGTATATATCTATCATGATCTCACACTGAAAGCGTTATTTCCACCAACAGTTTGATTATCACTCCTTCAGATAGTTTCTTTGTTTGATCTTGACGATAGTCGCCACTTTCCCTACATATTTGACGTAATATTAAGATACGACTCTGTTTCAATACTTGATAAAGTATCGAGGTTTCGCTATCTTCTGCGGCATAAAATCCTGTTACCACCAATCTTGAAGAGTGAGAATATCCTTGCTGTTAAGAAACCAATTTGCTGACTTCATTTACAGAACACAAAATGCATTCTTATACTATTCTCGCATTATTCTTAGCATCAGTTCCAACTGCTTTGAGCGCAGCGGTACCAACAGTAGTCACTCTTGTTGGAAACCCGGTACTGGCTACGAGTCCAGCCGTAGCTCAACCTCGGGACATTGAAGATGCAACATTCATGCCTGAGATTGTAGCTCGAGCCGTCCCAGCAGACTATGTACCTACAGCCCTCAAGTACCACAATCAACATCGAACCAACCATAGCTCTAGAGCCTTGAAATATGATAATCAACTCGCAAGTTACGCAGCAAGCGTGGCATCGAGCTGCAAGTTTGCGCACAATCTGTAAGGACCCAAAATTTTTGAAACAAGTCGCAACGATAAGCTAACCATATTCCAATTAGAACTGCTGGAGGCGGAGGTTATGGTCAGAATCTAGCTGCTTATGGTTCATCTGGCAACGTCAAAGCCATCTCCCCATCGCTCATGCTCGCTAAAGCCATCACGAGCATGTGGTACAACAGCGAATTCGCAGCGTTTCTTCCTTCATATTATGGAAAAGCTACCCCTGATATTAGCAAGTTTGCTGCCTATGGCCATTTGACACAGGTCATTTGGAATGGTACTTCAACTGTTGGCTGCGCGACCCAGTATTGCGAACCTAACACAATATTTCAAGGGTTTGCTTCCTGGTATACTGTTTGTGACTATAAATCAGCTGGTGAGTTGGTAACTTTCGAGTGCTAATTATACGAGGTCTAACATTATGTGTAGGAAACATACTTGGAGCTTTCGACAAGAACGTTTTCAAGCCGCTTGGTAGGCCCACCATTACTGTTTGAATTGGTTCATAAGTACTCGATCTACGCAGAGATGACTTACTACTAGAATGATCCGGAATTTGTTTGCGTTTATATGTATTTACATGCTTTTTGTTATGAATTTAATGATATTTACGAATCACGTACGCCATATTCAAGAGGCGTAGATATAATTGTAAGTGACCACTGTCTTTTGTTCTCTCACGAAAACCTTTTATGCATACAAAATTTTCTTCAATTGTTGTCATCTTGTCGATCGTATTAATCTCGAGGCCCCTTCTCAGCAGAAATTTTCTCTATTATGAGCATGCCTGACTTACAAGTTATTCCGGAGTTCTCAATCCGATTCTGTGGCGAGAATTTGAAATCCTGCAAACCTAGGGACACTCCAAGCATTCGCGTTGATTTCTATATGTACAAATGAAGGGAGAAAATGAAAAGTCATTTGATTTACATTGATCAGTAAAGCTAGCACCGCGGAGCTAGCCCATTTATTATAGAGAAATAGAAAATAGCAACAATGGCAGGGGAACTGACCGACTACGAATGAGAGACCGCGGGTAAGTGGTCAACACATTCGCCCCATGCAGCTACTTTTCTTATTTCTGAGCATTTGTCAGAGCTCAAGAGGCCAGCCCTAATACTGATTGTACGGTCAGGATGCTGAACCATGTACATGAATAGATCAGACCCAGGTGTGCTCAATACTTGTTCGGTATCCTATCATGTCATTATAGCATTGGAAATCCAAAGATGAGCCTCGAAAAGCGGAAATTGGTTATCAGCTTCGGTGGTACGTAAGCAAGCACTTGATATTTCAGCTCACAAGTAGCTCTCGCTAATATTTCTTTTCAGAAAATACCTTGGTGACAACCGCAATAATGTGCTATCAAACTTAGATTTGATCGCCAATCTAGCAAAGGATGAATATTCATTTCCCCAAGCAGTTGAAATTTACCAGCTTGGCCATAATTGACGACATTTGTGAGGACGATTAACTGAACTTCGAGAAAATTGCAACGAAGAGTAGCATGTGATCAGTGAATTGTTCAATTGATATCCGAGATACTGCTGCCATGAAGAGGTTCATACTAGAAACCTTTCAGCCACACCCACCAACGTTACACAGCTATAGTTTCATAAGCGTTACTTCGAATCAAGTTTCTTTGAAACTCAAGTATTTCTCTTTAAAAAAGAACGGAACACATAAAATGAGACATCTGTATTTGTACAGGTATATACTTGAAATACCTAGTTTTCAGTTCATATAAATTCCAGAGGTGGTTGGTTTCTTTAGCGAGGTCAGCGATACTGTTCCGGCCGACTGCATAGCTGTAATCAAACAAGGATTATAATAGGCTTGCATACACATGAAAAAGATAAGCCTTGAAAGTGCGGGCAGAAGAATCGCCCAAATTCTCACGCTTTTCCACGAAGCTCTTCCACGATACCCTTTCAAAGTTTTTATTCAAACCCTGTTTCTCTTGATAGATAAGGGTACCTTGGTCTCTTAAAGAGGCCGATATAATCACACCAGTGCAGAAAATCCTTGAATTTTGCATTATTTATTTAATCTCTTCCACAATCAAAAATGCCGGAGCTTTCGAACACGCAATTGATGCTGGGAGCATCTTATGGACTCATCATAGCGGCGCTTATTCATCATCTTGCTGACCCGAATGATCAATCTACCAAAATTGGGGCTCAGGAGATCGCAGCTCAACTTGGACCCTGGGTCTCTCACTGGCAAACTATGACATACTTTCGGGAAAGCTCAACAATCCTTGGGCCTGTTATCACTGCACGATTGGCCGACAAGTTTTGTGGATTCAATGAGATAGACTTGTCTCGGTTACCGCAAAAGACAAGAGGAACAAGCGGATGGTCTACTCTTTTGTCGGTGGTTCATCCGAGTCTTAAAGAAACTGAGAGGTCGAAAATTATATCATCAGGCCAGGCCAACTCAGTTCTTGATGGAAAGTCATCCTGGAAACAACTTCCTCTTGAACCATTGACTTTACACGATGGCAAGCTTTGTATAAAGATCTCGCGTGCAACACTCATAACTCTTCTTGCTTTGATGAATGCCCGTCCGATTTTCAGCTACTCCTCTGCGGCTGGCTATCGTTCTGCATATCCGTCATACTGTGGAATCTGGAATATCTCTTGGCCAAACGGTGGACCATGTGTAGTTTCATTAGCTGCACATGATAGCCACAGCTCGGAAACGGATGTATATCCTCCTCAGTTTCCTGTTCGCGTCGATGCATGCGTCAAAATGCTCGCAGGTATCGTTTCGGACGGTCCAAATTGGAAGCTCGCATTTCCTGGTAGAGCAAAAACGCCCGGACCATGGTTGCTGCAATATACCAAGAAAGGATTCCCTGGTGCTCATGGAAGTCGTCATCTTTACAATATGATGGGCGGAAAAGTTTATGAAGTAGACTTGCTCAGTTTGGCGAGCTTGGCTAAACCTGAGAATGTAGAAAAAGAGTATCTAAAGTTGGAGATCCCATGTTTGGCTCCCGACAACAGTGTTGCAACTGTCTTTGTTGCCGAAAACGAGCAGAAAATGCTAGCACAGGCACTCGATTCTCTTCCGTGGTCTTCGTTATCCTGGTCTATGCATCGAGGAATGAAGGACTTACTTTTGGGGTATGGTAAAACTGTCATGGACTTTCATCGAGTAGAGTTAGCAGCTTTTTTGAAGAAGGCCGTGACAAGACATGAAGATAAATTGGTAGAGAGGGGTTGGGAGTCTCACTTTGTCAAGACCTCTATGGAAGACATGGTAGAATCTTCAATAATGTCTGGAACCGGTAATAGTGGTGATTTGGTCAGAATTGTTGTGGCGATTGTGGAAGTCTTACTTGAAAACTCATATGGGGACTTAGATGTCGACAAGGACAGCACCAATTTCTGGAGAAGTTCAAAAGTTCTGGGATTGAATGGTGGAATAAATCTCGACATGACAGTTGCCTTGACTAAGTTCTTTGTGCTGGAATGGTCGCAGGAGCTGGACTATCAACTTTACCACCAGCTTCCTTTAACAGTATATTTATCTTGACGAAGCCGTTTTGACAATCCTGAACAAATAACCAAAAAATTCTTGGTGTAAATCAACCTTCGCTCATGTCTTGGAGCATTCGGTCACACGTTTCCTAGTAAATCGCACTACATGAAAGAACAACTCGGAAATTGTGATGCGAGTGTGTGCCTCCCTAGAAAAACATGCCTTCTACATTTCTTTTCCCGATAATTGGAATGTTCATAGGGCCTCATAGCTAATGGGAAAGGTTCTTTTTAAATAGGTATCGATACAGTAATAAAAACAAACGGAACACAGTTTTGTCTAACTCCAACCCAATTATCAACCTTCTGAGGTTTCAGATTCATCTAATACTATAGCAATTGTTTTCTGTAGAGGAGCATGATCCCCATAGATGATTGTGATGACAAGCTCTTCCCCTGAGTCCTCTGCCGATGGTAGTCTCGATGACTTCTGCTGTGGTGGACGGTATTTCAGAGTTGAAAGCACAGCGTTGATATCCTTCTTGGTTATTGGCTGAGTATCATCTTTCGAGCTAAGTAATGGTATATTCAGCTCCGAGTGCCAGGATACTTCTTCCGAAATTTCTTTGTTCGGCATCTCGACACGCAATTCTCCGATCGACTCATCTTCATGATGTTGTCCGGCACACCGAAGTTTCATGGATATTGTAGCAGATGACACACCTGCCGGACCGCCACGCATGAAGACCCGCTCGAGCCCTTCCCAAGCACCATCTAAGCTTGGACCTAGATTCGTAAGTTGTCGATCGGACATTTGAATCTGTTCGGATAGAGTCATTGCGGTAGGCACGAGAAGCGAGGCGGCTTTCATCTGCGAAGAATTGCTGTACATGTATGATTCTGGCGCCTGCAATGAAAGTTCCTGCTCTGCAGGAGAAGCATGATCAGGAAGCGGTGCACCAATGTGTGATAGTCCTGGAGGATGCGGTATGTCCAGCCGCATGTAATCCAGAAGGATACCAACAGTGGAATTTGGTGTTATTTCTAGTTGGTCCGTCGTCTTTCCAAAGAGATGCAGCGACCAAGAATACTGGTAGATTGTTCGCAATGTGGCAAGAGCCCTGTTCTTGCCATCATCTCCAGGCTTTTCCTGGAAGGTTTCTTGTACTTCTTGGGCCGCATAGGGGTAATGGACCTCAGGAGCGAGAAGCGCAAGCCCTCTTACTTCAAGATCGTGCTGGTTCAACTTGATGTAAGAAGTAGTAGCTCGTGGCCCGACACAGTTCAAGCAACCTGGAAGATAAGTCTCAACATTGAATGCAGACTCTGCTATCGCTTGGAATATATCCGAACCGGACTGGCACCGCATAATCCCGTTGTTCATGAATAACCCATTCTCAGGGTTGAGCTTCCAGTCTTGATCTAACTCGGGCGGAGAATAATCAGAACCGATGAACTCGAGCTCGGGGTACGGTGAACGGAGCCACAAAGTATCGAAATCGAGATACGTTCCTCCATATCGATAGATCAGAATATATCGCAAATAATCTGCCAAATGGTCGGAAAAGTACGGGCTGTCGTGCTCCCAGGTATCCCATCGTGAAATCCAGGCTTTAGTATTCGGTCCAGTGTACCACTCTCGTTCATTAACCAGATCTTTGCTTATGGGGACAACATAAACAGAATACCCTTGTGCGAGATATGCAGAAAAGAAATCGGACGGTAATGCCGAAGAGACCACTGTAATGATTGCTTGAGGGTCGTTAATCAGAATAAGATCAATGGCACTGTAATGCCGCTCTTTAAAATCGTCGGCTTTACCCATCCATGTGAGCCAGTACAGGTAATTCCAGTTGGACGAATTCGAAAGAGGGGATCCAGTTGCAGATATGAGATCAGGAACCAACCAAGTAGGTTTCTTAGGGCTAATTACAACTTCAGATGTCTTAGGAAACTCTGGAGAGGTTTCTGGTAACTTGCTGCCATCCAGAAAAGTCAATCCCTTGGCTCTGTCACAAGTAGCTGGCATCGACTCGGTTGGTTTCCAACAAGAGTAACAATATGGGCACTTGTCTGTAGAAAAGCCCTCGCAAAGTGGCCGACCATTTTTGATGTTCTTGTACATCACATCCATACCCTCATCTGTTGCGCTGACCTTCTCGTGTGAGAAATGTTTGGCTATCATGTCATTCTTGCATGCATGAGCTTCGGGGTTTATCCTCCTGTCGTGTACAGCGGTGATTCCAGCTTCATCCAACCAACTGCCAAGAGATTGATCCTCGTTGTAAGTAAACTTACGATCATTTGAAGGGCTTGTTACAAGCCTCACCAGATCTCGCGAAAGAATGTACAATGTTCCAGAAGTGAACTGAGGAAGTGGCGATGTTGCAACACTGCCGTCATGAATTCCTTTATTCGCGTCAGGGGTCTGAGGCATGTTCCAAAATGATAGACCACGCCAATATTTTTTCTTCCGGCCTTGCTCTATGATTTCTCTAGCAACTATATCCCACCGCACGAATACATCATTATCGGTTTTGACGAGGTAATCAAACGTGTATTGGTCGGCCCACGCCATTGATGAATGAACCTTGCGGGTTAAGTTATAACGTTCATCTCCAGCAGGTACTATCAGGAGATCTTGATGTTTGGAAAGCTCCTCATCAATTTCATGCTGAGTACGAAAATCACCTGAGGAAGAAGGCGCAGAACCAAGTACAAAGCGATATTCCATCACCAGGTGTTCGGAGGATGGTGGAAGGAGGCGCAAGCTCGATTTTCTAACAATGTTTCGATCAGTGTAAGCCTGTGTCATCCAGGAAGATGTAATCAGAATGAGAACTCTGATCGGATTGACTAAAGATTTTGAAGGGTGTGGAAACGGTGGCATAGCATTTCCTAAAGATGCTGAGTGGACCCTATGGCCTTTGTTGAGAAGACCGTGTTCCGCATATTTGTGAAGCAGCAATGATATGGTGACCATTGTAGCACCAGTTATTGCAAAAACTTCCTTGCGAAGAAAAGCCTTTTTCCATCTGGTCTGTGTCGGAAATGGGCTGCTTTCTTTGGATGGTAGAACTTCGATTTCACGACCAACTTGATAATATCGACGTCCAAAATTCCCAATGCTGGGTCCAACGGTGGCTAGTATCCATCCCACAACGGGCGAATAAACCCCACTGTAGATTCGATAGATACTAAACATATACCATAGACAACATGCTAAAAGTGAAGCCAACGGGCGTCGCGTCCGGATAGCGCTGGGATCATTCGACCGCCTACTAACGATAGAATCATCTGCAAAGATGAGTAACGAAGCACTGGAGATTGTAGCCCATAATGCAGCAAGATAAGGACATGCGCCATCATCCGTGAATTCCAAGTTAGAGCTCTGTTGCCAAGCAATATACAGATTCAAAACAGCTCCATGAATCCCAGGTAGGAGGATTATACACCTGAGAATGAAAAAGGCACCATAGCCGAGTCTCATCATAAATTCCCTAACTGTTCCTTAGTAAAAGCTCCCTAAATACTTGGTGGCGTTGAGTCTGGAAGCGTACCGGAAACCCCAAGTCTTCCAGGGTCATACGGTTTCAGTCACCCCTAGTACTGAATAGAGTGCAAACAACTGCAACCCAGATACATTGGCGACACTCTCGATGTCGTGCATACCATATGTTTAAGCTGCAGTGGCAAGAGGTGTAGAACTGCGACAAATAGTGGTGGTCATGATGAGGGGCGGTCGTTGGGTTTTTGAATGAAATTGTTTAAAATCTAAGAATCCGACCGGGTTTCAATTTGCAGTGCTGCACGGTCCTGATCCGCCCTGATCCGAACTGAAAGGGACTGAAACATGGAACTTTGGCGCTCACCGTAGTCCCCGTACACCGTATTTCATCGTCGCTTAGCGAAGCGACGGCTCACTTTCTTCACAGCCACTCCCAAAAGGTAGTTTGCAAAGCTTACAAGGGCCTAGATTGATGACTTGTTAGACTCAAGTGCAAGTAATACGAAGTAGGTGCTACTGTATCGATCACTTTAGGCATCACTCTTTTAATGAGCCAGCTGTTTATCCTCGGACATCCTGGAAGTATGAGTCCGAGACCAAATATAGAGCGAAGCCTACCACATCATCTCGAGTCCCGGACTTCCGAAGAGAGGTCAGCTTACGGTTACGGCACTCAAAGCCTTCCAAGACGATAAGGAACGTCATTTGAAGGAGGGGCATGAAAGTCTTTATGAGGGCGTACAAGCTTGATCGTCCTTGGAGGATGCTGTCATCATGCGTAAACTTACGGAACCCGAACAGGCCGTGACCATGTAGGGTCACGTGGTATAAGGGGTAGTTTTTATTACAGACTTGTTTTCCCACCTACACCTGAGACTCAAGTCAAAGAACCAGAAGGCCTCCCGAGTAGCCTAAGCTTAGCACAATTTGTAACATTTCCTACGATGGTGTTGTTTACGTTGACGCGTCGAAAGCTCGTATCAAATTGACTAGCAAGGAAGACAACACCAATGTTACTCTGGGGAAAGCTTAAAGCGGGTTAGCGCTGCACATCCCGTACAGTAATTTCTTCTCCATCCTTTGGAAAAAGGGGACAAACTCATAACTCCACGGCTTCAATCTTCTTCATCTTCAGTCAGATAGACACACTCATTTGATGCTGCTCGATTTGTTTTTGTGAATTTGTCTCATTCTTTGTGCTTTGCGCCCTCATTTCCCTGCTGTTACCCACTCATTCCACTCTTTCGGCCCCGCAGCTCTCATAAGGCCATTTCCCCGCCAAGGCTTGTGCCTTCGGATTTCGTACCTTTCGTAATTCTTGACATTGCTTAGTAGTGAATATGTTGTGGGATAGAGCAGCTTCGTAGGTCCCTCCCTGTCGACACTCTTTGCTCTTGCTGATGCTTCTACAGTGCTGCAGTTGGCATTATATCTTCGGTCAAAAACTATGGCCAACCAGCAGCTATTGCTGCACGTGCGACCGGCACTGTTGACAGTTATCTAACTTCCGAAAGTCCAATTGCTTTTCAGGGTGTCCTAAACAATATTGGCCCTGACGGCAGCAAAGCTCCAGGTGCTGATGCTGGTATTGTTGTTGC
This sequence comes from Pseudofabraea citricarpa, assembly GCA_029641185.1. NCBI lineage: Eukaryota > Fungi > Ascomycota > Leotiomycetes > Helotiales > Dermateaceae > Pseudofabraea > Pseudofabraea citricarpa. Next base: position 380,553 of record JAPWGK010000031.1, read on the forward strand.
CAGTCCAAGTACAGATGACCCAAATTGTAAGACATGTTGTAACTCTTGTATCTTTCAAGCTCTAACATGTTCAAAGATTTTTATACTTGGACTCGAGACTCAGCCTTGACGTTCAAGTATCTAATTGATACTGGGAATTCCTCTTTGCAGACCTTGATTGAAGACTACGTCATCTCTCAAGCAAACCTGCAGACTGTCGACAATCCCTCAGGAGATCTAAACTCGGGTGCTGGCCTTGCCGAGCCAAAGTACTATACAAACAAAACAGCTTTCCTCGGTGAATGGGGAAGACCTCAACGGGATGGGCCAGCTCTACGTGCCACAGCTATGATTTCATTTGCCAACGAGAAACTTGCACTCGGTCAGAATGCCACTGTGAAGGATGTAATTTGGCCTATAGTTCAAAACGACCTGGCCTATGTCGCACAGTACTGGAACGAGTCAGGATATGACCTATGGGAAGAAGTCAATTCATCCTCGTTCTTTACAACGGCTGTCCAACATCGAGCATTGGTTGAAGGAGCAAGTTTTGCCACTGCTCTTGGAGAGTCCTGCCCGGGTTGCGAGTCTGAAGCGCCAAAAGTCCTATGTTTTCTCCAGGATTACTGGAATGAAGATAGCATCATCTCGAACATGGATGTTCAACAAACTAATTTCGACCGCTCGGGATTAGATTGCAACTCCATTCTGGCGTCTATTCACACGTTCGACCCCGACTCGTCAGTTGGCTGTGATAGTACAACATTCCAGCCATGCTCAGACCGTGCCCTTGCTAATCATAAGGCGGTCGTTGATTCTTTCCGCGATCTATACACAATCAATGCTAATGCCTCAGCTGGCCAGGCCGCAGCTGTTGGGCGTTACGCAGAGGATATTTACCAGGGTGGACACCCATGGTATATGTGTACTTTCGCAGCTGCAGAACAACTCTATGACGCTCTTTATACCTATAACAATACTGGCGCTGTTACTGTCACCGATGTTAGCCAGTCTTTCTTTGCAGATTTAGTACCAGAAATTGCAACCGGGACTTATTCAAGCGACTCAGCTGAATTCACCTCAATCACATCTGCTATCAAGACTTATGCCGACGGCTTTGTTTCGATTGGAGAACTTTATACTCCTGAAGACGGGGCCCTTGCTGAGCAGTTCTCGAGAGAGAATGGTACAGCAGTGAGCGCGGTCGACTTAACTTGGTCCTATGCCTCCTTGCTAACCATGCAAAGAGCACGTGAAGGAAAGGTTGGCAAATCCTGGGGTGCTTCATCGGCTATTGCAGAGACATTACCAGACATATGCTCAAGTGGTGGTGTTCAAGGCACATATTCAACTCCATCAGCCACTAGTTTCCCAGAAAATGAAGAGGGGACTTTTGGAAGCAGCAGTACATCGAATGTTGCTTCAGGGACTCAGACCGGAACGGCTACTGGAAGTGCTGCCAGTTCTACAAGCTCCAGCAGTGGTGCAAATAGAATGAAGCCTTTCCCTTGGTCTTAGAGACCCCGCACCAAATTCGGAGGGGTTAGAAGGGCTGTAATATGACTTAGATATATTAATAAGTAAATATACCATTTAAGTAGAACAGTATCATGTAATTCAAAATAACATTCTTAAAAGAAAAGGCAGTCTCTATCAATCATGTGCTTATGAAAGATTTCCCAAGCTGGTGATCATAAACATACCATAATTTAGCATTGGAAAGCAGCGTATACGACCAGAAGTTTGGTGCACCCGCTCTCCCAGATCTGCCCTTCCATGTTCTTTGTGTTACAGCGAAGGCAACACCCGCTACAACAGTGTCATCTATAGCCAGCCATCTACATATCAAACTATACAACCAAGTGCTATTGTACACAGTTAATAAGCATTTTTAGAGCTGCAAAAATCTCAGGCCCTCAAAAGTCGCATCCAGCGGAAAGAAATATCAGGTCCCCAATTCAAGATTGTATTGCTGGGTAGTCACCATCAGATAAATGTTTCAAAGAGAGAACCAAAGGTCTACACAGACTTAAAGCCGTGGTTTCTATAATTTAAATACAGAAGTGCATGCATATTCTCAAGTTGAACAGATTAATGATACTTCAACCTCGAATAAGGCAGCCTTGGATATCACATTACGTCATTATGTATCTATCTACAAACAGTGAGCCTTATAAACAAAGAAAGCTAATAACAAGAGAATCTAAAATCCCTTCAAGGTTCTTTCTATGCTACGTTGCAAGTAAAAACAAACTTCCTTGGTGTCTATTTTAAATATCCATGGCAAAGATATAGAGCATCGCAGATAAGGTTCCCAGAAACGCAGTCCATATCAAAGTCGTAGCGTACAGCGGAAACCACAAAAGTGCAAAATACTTCGCGCAAGCCGCGATGACCAAGCCGGCATAAAGAGAAACCAAGAGCAAAGAGCCGGGATTTTTCAACAACGGACTCTTAGTCTTAGACTTGGCTTGCTCGCCAACACTCCTATGTGCAGTTCCCCATCGGTTCTCAAACATGGTCATCATAGAGTACAACAAGAAAGCGGATTGAGGAAATTGCAAGAAGATAGGTGCGAAGCACTGCGTGATAAACCACGAATCTTTGCTGGGATTTCGGACTGCTGTGTAGAGTGAACGGGTTGTAATACGCATCAGGAGATCGACAATTCCGGGTAATCTCCTCCATCTTCCAATGAACAAGTACTCGATGACAAGAGCCATATTCTCCAAAGGCGAGAAGATCTTCCGCGAGTACGACATGGTCAGGACGGGAGTCAGAAGGAAGAACATTCCAGGATAGGCGAAGAACTCAATGATGGTTGCTCTCTGCTAGCGAATTTGTTGCGAGCACCATGATGCTGATCTTGGTGGTGTATCCGTCTCGACAAATCCGAAGGGGTTGTAGGTGACTTTCCAACCAGCTAGCAAGAGTCGGGAAGTCATATGGCGATCCTCGTTTACAATCTTTACAATGTCAGTTTGCTGCGTTATTTCTGATGACAACTGAACTTTACAACATACCGGTCTTTGGTTGAGGAATACCTGTAAATACCATGAGAGTAAAACATCTCGCATTGGGTCCCGACGAAACAGTGATGATGGTCCGCATTGACAATCATTTGCGTCTGCGGCACTAGCACTTCCACCAGACATAGCCAGATCGGCCCAGTAAACCGCTCCGACAAGTTGTGCAATCACAGTAGTATTGCTGTTGTGAATTTCTAAAGCTGTACAAGTACCTGCGATTTCCTTGTCTGGATACACAACCGCGATAGACGATTGGATGGTGTTTGGCAAGACCCAAGAATCCGAATCGCTCGACCAGATAAACTCGATATCATTGGCCTGGGCGAGGGCGTGTGTAAAAATAAACGACGTGAACAGGATGTCTTTCTTGCAAGCATGTGGCTGAGTGATGCATATTGGGTGTATTTGAACCGCTCCCTTTTTAATATAGAGAAGGGACTTCTTTTGCAAGATATCTGTGGCTTTGGCCATTAGAGTTTGTAATGCGACTTTTTGAGCTGCCTCTTCTGTGGCACCCTCAGTCTCCATTTCTTTCTTGATGATTCTCTCTGCTACAGAGCCAAATGGCTCATCAAGTTCTATTAAACCAAGTCTGCTGCCGAAAACCTAAAAGAAGTCAGATATGAAACTCTCACGGATTTGAATATGCATACTTCATCAGCAATATTTACCATCTCGAGATCATCACTGTCATTTCCATCGATTCCGATGACCAGAGCCTTAAGGCATTTGTCATAGTCATTCTCATATCCCAGGAGGCATTTCTTGAAAACTGTTGGATCCTCTCGGTAGCCGACAACTTGACCAATACATGGTATCGGCTCTGTTATTTTGCTTTCCTCAAGCAGCGCTTGCGAGGCATCGATTCGCTTTTGTTGTTTGTGAACGTTCCACTCAACTAGAAGGATATGGATCAGGAGTTCCCCAAAAAGAGGATATCCTAAGAAGATCTCATGTCGGTAAACAAGAGAGATGAACAGCCCTATTAAGTTCGCTGCACTTCTGAGCAGAATCTCTGGTTCAGTGCTGAACTTGGTGTAGCGTCGGCGGTTTACAACAGACTCCATGGCATATAGTAAGTATCTTTCAAAGCACGAGAAGAGAGAGTGATGAGGAAAAATTATATCAAAAAATCCTCCAGAGACCACGGGACGAGGGATTGTTTTAAAGCCAATTTTAGCCCTCTCTTTTTTTTATCTTAACAAATCTGATAACCCGCTCTGGTGCTGTTGAGAAAGTTAACTCAGACGTTCAGACCTTCCCAAGGTCTTCACGCTGCTTAGCGATCTTCAAAGGAGGCCCGCTTCTTGAATCCTTCGCAAGCGGTCTCGCTGGCTCTCCTACGACCGTCTACGTTTTAGTACTGACTCGTTTCATCCAGGACGTCTCCTCGATCATGAGATATTCTAGACCGTCCAATGACAATGAAAAACAGAAGCCGGAGAATACCAAATCCCCTTATGTTTACTGCAATCCTGTTACCAAACCTCTATTTTCGAGAACTCCTTGAAAGGCTGGCGATCTTGGCTGTTTCCATGTTTCGAGTGCCGTTTACTTTACCGACGTGTCGTGTCCACGCATCCTACCTACGCATACCCGAATTTATACCGCGCAGCTGAAGAACCCTTGAGTGGAACCTGGCTGTGTTGCCAATTTACTACTCATTGAGTATCCTAATTCTTAAGCCTGAAAGAAAGCCCACAATGTACTTAGACTTTGAGCTAGGGATGGTTCAAGATGCGCGTCGTGGACAAGAGTTTCGAGTGACATAGAACTCGAGATCGGACGAGCCCGAGTACCAGGAATAGCTTTTTAAGATGAACGCTCGAGCTTTGTTCCTATAACTGGAGTAGGAAATTTCCAGAGAAGAACAAAAGGATTGTACCGTCCCGTCGCTAGAGTCCAACTCTTTATTGATTGTTGCAATAATTTCCCATTTGTTTGGTCGCTTAGGGAACTGGTGAGTGCAATGTAATAATTGCACCTACTTCCTCTCTCTGCTGAATCTTTCCTTGATGTTTATTAGCTGAGGTGAATGTTGCTTGCTACTGTATATGGTGAAAAGAGTTTCGGCTTTCGGCTGGCCAAGCTCCAGGATGGCGGCAAGACCCCTAACTGCAAGATCCCTAACTGTAAAGTATGAACCCACAGCTTGAAACCTAGCTAGTAGCCACAGGTTAGTGAACACCCTAAATCCTGCTCGAGCAGAATCCTTGAGGATATTTTCAGACTCATCTTAAAATTTCGACAAGTAGAAAGGATAACCGGAAAGTCGGTTGCCCGGGCTCCGGCTGTAAACTTTAAAGACGTAAGCTTTTCCCTAGATTACTAAGATGAAAAATACAATCGCAACTTTCGTTTCTAAGGGGATGGTCTTTTATACTGAGTTCTGTTCAAAGTTGAAAAATGGCCTGTGGCACAAATATAATCATGGTCAAGGTATTGACTAAATTGTGTTTTGGAAGCGAAGCCATGGAAGAGTTCAAGAACCCGACATTGGACCAAATTTCTAGGACCTCTGGATCATGATATCTCGCGTTTGTGGCTCTACCTGCTTACACGGCACATCCCAATTAATTTTCTCCCTAGAGACTAGCATTTCAATAACAGCCAGACTCAAGGCAATGGGAACATTAATTAAATTCTACGTGAATTATGGCTCGAATCACCTTTTAAAATGATTTCTTACATCTATTTCCTCAGCGCCCACCTTGTCATAGTCCCAGTTTTTGCGTCAACATATTCATAAAACAGATATGATACCCAAATCAGGACCCAAAAATCAAGCAAGCCCGTACATAGCCAGGTAGCCCAAAAGCCAAAAGCGCCTTCATCTCCCAGCCAGGATGCGAATAAATTATACAGTCGTTGGTGTCCGAAATTCATCAGGAGCATGTGTACCAGATACATGGAGTAGGAGATGCGGCCAAAGAACTGAGCGATCGAGGTGTTGAAAAGCCTTTGCAGTGATGAGAGTTTGTCCATTGCGTAGAGCAGGAGAAGCACCGATGGGACGTGCCAGAACCGAGGAACGTCGTAGACTGACCCGTATCGCCATTGGAAAAACGTGTAGAGAAACTTGTAACCTGGCGTAAAGGCGTAGTTGTTCGGAACGAAGAGCACATAATATGCTACGATGAACATAGCGTAATACTTCAGTTCATGCCAACCAGAGGTTTGAGGCTTTGATCTCATCATCAGGTTTGGCGAATGTTTCTCTGAGGTTTGGTCTGAAACCTCTTGGTTGGATCCTAATTCCGCAAGAAAGAATCCCCCAAGAAAGAGAGCCTCTTGAAACAGCCCTTGGAAAAGAACATATACTACCAGGATGGAGATTATTGGTAGACGCCAATTTCTTTGGACGTTTACTAGTGCAAGCTGCGCGAGGTATACAGATATTGAAGCTCTGAACTCCATCGGAAGTGTCCAGAATTGAACATTATATCCGACTGCACCAGGACCCTCTACGTACCGTCAGCTTTTGCTTATTGATTTTATTTAGATCAAAAAGAAACACTTACCCAGAGGATTGACAAACTTGATAATGTATGACCATAAGAAGTACAGATGAGTGAAGATTGAATCTTGATGACCGGGCAAAACGCCAGGAGGAGCACCAAAATCGCTGTATCCAAACCATCCCAAGTAAGCAAAAACTTGACAAACACTGGCCACTATAATAGCCGGCACGAACAAGTGATGAACGCGACGAAAGAGCGAATTTGAAAGTGACTCGAGCAGCCTCTCTGGCTGTGAATTCTTCACAAGTCTTACAGGCTTGTAAGACAGGCAGTAGCCAGATATGGCAAAGAATATCGAGACCATAGCATGATAACCAAAGAGCACCCGGAAAAAAGGAAGTTGTATGAACAAATTGTTCGATTCTACGGGATCACTTTGATACCCCTGGAACGCTCTTGCGAAATGCATGTTGATAGTATGATTGAAGACAACGATAACGGCGGCAAATCCCCGCAGCCCGTCAAGCCATGCTGTCGGGCGAAGACCATTTCCAGTCTCTTGAGACCATATTGATTTTGGCAGAACAGATTTCACGACCTTATGAAACGAATTGTTTGCCATGACCACGTGTATGAAAATAGAGGCGATTTGGTCGAAAGGCGTAGTAACAAAAGCGCCTCGAAACGATGTCTATGTAAGGAATGACAAGGGCGAGGAAATAAAAATACAAAGAATTAGCGAATGGATCGCTTGAAATGTTGAGTTATTTCTTGCTAGACAGACAGAGTGATAGAGTTGACTACCTACACAGAATTTCTAGAACCGTGCCAACACAACATTCTAAGATTCTGGATATTGAGAGTCTGAGACATCTATCTCTGTCTCTCGAAGTAGTTCTCCCGTGTTCGGCTGTGATTGCCTGAGACCCTGACCCTGAGACCAGGAGGATTCGAAGCAAACTCTAACTAGGACTTTCTCCTGCCAAGGAACGACTCGCGCGAGATACGGAGTACAGCCGTCAGGGACATACAAGCATGAACCTTCTTGTGCTTTGACCTAAATGCCAGGGTCTACTTCCTGATATCTACTGTATCGGTGCTGCAAGCGAAGAAGATGACGCTCATCATAACTAAGAAGAAAACAGAAGGCAAAAATGAAAAGTATATTCTCCCCACCTAGACCGGAACTGTCCTGCTGGAAAACCCGAATAACTAATCATAAAAAAATTGATAAGATCTACCATTCGGCTGCAGGAGCTGAGGAGAGGAGGATGAAATGTCTCTCACGTTACAGTTCCGAATAGCAACAACTATTTGAAGGGGAAGGCCTTCCTTGTGGCCTCCTATTTCCAATGGTAGAAAATGTACGTACCAAAGACTTCACATACATTTATAAGCATTCCTTGATTTTTAAGGGCTCCGCATACTATGACAATATGGACAAGCAGCAGATTACAGTCAATACAGCAGAACGACAAAATGTGTCTTCATTAGTCTAATAGCCCCTTTTTGTGACATTGCTCAATCATCCTCGCCCTCCTCGTCCTCATTGGAATGTTCAAAATAATGGCTTTTCAGAGCTGTCTCACTCTTCCTTGCCGCATTGCGTCGAGGTGTTTTCCTCGTGCTCTCAGGTGGCTTTACTGGAGAAGTGGTCTTTCTTCTTTTTGATAGTGGCACTTTCTTGGGCATCTCAACTTCTTCTGATTCATCGGTACTGGCTAAAGCTTCTTCCTCTTCCTCTTCTTCCGAATCAGGAATGGTGCGCTTCCGCTTACCAGTACTTTTGGTTGCTGGAGGCTTCTTTATTTCTTTGGTTGGTATTTTTGTTTTGCCACGAGATGGCGTTTTGGTATTAGTACTGCCAGCAGGCCGACCACGTTTTTTTGGTGCTGGAACATCCGCTACTGGTTCGCTCTCTTCATCGACATCGGCTTTCTGGCCCTTCTCGACATTTTGCTCTGTTATGCGGTTAGGTTCGAGTGATTGTGGAGTAGGATAAGTTTGTGTTGTGAGCGGCGGCGGTGATTCATGGCCCTCCACGACAAAGCCGCCTTCCTGATCGCTATCATCTTCATGGACGACAGGGAAGAAACTTGTAGAATACCCATTCTCTGGCTCATCCTCATCGTGCCCTTCTGGCAAAAATCCGCCCGCCATTTCTTCATCTCTTGCTTGCATGATTCTCTTCTGGGCCTCCTCTTCCTGGGTGTAAGCCTTTTCTTTGCCTTTGTTTTTGTTCGTCCATGGATTCAAGACATCAACTTCGTCGGCAGCCTCTTCACCATACTCCTCACGGACCCTTTCAACAATCCTCAACCCCATCAACATCTTGCGCCACATTCCTATTGCCGCCTTGGTCCTCTTCTCGTCTTCTTTCCTGATTCTTTCTCTTTCATCCTTCTCCCATTCTTCCATGATCCAATCCAAGTTTTCCTCAGCAACCACAACACCTGTGATGATAGGTATCGCCATCCTGGCACCAAACTCGAAACCAGTTACTGCTTCGGCGTAGTCAATACCGAGTCGTTTACAGATTTTGGTTGTGCCTCGTCTTGGAATATGTACAGCGCCTTCGGGAACCATACTTGGAACATAGACATCCATATTTCCATAGTTGTTTTTGGGAATAACACCATTTTCAATTGGAGGTGGGATGATCCAGTCAGTTTGGGCGCGGCTGTATAGACCTTGAAGCATTTTCTCACCGGTTGCGTGCTCTGCTTCCGCCAGTTCGCGCTTTCGATTTGTTGTGGCAGCGCGATATGGTACTCTTTTCAACGGTTCCTCGCCAGGTATAGGAGCTCGACCTTCCTTGTGCCATGTCTCTGTACTTTTACAGCTGACTACATCTTTACGAAGAAAGACTTTCTCTTCAGTGCTGGTATCTCCCTTGCCTTTCACAGTAAACATCTTGACGTGTTTAGCTGTTGGTAGTATGGCTTCTTCCCTTCTCAAATGCCGCTCTAGAACAAATTCCGCAGAGGATTTATATGATTGTAGAGTCTCTTCACCTTCCTTTATCTCCTTCTTTTCCGGTTTTATAACCTTCAAATCTGTGGTATCTTCATAATCATCAACTTCACTACGTGGAGATTTCCGAGTTCCTCTGACATAGCCGCTCATTACAGTTTTAAACCAATCATATTCCTCATACCGCTTGATTTTGCCTTTGTGGTTATAGACCGGGACCTTCTCAGGTGGAAGTCGATTACCTTTTGTTCTGCCAGGCCACATGTGGCGTTTTAGGTAGCGGGTGGTGACATCTTTGGCAGTGCCGTCACTTGAGTGGCCAACAATGTAACTAGTGACTTGCTTTGCTTTCTCGGCCTTCGCACCGCGAGGCTCAAATTTCTCCAATAATTCTGGGGTTGCGGCAACAATGTTAAGAACCATCGGGTCTACTGCTGTGTAACTGTTTGTGATAGGTGACAAGACCTCTGTCCAGTAGCAAGGAAAAAGTAAATCCTTATCGTATGGTTTTGGTGGCAGAATCCGCGGCCTTGCTGGTGTGACATCTACAACAGAGTCATCGTCATCTTCACTTTCAATAACTTCGGTTTCTGAAATATCAATCGGTGCTGAGGTGATGTCAATGCCACGAGAACTACCCCGGCTGGATTTATTGTGCTTTGCCACCTTTTTCGCCTTTCCGTTCTTCAGGGGTTTTGGAGCTGGCTTAGAATTCTCAGAGTCGCTATCAACTTCGTCTTCGTCACTTGATTCAATGATTTCTGCTGCCGGGTCTTTCAGCTTCTTCTCTTTTCTGGGTGCAGCATCCTCATTTTTGTTCCAACCAAAGCCAATAGGTTGTAGGTTTGCTACCATTCTGGTTTCCAAACCAATAGCACGGAGAAGTGCAGTAAATAATTGCGCGCCAACATCTCGACTACCCTCCATAGCTTGGGCACAATGTCTAAATTCTTGTACATTCTTAATTCGTTCACCATGCCGCTCGACATCATGCTCGTCTGTAGCAAAGCTTTTGGTTTCCTCATCCAATCTTTCAAGTGACATGTATCCCATTTTCCGAAGTCCGGGGGCAACGATCCTGAATCGTTTCCTCCAGTATTTTGACAGGTTTCGTAACAATCTAAACATTGGATCCCCATGTTTTATATCAATCTGGCCAGGCTCGAGAATTTCAGCCGGTTGGCCCCAATCTCGGGATGCTCTCGTGTCTGTTTTCTTGCCTGCCTCTTTTGATTTGCCCTTGCCCTTTCCTTTGGGTGCTACCTCATCTTTCTTCGCGCTGAGGCCACTGGCTTGTTTCCACCTCGTGATTTCCTTGTCTACAATACTGTTGCTTGTGGCGTGTCGCAACAATGTCTGTTGCAAATCTTGATCGCATAACCATGAATTCCTGACTGCATTGTGCCATAAGAGCATCTGCACATGTACTTGGTGTGTGGATATTCGGATCTGTCGCTCAATTTTGCTAGGTCCTTTCTTCGCACCGAGAGGATTCGTCAGTGAGATCCTGGTTTCCTTGGTCAAGGTCAACTCTAGGTCACCGGAAGGCAGAGGGCCAGAAGGTGCAGGAGCCACATGTGGTGGGATATCTTCGAACTCAACATCCTCATCCTCATCGTCTGATCCACTGCTCGTTTTCTGTCGTTTGGCATTCGGGACGTCTTCAAATTCGGCATCGGATAGAGAGGATAGAGAGCTCTCTTCGTCTTCAATCGCGGCGATTTTGTCGAGCGCAGCTTTGTTTCTTTCTGCAGAACGCTTAAAGCCCTTAGTGCTGTGGTCGAGATCATCAAAGAGAGTAGGCTTTTTGGGCGTATGCGATGCTACTTTCCCTTTCCCCTTCCCCTTGGGCCGGCCTGGTTTTGAAGTAGCCTTAGAGGACTCAGGCTCAGGCGAAGGTGACTTCAAGTGCTTGCGGGGGAGAAACGGAGGCATTGCGATGCCTGTCAAGAAGACCGAGGGGATCAATCGCAAAGCATCGCGTGGAAACACGGTTGGGGTTGTTGACGCGTAAATTGGATTATATTTCCTGGCGACAAAGGTTCAGCCTTGATGAGGTCATGACTCTCGACTGGCAGCCTGGCCGGTACAAACATGCGCCAGCCTCGCCATTCACAAATCTCTTCGTCCTTCAACCACCACTTCTCTTCCGTAAAGATCAAACATAGTTGTCCTGTTTTAATTTTGACCTTTCACATTTTCACAAGACGTTCTTCTTCTTCGCCCTTATCGTCGTCCTCCTTGTCTTCGCCATGCCTAAAAAGCTTACGAAAACCCCCACCACCGCATCTACTTCCTCCTACGAGTCTGCAACTGCGCCAGCGACCTTTCAAGATGGTCGCGCCCTCCCAAAATTGATCGTATTTGACTTGGACTACACACTTTGGCCGTTCTGGGTCGACACTCATGTTACACCACCTATCAAAGCTACTCCACAGAACGACGCCTGCAAGGACAGATTCGGCGAGAGTTTTGCATTCTATTCCGAAGTGCCCGGTATTCTTGCATCGTTGCGAGAGCGAGGCATAAAGGTCGGAGCTGCCAGTCGGACATCTGCACCAGATTTGGGACGAGAGATGCTACGGCTGCTCCAGATTGTCGATGTAGATGGCAAGAAGAAAAAATCAATCGAGTTCTTTGATCACTTAGAGATATACCCGGGGAGCAAAATCACCCATTTCAACAAATTACAGAAGGCTACAGGACTGAAGTATGAGGATATGTTATTCTTCGATGACGAGTCGAGGAATCGCAACGTGGAGTCCTTGGGCGTAACCATGTACCTGGTACGCGACGGTGTCAGCAAAGCGGAGATCAACAATGGCATCAAGGAGTGGCGAAAAAGGCATGGACATGATCTTGTATAGAATTACAGCTTTATATTTTGAAGAATCAACGGCTGTACTCGATCTAAGCTTGTGGATAGCGAGCTTCAACAGCCAGCGTGCCTGAGCCACAAGACCAGGTTCACCGACTTCTATGGCCTTTCTTAGCACAGCGGAGAGGAATTTTTCAACGATGAAATGACAAATTCCTATGATAAGATTTCGGGGAGGAGAACAAGTGCTTTTCATATCCATATAGATATCTTTCAGAGATGGTCTTACATAAGCGACATAGCTAAAGGGGATGGCAGTAAGAGCAAATGTAGCAACTTCTCAAGCTCAACTTCATCTCTTATCTTCCCGTCTATCAACATGGATTTCGTAAAGCCACAAAATCAATTTGATAAGCCAGTCATAATACGGAAAGCTCAGGAATTAGACATCCCGTTACTCGAAGCTGTTGAGAGGTCTGCTGCCATCCTCTTTCGGGAAAATGGTCTTGCATTCTTGGCTGATGGGGATACAATGGATCAGAAGACGCTTTTTTCGATGAAGGATTCTGGAAATTTGTGGGTAGCAGTGGGTAATCAAAACCAACCGATTGGATTTCTTGGTGGCTATGACTTGGATGGCTATTTCTATATCGCGGAGCTCTCTGTTTCCGAGGCAGCTCAAGGCAATGGCATCGGGAAGATGCTAATCAACAGCATGATGGCAGATATAAAGCCACAGGAATGGAAGGGCGTAACATTGCTAACTTACAGAGATCTTTACTTCAATGGGCCGTGGTACGGCAGACAGGGTTTCAAGGAAGTTGAACCTGCAGTTCTCGGAGAAGGGCATGTGGCCATGATGGCAGAAGAAGCACTGCACGGCCACGACATCAGCAAGAGGTGCGCATTGAGGAGATATTTCGAACATCAAACCAAATAAATTCCTGAGCGGAATCGTCCCTGGAGAAGCATGCAAGAACCATTTATGCCGTGTACAATACGTCCAACAACCAAAACATGCATGAGTTTTGGCAATCAAAGATCTGCAAATTAAAACTCCAAATGACTTCAAACTCGCGATAGCAAGTCCCTCAGGCATTAGTGATGCTCGTACAAACTTCCCTGCAGATGCGTGGCATATTCCTGCACTCCTCAGGGTACATGGATGTAAAGATAGAAAGCGTCCCCAAGTCCAATAATCTGAGATTTGAAAGTGTCCATGATCTCCATCAATTCCTTGCATCCAGATCGCCAGCCGTGAGCAGGCATGCCCACCACCCTGGTCTCACATGTCTATTTGGCAAATGGTATTGGCGGGGGAAACGCATCGAGCACAAAGCAATAAGCTGCTCTTTAACTATACAAGAGTTTCAAGATTACCAGCTACTACAGCATGATCTTGTTCAAGTGCTAGTGTCCGCAACTCTACCTTATCTTGCAAGCGAAAGTGGCTGCCAAACAGTAAAGTGAGGCTTTTCTCGATCCAGAACAATGTCCGGCCCAGCTTCGGACTACCGGTAGTTCTGCAAGACTGCAACACGTTTGGCTTGCATGCATAATGGAATCCTCGAATCATCTCGCCATCTCACTGGGTATACAAGATTGGTCAGAGGATCGTGAGACGTTATTTACTTTTGGCGTTGTGTTAAGGTTAAGACAAGGGGGTCAAGGGAATTTTCTCCGCGACTAGCACCACGTACTGTGGGGGAGACTTGCTGAAGTATGTACTCGTTCATCAACATGAGTGCCACACTGCAACACATGGCACCATGGGTTGACGCCAAATTCGAACCTATCCCCAGTCCGTGTTATCATACCTCGGACATCATTACGACGGCCAATGAGAGTGTCTAGCATCAACAGGGCTATCTCTTGCGAAGTCCTATTTGACGCCGTGTGCCCCCCCATCTCATTGTTATCGACGGGAACTGGCATGATCTGTGTACTCCCTCGTCTACCACTGCTGTGGGCATCGACACGAACAGTATCTATCACAGTACTGTAAATGCACCACTGCGCATCGAGGAAGATTAATTTGTGCGACAGCCCAGCAACCAATTGACCCCAGCCGATACAGGAACCCCTGGTCGAGCTCCCTGGAACAGCTTCTGGTCAGTTCAGTTAGGCTGAATCATTTGGTGAGATATATACCAGTTGGCATCGCGCAATATTCTACAACCCCAAGTTTCCATCATCAATAAATCTACTCTGAAACTACCGTCAAACGACGTCCAGTTGTTGTCCCATTACGCAGTTGGTACAAGGACAACTCTTATCGGGCTGCTACTGCAAATACTATTGCTCCCCCAGATTGTACTCCAAGTCACGACAGACAACGACAGAAAGACTCAGAAAGCCATTCGACGATGCTTGAGCCAGCGGCTGTACCAGATACCGATAATTCAGTTTCCCCTCCTTCGTCGGGGTTCGAAAAAAGTAAAATGCCTGACGCCGAAAATGAAGTGCATACTCATCTGCATGAGGTGAACGAAACGGGCCACGTGCAGGAGTTGGAGCGGCTGCACTCATTGTTGTCTATCTGCTCAGGTAATAGAGCCTATTAAAGATTGAGCGCAATACACTGACACGCGAAGTTGGAATTGTCACTGGTAATACTTGGGCTGCATTAGGAGGTAGCATTGCAGTGGCTATTTAGTAAGTAATAATCACATCAGAGTGAGCTTTAAGCTAACTGTCTCAGTAATGGAGGCCCGCCTGGCGTTATCTATGAGTTTATTGCAGTGAGCTTTTTTTATTGGCTTATTGCAGCTTCGCTCGCCGAGTTTGGTATTGTCATCTGCCTCTATGTATGAAGCAATATTTGTACTAACAATTTCAGCGAGTTCCATGCCGTCATCTTCAGGAGTATATCAATGGGCATCCATCACACCGGGTCCCAAATATGGACGTATCTGTGGTTGGTTTGCGGGGTGGTGGAATACTTTTGCATGGATGTGCGGATCTGGTGAGCTGACCCTTCATCGAATCTCCAAGTGATCTGACAGTCATAGCATCGATGGCCGCTATTACTGGTAACATTTGTGTTGCTATGTACGGAGTTTATCATCCAGATTATATGCAAGAGAGATGGCATGTTTTCATTGCATATCTAATCTCCACTTGGGTTGCCGCCAGCATTGTACTTTTTGGCAACAAGTGGATTCCATTGTTAAAGTAAATACCCTGTGTCTCTCAGTTTCAAATCTTGGAAATGGGGCGACAATTGCTAAGACAGAAGTTACTGGCTGAGAATTTATGTCGCCCCTGAATGGTTTTCGGTCTGCTTCCAAAGCTATCTGAATTCTCGTCAAATGCCACTCTTCTATAAATCAATTACTAACCGTATTCGTAGTACAATTGGCCTTTTCTTTATACTTGGTGGTATGCTAGCTTATGCCTTCTGTTCTTGGTTTTTGGTTCTTCACTAATAGTATTTAGGTGTGCTGATTACAATCTTGGTCGTTGTAACAATGCCGCATACTACAGGCTCAGGCTATGCCACATCTTCTTTTGTCTGGGCTGATTGGAGTAATCAGACTGGGTATTCGAGTAACGGCTTTGTATTCCTTGCCGGTATGCTTAATGGGGCTTATGCAGTCGGCACACCAGACTGCGTGAGTCACTTATCTGAGGAGGTTCCCAACCCTCGAAAGTTTATTCCCCTTGCGATGGCAGGTATGTTTGAAATAAAGCCCGCGTTTTAATGATGGTTTCTGATCTTTCTGTAGCACAAATGATAATCGGATTTTTCACCGCACTATTCTATATGATAGCCATTTTCTATGCTATTAAGGATCTTGACGCCGTCTTGGGTGCACCATTCTTCCCACTCTCACAGGTGTATGCTCAAGCAACATCATCCAAAGCAGGTACAACCGGTCTACTCTTCATCATTCTTGTCCCGATTTTCTGCACGTTAATCGGAACATATATTACATGCGGAAGGTCTCTCTGGACCCTTGCCCGAGACGACGCACTTCCCTTCTCAGGCACAATCAAGGCCATATCGCCCCGCTTTAGGATGCCGTTCAACGCTACCCTCGCCTGTGCAACCTTCTCAACCGTTCTGGGGTGCATCTACGTCGGTTCATCTACGGCTTTCAATGCTTTCGTAGGCTCCTTCGTAATTCTTTCTACGCTTTCATATCTTGCTGCCATCTTGCCATTTATATTTACCAAACGATTTACCAATTCTGTCTCGCCACCCGGTCCATATATCAACAGCATGAAGCCAGGACCTTTTAAAATGAACAACGCCATCGGTTACGCAGTAAACATCATCAGCTGCCTCTATATTGTTGTCTTTGTGGTCATCTACTGTTTCCCTTATAGTATGCCGGTCTCGGCTGCGAGCATGAACTACTCTTGCTTAATAACTGGCGCCATAACGATTGTAGCTGCCCTTTGGTGGCTAGTCAAGGGCAAGACCTATGTCGGACCCAAGGCTGTGCCGTATGATGGACATGCTGATGTATCCATATCAAGCCACACACATATTGGCGAGAAGAATGCCTGATTCCGGTGCTTCTAGATCTGTTTAGCCTTACTTCAAGTCTCAATTTGCCTATTTATTTGGTTACTTGTCTTACATACAACTATTGTCAATTATCAATCTAATGTTATGAAATAGGGTTATTCTTATAAAGACAAGACAGTAACAGAACTTGAGCTGGCTATTCTTCGTGTAATCAGGGGACGATCTAATATCGAAATATTTGCTCTTATAATATTACAAGGATCAATGACACAATTGAGAAATTTACCCACCACTCACAGCATAAGATGCTGAGTAACTCGGTCAGCCTTGTCACGTGGGATATCGGGACGAGCCGGCAGCCAGCACCTTCGAGAACGATCGGCGAATCTTTGTAAGTCAGCCTCGCCGCCCCACGATTACGACTTCAACATTGCCTATTCACCACGAAGCAGTAGAGAATAGTTGCGTCTCTTTTTGTTTACTCAGCATTTACCCTTCCTCTGGTCTATATAAGCCACAGCACAGCTGCCATCATGTCATCCTCACAAAGCCCCGACTCGGACGAGACGTTCATCAAGATGGACGAGAAAGACCCAACGTTAATCGGAGCGCATTGCCAATACACATACTGCAATCAGCTAGATTTCCTGCCGTTTCGATGCGAATCCTGCCGCGGTACCTTCTGCCTCGATCACCGTTCAGAAACCGGTCACAAATGCACAAATGCTGGGGCTTGGGCAGCGCGACGGCGCAAGGCGAATCTGGCAACACCTTCACTTGGCGCTGGCAGGATGATGAAGGAGGTCGAACGACCATGTGCATCACCAACATGTAAAACGACAATAGGCACGAGTTTATCGACTAGTGTGCATTGCTCAACTTGCAATCGAGATTACTGTCTCAAACACCGACTGAAGGAGGACCACGACTGTAAGAATCTGGTTCCAATTGGAGCTCGCGTTGGTAGATTCGATGGGAAGAATGAACAGGTCAAGTCAGCCTTGGGGAAATTGAAAGCTTGGGGAAATGCCCAGAAAGCGAGCATGCAAGAACGAGTGCTGCCGAAACCAAAACCCACCTCAGCAGCAGCACGATTAGTTGCGGTGAACACCCTCAAAAAGACTGCGAAGGGCGACGACAAAATCCCTCCGGAGAAGAGAGTATACATGTTCGTGGAGGCCGAAGCTGCAACTACAACTGCAAAATTCCCTACTGGCTCGTTCTTTTATTCTAGAGATTGGGTGATTGGACGTGTCCTTGATGCCGCAGCCAAAAGCTTGCAAGTGCAGAATGTTAATAACCAAGGCACGGACGAGAAGTCCAAGCTAAGAGTCTTTCATGTCGAAGGTGGAAGATTACTTGAATTCAATGAGAAGGTCGGAGATGCGCTTGTGAGCGGCAACAAGATCGTTCTACTTAGAGGTGTTGGGCCTGCCGTGCCAGATCTCATCGAACTATGAAAACGAACTTGACACATTAACGTCACCAAATCTCTACGCTTATCGACGAATGGTTTCTCAAGTGCTGAGGAGACCAAACGCACACTAAGTCCATCTGATGGAGCCTGGAGTTAGGAGTTATGGCCTGCATCTGCCGAAAGCACAGAGCATTTCTCTGGCAAGGAATAAGACGACTGGGACATTTGATCATCATCAAGGAGTATCGGCGTACAGCAATATCTCTTTTCATTTATACATTTTTGAAGATCACCTCATGTGTGGCAAGCATTCGAAATAATATCAGTTCATAAGTCTGGAAGCATATGCACGTGAAATAGTATGGTCATTAATACATTTCTCATAGCGATTGACGCCGCCCGGTCTATATTCTATATTGTCATAATTTCGTTATAGGTACAATCATTCACGGATCCAGGACAAAAATTTCCACAGGCGCCACCGGTTTTCCAGCCAAAACTTGACCTTTCTTCGTTCCCATGTCCATCACGACACTAAAGAGCGTTGCTACGTTTTCTTTACCGGTCGACCTGCATATCGCTGCACCGTCCTTCTCCATTTCGTCGCTCAGCATGCCTAACACGAGTTCTGAACTGGGCTGCTTCTCGCTTGAGTTCTTAAGCAACTCATTGATCCTCTCTAGTCGAAAGGTTGTGTCCGGTAAAAAGTCTTTTGCTTCGACCACACTCGAATCGTGAGGGAGGATATAGTGGTTGGTATGGGTTACGACTCCAGCTGGATCCATTTCCAGCTTTACAATATCCGTACTACTACACTCGAGCCCAGTGCCTCCAGTCAAATCTGCGACCAGAATGTGACAAGCACTGGCTACTCCGGCCTTCTCCAAGGCCTCGACTGCTGCAGCTCGCGTTGGACTTTCCATGACAGTTCTCAAAGCCAAATGACACGGCAATCTTGTGAATGAGACGCCTTTCGCTTTGATGGCATTCAGCGTACATCCCACTCCCTTCTCATTCATTCCAATCTTCCCGATAATGCCCGCCTCGGTGACCATGTGCATGCACATCCCACCTCTTTCCTTTGCAATCTTTAATACAATCAGGTTGTTGGATTGTTCTGTGTACCAATCCCAATTCTGCGCCAGTATGGAGGATTGTGGGCCCGACCAGGACAATGCTGTACATCCATCGCTGAAGGCTCCAAAAGCTATCTCGGTGCGGACGTTCAGAGCCAATATATCCAGATAGCCCACGTCAGCACCATCAGCTACGCCTTCCATCTCCGAAACGTACAGCGGCCAATTGGCAGCTAGGTAGGGCTGGTACTGCAGGGCAAACTTCTTGACGGATTGCCAGTCCATCTTGCTCCTGGTCTCGAACAGTTTCTGGTAAAATCGGATACATCTGAAAATCTGTCTCTTGGCTGCCCTGCCATGCTGGAGCCCTATCTCGTGCGCATTGCCGTAGCAGTATACCTCTTCCATCTTTGTCGTCTGGCTCCCGACTCTCTTCTCTTCTTCTTTTCAATCACAATTCGCAAAGAAGTAGTCAATTGGTTCTTCCAAAACAGCCCAATTCCCTTCTTCCAATTTGGGTAGGTGGCTTGCGAGGTTACGGATTACCCGTTCCGTCCACTTGAGATAGATGAGGCTGGGCAACTTAATTACCCAACAAGGGCCACCGGCTTTCAAAAAGAGTGAGTAGTGTCGAAACAACAAAGCAAACCAACACGCCTGGGACCAAACAAAACAACAAAGTCGAAGTTTATGCAGAAGGGTAGAGGAGGAGGAACTCGGGAGGAACAAAATTTATGGGAAAGGGGATGATGGGCTTTCTAGAAACATGGAGAGCTTCTTCTTTTCTTTCATGGCCGGAGCACGAAACAAGGTTGGTTTGGCTGGAAGGGGCACAAAGTCCATGCCCCACTCTTTATGGTCTGCAGCATTACCGTCGCCGTGCTGGCTCCTCAAGCTCACAGGCTGACGGGCTCTTACATCCACGACAACACCCCCTCGACATCCTAAACTTCAGACTACCGGAGAGGCTACCGTAGCGTGCACTGGACGGCCGACGCAACGACGGGCGTCGGAATCGGACGCAGTGCTTCCATTCAGTAATGGGTCCCGATAACTAATGCCTCATCACCTCTCTCTTGAGTCTCTCCCCGCCGTTAGCCTCAGCCCTCAGCCTTCGGACGTTTCGCAGGACACAGGCCAGCATATAGGGCCCCCCCCCTCTCCCGGGCGTAGGGTACGCATGGGACAAGTGGGAGATCAATCGCATCTGGTTTCTAATTCGGGCCGTTTCGTCATTAACGGCTTACTACTCACCTCGGCTCAAATGCATGTCGCCTACTCAAAGCAGTACCGAAGCCGTGCTCAGAATATCAGAATCTCAAATAGCTATGGCACGTGACCCAAAAGTCTAAGTCCCCGGTGTGCTCGGTTCTCGCTTCCGGAGCACAAGCACAAGCACAAGCAACAAGCACAAGGGCGCACAAGTACAGTACGGTACACCCGGTCTGACTCAAAGGCCAAAGGGCTGTATGTACTCCGTACTCCGTACGAATACTCACTTCACTGTCTCTTATACATTCAGCAATTCCTGTGCTGGGTTTCTGAAGCTTCGTCTTTCACAAGGTTTGGTACCAATCATTTCGTTGCCATCAACTCTGTCAAGATGGTTTCTGTCTCCCAGCCGTTTATCGCTTTGCAACAGCCCCTCGGAGAAGTCCTCTTTGACTACAACCGACTTCTTCCTGGCGCACAACAAGCTCCCAGCATACCCCAGACTTTCTGTGATTCCATGACAATTCGCGAGGAGGTCTTTTCACACGAGCTAAAAGCGGTCCCCATCAAACACCATACAGATACCGATGATGCTCGTTCCTATCATTGGGTACTGTACTCCCCTACCGCTGAACGAATCGGGACTGTACGTTTAATCCCCTTCCCGCAGTATGCTGGGTTTACGAGCCCAGGAGCTTCTTACGATGCCCCTTTAGAGGATGTTCCTGCAGAGGATTCCAAGGTTATTTTCGGTGCACCGCCCCCGGAATATGTAGTTCGTGAGCCTACATCACTTTACGATGGCATTGAACCATATATCAAATTAGGCCGGCTCAGTGTCATCAAGGAATTCCGCGGGCACCAATATGCTGATCTCCTCGTCGGAGCCGCTCTGGATTGGGCTAGAGATAATCCTACCAAGCTCGGGGAGCGAGACGATCTTCCGAAGTGGAAGGGATTGGTCTTTATTCCTGCCCAGGTGGCAGCGCGCAAAGCGTGGGAGAGGAATGGGTTTGTGGCGGATGAAAAGATGGGTTTTTGGTATGAGGTTGGCTTTAAGATGCTCGGGATGTGGAAGAGGGTCGACCTGCAGAGATAGTAGCCTGAATGACACACCAACCAGTCTCGATACCACCTTCTTCCTCGTTACATGCGCATATACGATGAAGTTTGGGTTTTTCTTTGGGGATTTCCTGCCATCGCATTTCTTTTGAGCTTCCCCCGTTCTAATGTCGGTAATCTATTATACTTCCGGTGCTAGATGAAAGAACGGATAACAACCGATTAGCATGGACCCCTCTTTCGAGAGAAAAATCAAATCAAAAGAGCGGCAGACAGAAGCAAATAAGATGGAGCCCTCTCGTTGGCAGAAGCCGAAAGAGGGTTCTGCCCCCCTCGTGTCCAACGCCCAAGAAAAATTCAAGCTGGGAGAAGATCCTATTATGGCAAGAACCGACCAAAGAAGTTTCACAGAAGACAATGAGAAGTTAAAAGAGCCAAAGCACCTGCATGCACGGAGCAGAGAGGCAGAGGATAGATGGGAATGGAAACTCTGGTCCGTCCGGCAAGCCCAGCTTCGGCTTCAGCTTCTTCGCCATAGAGTTTTTTCGTCTTTCTTTTTTTAGGGTCTCTTGACAAGAACAAGCCTTTTTTTTAATATACGACCGTCTGGCGGCCATGCACGCGAGACATCTCGCGATCCAAATTTCCTATTGGCTCGCCCACGGATGAACTCAAATCATAATTGTGGGACGAGCAGGTTGAACCATTGCAGCATTATTGCAGGAGGCTGTAGTAACTTTACCCGGCGATAAGGGACCTGCTTTCTCTTGGTTGCCGACCGGTTCTTATCGTTTGTCGCCAATTGGGATAATCCCACTTCTTTTGCCATACCAATCAACCCGTGACTGGTTTTCATATTTCCATCTTCCATCACATCCTGGCACGCCGCTTACATCTGTATGCTTGTCTTTTGATTATGTCACAGTTACAAATCCATCCCCAAGGCCCTTCCATCAAGAGGAGGAGAGGCACACCGCATGACAAGACAGGATGTCTCACGTGCCGCCACAGGTGAGTATAGGTAGGGAATGAAGATGGTATCAGCTATCTAACACGGCTTGAAGACGCAAGAAATGTTTGCAGAACACATTCCCTGTATGTGGATCTTGTACGAGGCTGAATCTGGAGTGCGTTCGTGAACCTCCTCGACGACTCTCAGCAGAGCGGAGTAAGACGGGCAAAGATGTTACCGACTCATCATTCCTCAAGCCATTAGATCTTGTAACGGGACTTAATCCTGATTCTTTACTCTATTCTACTTTTAGCGAGTCCAAACTCACCACGAGGCGCCATTTTATGAGGTATTATGTAGAGTTCTTGGCACGCATGCTATCTACAAATGAGCGGCATAACTCTTTTCTCTCTGGTAACGTTATGGAGCAGTATATCTATCTATTGAGCCTGACTGAAGGCTGATACTTTTATAGCCTTTCTGCCGATGGCTATAGAATCTCCCGTTCTGCAGGATGCTATTGTTGCTCTTGCCGCAGGGAATCTCTCTACCTTCGACCAGTCCTATACAGTTGCTGCACTGGAAGCTCGATCAACCGCACTGAGCAAGTTGATGAAGTCTATATCGTCGCCTTCAGATGAGATTTCAAACCATGAGATCAATCTTGCTTCTTGTCTCATACTTTCTACTTCCGATGCTACTTTAGGGCATCGCACAGGTTGGTATGAGCATTTAGTAGGAGCCAAAGATATCATCATGTCTGCACAGACGCACCTTTCAAATGGCAAGAGAGTATGTGGACCTGACGCTTTTAAAAATGGATTAGAAGGCGAATGGTTGCTACGCAATTTCGCATATCACGATATCCTAAATAGCATCACTTCAGGAAGCAAACCTCTTATCGAAGGCGACTATCTTGACGGAATCACGAATGTAGTAGACTCATACCTCGGAGTCGCATCGCAGATTCTAGTATTCGTCTCTCAAATCAGCTCTCTTGATCCGTTGTCGAGTATGGGAAACGTCCAGTCAAACGACTTCTGGAGTCAATGTGAAGCTATTGAACTCGACTTGCGGAGATGGACTTGTTCACCCGACACCGAGGCAGATTTGGCTGCTATGGCATATGCTTATCGAAGTGCTGCTTTGATTTACCTCTATCGACGGATGCGCAAGAGTATTCTGCTTCGACCGTACTTGGACGTGGACGTTCTGATACGCACAGAAGTCGCAACAACCTTACGCCACATCTCAGATATCCCACTGAAAGCTAGTCCCGAATGTTCGCTCCTGTTTCCATTGTTTATGGCCGGTGGTGAGGCTATTGATAGCATCGATATTGATGTGATCCGTGTGCGTCTGAAATTGATCGGGGAGAGGCGTGGATTCCAGAATGTCAATCGAGCGTGCGAGGTCTTGGAGGAACTGTGGATCCAGAGAAATACCTCGACCGATTTTGAGAATCAAGATTTGGATTGGGAATTCGTTTTGGAAAAGCAAGGTGGTGGGCTTCTGCTTTGCTAATTGTTTCTCCTGCATCACAATGAATTGATGATCATTTTTCTGGAGAATATCACACGCTACGGAAATTGTGGTACGTGATGTAATCACTGTGAAGGATTTACTTCAATTGTTACTCTTCAACAGATAAGGCTTGTTAAAAGGGCAACTTAGTCGCTCGTCTACCACCACGATCTCATGGTATGCGAATGACAACCTTCCCGCTATGAGACGCACTCCACAAGTGATCGTACGCGGCTCTTGTATGCTCAAAATCAAACACCCTGTCAATGACCGGCCGGATAGAATTCGCAGCAAAGCACGCCAGAAGATCTTCCAGCTGTTCTCGAGAACCGACAACAACTCCTCTTACAATACACAATCGATCCAGCGCCAGAAACGCAGCATCTGGACCTTTCAGATCCTTGCCAGCACCCAATGGATCCGGATTCGTGATATGGCCGATACAGTGAATCAGGCCATTGAATGCAATAGCATCGAAAGAAGCCTGGAGGGTCAACGTTCCACCCACTTCAATAATATGGTCCGCGCCCTTGCCTCCAGTGATTCTCTTCACTTCAGCCGCCCAGTCCGGAGTCGAGCAGTAGTTAATCCCATACGCGGCACCAAGTTTCTTCGCAGCGCGAAGCTTCTCGTCAGAAGACGACGTGACGATGGTCACGGCCCCGGCGGCCTTTGCAATCTGCAGGCCAAAAGTCGACACGCCTCCCGTCCCTTGCAAGACGACTGTTTGGCCCGGCCGGATGGGTACGAGACCATACAGGGCATTCCAGGCCGTCAAAGCCGCACACGGCAAGCACGACGCTTCTTCCAAGGAAAGATACTCGGGCACCTTCACGATCCCCGTCTTGGGAAAGATGAAGTACTCCCCGAGAAGCCCCTGCGTCTCGCCGCCTAGCTGCGTTAGCGACACTTCTCTCGTCAGCCGCCCGCCGATGTGATCTTGTGTGAAGTTGGCGAGCACGCGGTCTCCTACTTGCCATTCTGATACGCCTTCGCCGATTGCTTCGATGATTCCTTTAAGCGTCTTGCGTCAGAATTCACTCTTTCAGGGTCATGTAGAGAGAGAGAGAGAGAGAGAGAGAGAGAGATCTATGTTGCTTACCGGCTCCATCACTTCCTGGAACAACGGCATCGGGTCCGGGAAATGGATACGTCCCAATGGCTAGAATGCAGTCTCGCCAGTTCAGCGACACGGCCTTCATCTTCACGAGGACCTGTCCGAATTTCGGTCTCGTCTTAGCCACGTCCCGTAGCGTGAGGGAGTCGAACCCGTTCTTGGACGGGAGGTAGTATTGCTTGAATCTTTCTTCTTGGTCGGCCATCTTTTCCTTCGGGGTTGGAAAAAAAGAAATAAGAATTGACTTGGTGATTTGAGATTTTATTCTGCTGCTTATTTTTGGATCTTGGGGATTTCTTGAGGGGGGTTATATAGCTTTTTATGTACCACAAGACGTGCTCAACTCATACCTATTGTTTGATCTGCTACTTGCCTGTTGTCTATTTGGGTAGCTGACTCTCGTGTCGTGGAGCATGTCATTTGTGATTGGCTCGTTTTCTTTTACGCCGAACACGCTGAATACGCCCATCACGCTGGTGGTATATGCGGGTGCGTTAAGCGAGGTAGGGGGTAGGGGGGAAGAGATGGGGGGAAGACTCCGACTTTAGGCTGAGAAGTTTAGAAAGTGCTCAAGGAGTCATGCAGTTATGCGATGGTTCAGTGTTCTCGAATACTAAAAGCATCCGTATTTTATTTACGTATTTCAACATCCTTTTCAAGGGGTTGTGAACCGAGCCGAATTCTGTGCAAGAACGGCATGGGAGGAGTGGAACGGAAGAGACTGGGAGATAAGAGGACGGAATTGAGTTGGTATCTAGATCCGACCTCTTTGAAGTTTGCTTCTCTCTTTCTCTTTGGACTTTGAACTTTTCTTTACTCATTCGTCCTGGTTCTTGCAGTTTGAAGGGACGTCCAGGTGAGCCATTGCAGTGTATAGGTTCCCGATATGCTCATTCTTCTCTGAAGTTATGTTGTAATAACCTCTGTCCGAAAATAATAAGAATATCTATCTAAACGGTTCATCGAGAGCTGTTTGAATATGTTCTCCACATCTTTGGTTTCTTCCTCGCGAACCTTAGAAGGACCAGTTAGTTTTCCCATCCTGGTAAACACCCCGGCATCTGCGTGTACTTCTATCATAAGAATCGTCCATTGCTAACTTAGCAAGAACATACATAAACTAAGCATATTAATCACCATCCCCTGCCTCAAGTCTGCGGCATTTTCACATCGCGTCACACTCCAACTTCTATGCATCGTGAGAGTAACACAGAAAATAACTTGTGACACAGACACAAAAGAAACTTCAGAGCCCTCAGTCCAACTTGCTTTCGAGAGTAGTTTGTATGACCTAGGAAGAAACTAATGCACGGCCTACTGAGATTCAGATATGCAACAAAAGCGATTTAGATCTCTTGATAGGAGAAGGAGGGAGTTCGTGAAGCAGACTTGCGGTCTAGATCCGACTCAGTACCCTGTGGTACGGAGCTAGATGAAAACTGCACATATCAAAGTTTCTCGCGATATGTAGCAAAGTCTTTCTATGTTCTTTAGGTTGGATCATGCAGTACCTTGTGAAGTGCTCGAAGTTTCTGGTCTTGACAGTCTTAGTCGAGTTCATTTTGGGCTTGTGGCGTTTTGTCGATATGCAACAGATTGATTTTTGGAGCGTGTTATGTGCTGAATGGGTGTTTTTTAGAACCTGCTAGAGACATATTATAGTTCGATGGTGCTTTTCGGTACCGTTGTTGGAGAATACTTGGATTGCTCGAAGTTGGTGTGTGGTAAGCGAGAGCATGCTTGGTGCTGGCTTGATTGATG
Source organism: Pseudofabraea citricarpa (assembly GCA_029641185.1). Taxonomy (NCBI): domain Eukaryota; kingdom Fungi; phylum Ascomycota; class Leotiomycetes; order Helotiales; family Dermateaceae; genus Pseudofabraea; species Pseudofabraea citricarpa. The sequence goes on from JAPWGK010000031.1 coordinate 407,411, forward strand.
TTTAGGTTTTGTGTAGTCACGTCATGAATGCGGGTTAGACTGGCAATCGATTTGGGAAGTTAGCTTCACTGTGGATGTACACGTCTGTGTTAGTTGGCAGATGTCAAATGCTCTATCCCAGGAAGGAAGCAGCATTCTGGCTAGTCTTGTAGAGGAACTTGTCCTTTTCATGCCCGTCACGACTTCAATTCAAGAACACGTCTACGGCAATCAAGAGGAATTTACAGCTCGGATTCCACGGCCTCAAGCCGTATCTTTTGCAATGATCTGTCCACGAGGCATTTTCGCAGCCCGCAAACCCACACCTCCACAAGAGCCACCAGCCAACCTGTTCTTCCGTCTCCCACCAGAATTGATATTATTGATAGCAAAAATACTTCCTATAGAATCAGCTGGTTGTCTAGCTCTGTGCAACGACCGTCTAAGTCAGTTACTGGGATGCACCGCATGGCCCCCGTTGCGAAGCTGGCATGGGGAACACCGATTCGCATTCATATCTCTCTTGGCAAGAGACCTCCCTTTACAATTTGCCTGTCATGTTTGCAATTGTCTTCACGACCGCAGCCTGGGAGAAGGGCCGCTATTAGTGCTATATCCCTCCCAAGATATATGCCGCGCTTTTGACTATTGCGTCCATGTTCATTTTCTCGCGTTAAGATACGAGGTCTACTTCTTAAACGTCTAGCTCGCCATGGAAAGACACAATTACGGTTTAGAACATGGATGGCATTTCTTTGGGGGCCTTCCGACGCTCTGAGGTTCGCCATTCAACGCACGATGCGTCAGTTACGCTCTTGTCAGCCGAAGCCCAGATCCTATCCGATGAGCTTTTGATGCCCTCTCAGGTATTGACATTACTTCCTCGAGATCGACGTCACGAATTATTCACTCTGGATCCAGTATGCAGTTTTTGCAGCCACATCTTGGAATACCAGAGTAGATTGGCTAATCTACTCGGAGATACCGTGGAATCCTCACTCAACCAGTTGAAAACTCGAGGGAGATACAGCAACACTACCCAACAGTGTTTGTGGTGTCATATGGACTTCCTGATAGATGCTGCCGACTTTGGAGAAAGAGGAAACGCCGTGAGTATTACAAGATGGGCCAATTTCGGTGCTGGCGTGGATCCTCTGGACCAAAAATGGCGAAGTAATCTCAGTAACTAAGTTATTGCCAGCCCGCCCATTAGATCACATTCTCTGGGTAGTGTTCAGGCAATGTACGAGACGCAACAAGAGATCTCGGTGGAGGAATCCACTGCTGTTAATATCGTGAAGTTGTTCTCACCGGGAACAGGAATTGGTCGCGCATGCGCCGGATGGGTTTACTTGGATAAGGGAAAATGGCACAGCTGGCTGGTGGTATCTCGCGGTTTCATATCGATAGCTCAAGAAAAGTCTTGTTTGCTATATTGCTTAACTAATCAAAATTTTAATTATGTGGTGTATTTAAGCACTAGTATATACTAGTTCCCTTCCAAAATAGGAAAATCTTCTAGTAACATTTCATCTTTCCTCATCTTACCTTCGAGCTCCACCAAACACAACAAAATTCAACATTATTGCACCGGTACATTGGCCCACAATTCGAGGCCAAAAAATGACATTGACAACTTTCGGAGCATGGGCGGCGCCGTTTCTCGCTGCAGTTGTCCTTCAATTCACGATTCGATGGCTGGTTCATTGGGGCTTGTTGTGGGGTGTGCTCCGGCAGCCCGATGGAGCTTCTTCTCAAAATCAAGATGATGCTGCGTTGAAACTTGTCAAGGATATAAATACGGAACTTTTAAACATGAAAGGCAAATTATATCTGTCCACTCTAGAGCTCGCTCCAGTCCTCAACGCGCTCCAGCCAGCAATAGAAAGATCGACCGAATTACTCGAAACTCTCAGCAATAGGTACGCAATACATATCACACACAGCAAGCAACAGAAACTTACAAACTATTTATTACAGGCAGCCTTGATTCTCAGATCCTGCATCTCGAATGTTCTTTCGACGCCGGTGGACTATAAGAACAATATATGTCGACGACTTATAGTGAGATGGTAAACGGATGCAAATCAGAGGCTGTACAATGGCAACAAGAAATTTGCTATTCAAGTGTATATAACGACGAACGATTATCAAGTAATTGTAAATTATCTAACAACTGAAAAGGTTATACTCTATTTGTCCAAGTACTCCGGCTTAGCCAGCCTGCTATAAATAGTGAGAACGTCTTTTGACTGTAATTTCCAACCAGTCAAGACAACAAATAATTCTGCTGAGAACACCACCGACCCCAAATCTGGGAGGTTCTATCCACTGCGGTCAAGTTCATGGTGTCTGAAGACGCGTGAGGACCAGGATTCTGGGCTGACTTGGCTCAGTTCAACATGAAGAAATTATGCGACCAGCCGAATCCTTCCACCGTTTGGATCTCATACTTCTTCTCAGTATGCGCCAAATGCTTGAGAAAGCCATGCTCAAAGTAACTTTAAAGAACAAGCCTGATATTACTGCCGCTTAGGTCGCTAAAGGGGCACGATGAGCTCATGGTCGAGGCGGGCTGGCATATGCGAATTAAGCCTCCCACAATAGATTAGGCTTTCGATAAATCCGAGTCTACTTCTCTCGTAGTGCCAAACTCTTCTTTTGGTTTGCGACGTTGTTAACGAGGCGTTTTAGAGTTTGCTATTTCGATTAGCATTAGACTGACTTGTTGTACTATGGGAGGCCATCAAATCCTCGCTCGGTCTAAAATGAGAATTCCAGATGTGTCCAAAACGATAGTCCTTGGCGTGTCCCTCGTGCTATTCCAAGAGATTCGGTGTTCAAATCTTTGTCGTCCCTTGGGGAAAATCTGTAGGCACAAGAAAATGGTGTCGTATGCCTGAATAGACAACGTCTGGAAACGCGACCAGCATGGCTCAGTCGTATTCCTTAAGCCCTTCTTGAAATTTCTCGTTGAAAGTTTACCATTGCTCCCAGTCATTGCCAGATCCATGCTGAAAAGTGTCAAGGTTAAAATTAAATATATAATTCTCATCCGTTGAGAGAATCTGATCAATATCTGGCCCTAACCTCTCTTCTGGTGGGATGGATTGAGGACTAGAATCAGGACGACCTCTCTGCCGTTCTAGAGTTTCGACAGAATCTTGAGATTCGGAATTTTCCGTCAAATTTTCAGTTGAAGTTTTTTGCTTGACGTTATCTGGATTACTAGCTGACAGTTCACTAGCATAGCCAGAGTCGGAATGCGCGTTTGGCTCCCTGGGAGTTGAAGTCATTGGAAGTACTGCTTCAGAATTTGTTTGGAAAGCAATTTGAGCTGGAGGCCCCTGGAAAAAACCCCCAAGACGGTTCATGGGATTTGTTTCCTGTCTACTCGTATCAGTCGTTTCGGTGGTTTCCGTATGGAAAGAGGACAAGGTTTGCTGTGAGGATGTTGGCGTTTCTGCTCTTCTTCGCTCTCGATAAGCAGAGAAAACTCTATCTTGGCAGTCCTGTATCATGCTGACCAACTGGCTTCTTAATCGGTCTTCCATCGGTTGGGCCTCGTCTCTAATAGCTTCTTGAAGGGCTGCTCCAAAGAAACGCGGCAATTCTCTGCGGGAATATTCTTCATAGCTTGCGAGTTCTTCGGAGTCTGGTGAGCGAATAATATCATCTGCTGCAGGTATCACTTCAAAATCTGTCAAGTAATTTGATTCAGCCAACAAACTCCAATTAATGTATGGAAATAGTACGGAAGTAAAGTGTTTAAAGGGTCGGTGAGAGGTTCAGTAAAGAGAAAAATACTTACAGGCATCGGGAACCAAGTCCATTGGGAAAAGGATTTTGTATATCTCCTGCCATCTTTCTACGTCTGTCTGCCCTGGATATGCTTTCTTTCTGCTTCGGAGTTGCTTTTCAATGCTGCCATCTACCAGTATACCTTCCACTGGCTCGGTTAAGTTGGCCACCTTGCAGCCACTTACTTCAACGATATGATTCTCAAGCGCGTTGTTATTCTCGAAGAGCTTCTTACACCTTTTACACTGGAAGACTCTGTGGTATCTGTAAAGATGGCCCCTGCAATCAATTAGCATTTGCGAGAACTCGTGCACTACAAACGCAGGTATGCTAACTTAACACGCGAAATGTCCTTTAAAGGTGTAAGGGCACAAGAGCGCCACTTTCTAGTGAGGTGGCAATACTTTCGCGGGTTATGCTTGCGATATGGACATCCAAACTGCAAACCCTCGTCGTTTTCCGTCAAAGGACTTGCCGAGGTCTTCTGACGCTTGGGATCTCGTTCGCGGTTCTCGTCTGGGTTTCGCTCTTCGTCGTCTCCCTTCCCACGTCTTCGCTTGTCGCCTAGCTTTTCTGGGCTACCTTTCCTATGTGATGCTGGAGAGGATGTCGATTCTGGGGAATTTCCGCTTCGTCTTCTGATATTAGCCGACCATTCTTGGTTGAAGATAACCCAGAACTCTTTCATAATGCTATCCACTACCCGTTGTTTTACTGGGTTCAGAGCCGAGGGAAGTATAGAGTCGGGACTGCGGACTATCTGGGCTACTATTTCAGGATGGTCAATGCTAAAAAGCTCATATGATTCGTAGCCTTGCAGGTCGAAGTTATCTGCCCAATCATTATCTTCTGACCAAGGAGAATCGGTTTCAAATCCATCAGAACAGGTGGAGGGTGTCTCTGTATCTGGGCTCGTCGTTGAATTGGTTGGTGCGGGTGGTTGAGAGGGGCTTCTGCAAGATGGAAGTTAGCACAATCAACAACTATCTTCATAAGCAAAGAAGATGCGGACCTGTTGCATGGTTCTGGAATCGAATCCAAGTATTCCCGAGATGTTTTATCTTCCATTGTCTCCTCACATTCGAGTTTTGCAATTTTACTATCTTCATCTGTAAAATCTACCCTAGATTCTAATTGCTTCTCATTTTTCAACAAGCTAGATCGATGATATTTTGTGGTGTGTCCTTTCAGATCGCTTTGCCGCAGGAAGCCCTGTGACTTGCAACCTGCAAATTTGCATCTGAGAACCAGATCTGGATGCATGGCTTCGTAATGATCTCTCCTCTCCACTCTTGAGAACCCATAAAAGCCTGGAAGTTCAGAAGTAGAATACTTGCATGAGTCGACCGAGCAGTAATGCTTCTTGCTAATGTTTTGCCCTTTTGGAGTTGTTGGAAATGTGATGTTTTTAGTTTCAGAAACAGCCGGTTCTGCTATTAATGATTTTGAGTTGTAGATTCCGTATTCATTGACTTCGTTTGGAAATAAGGGGAACCACGGCCCATATAAGTCATTTGAGTCGTCGTTCATCGATGCATCAGGTGCGGGTAGGGAAGGATAAGGTATCTCCGAGAAAAAAAATCGACCAAAATTGTAGACTTCTAGCATATCAGTGCTGCTGCTGCTGCTAGACTCCGATGAAAGACTCATGCCGGATTGGGGAGTATCACTTGGAGTTGAAAACTGGTATGAACCTGCTATAGAGCTAGCTGTGTCCGCGCTTTGGAAGGATGAAAATGAATCGCTGGATCCAGACTGCTCGGACGTCATTGGGAGACTTGTCGGGAGATGTTCAAAAAATGAATAGGGATCTAAAGGGGTTCCCCAGGGTTGATCCAAATCCGATAGATTTTCCTTTGGGCTCCAGAGACTTTTCGGGAATTGCTCAGATTTTGATTGGATCTCATTTGCCTTATCATACTTCCGTTCAAGGCTTTTTTGTGGTTTGGTGTCCCAGGCCATTGAGGACACACTTTGACGGAACGAACAAACACCCTCCGCATCCGAGGTCTTGTTGCCTGAATTCATTTCGTATTGCGTGTACTCTAAATGGCTTGCAGAGACCTTTTTCGATCGATGCTGTCCTTAGCTTCGCAAGGCCGTTTGCATGCTTTTGCGATTCCGCCCCTAATAGCTCAGGAACCCTGTAGCGAGCTTGTAGAGGCCGAGGGAAGGCAGCGATCCTGAAGCAAACGATGCCTTATATTGCGCACAGGAAGATCTCAGCAACAAATCAAGGAGAATCTCTCGTATGAAGCAAAAAGAGCAAACGGGTTGTGATATTGAGGGCTTGGGTTGCGATGGTACAGTAAGGTAGGTACGTGGTGGTGGCTGAGACCTGAGCATCAGGCAGCATTTCTGCACAAGTGTGCAAAACTCACTCTGTGGAATAAGCAACATCAACGCACAGTCATGTGATCGGTGGCGTCAACCATATCTTTTGACGGCTATGCAGAGGAGTTGTAACGCACAATTGTGCAAAAATATAATTTGTAGTCCGCAGGAATACAATAAAAAACAACGGGTCTGAAGCCATTTCAAGATACACATAGATAAACAATGGACATAGCGTTTGTTCAAACTACATTAATATGTCAACTTGGAACTCGCAAGCTCTACGTTCATACTTGGATTGAGATATGTATTTCTATATAAGCAGTTCATTCCCTTAAAGACTTTCCCTCTAATCTCTAAGCCGCTTTCCATTTACTACTTTCTCGAAGACTCGATTTTCAACTCCCGATTCAACCCATTCAAGAATCAACGACGGCTTGTAGGACCAGCACTGGTGTGAGAATAATCACGTCCATTCTTCTTTGGGTTATACATCCAGGCGTTTACATTCACAATTCCAACAAAAATGCAAAGGGTTTCTAGCCACAGAGATGCCGGGAAAACATCAAGGTAAATGATATTTCAGCCCCTTCTACACAAATGGCCAATGGGTATACACAATCTTCAACTCATGCTAACACTTCTCGATTTAAAAGCCAAGGAAAACGACGAGATCCTATGACACTAAATGCCTATATCTACACCACAAATGCGCAAGAGCGTCTCATGCAAGGAATAGGGGAGTCAAAGACCGAAAAAGCGGCCAGGATTAAACGAGAACTTGCGAAGTTCGAGGCTACATTTGGGAAGCGCTGAAAGACTGAGAAGCAGTGAAATTGGAAAGAAAAAAACTTCAAGGGACTCAAAATTCGTGGGGCACTTCAAGTTACCCAGTGATTATAGGAGCAGGAATCCTTCTTGGGTTGAAGAAAATTGTACAAATAGTCTGGAGGACCTTGCATTCTGAAGCAAAGAATAGATGGCTCTTTATAATGGCCCAACTTTGATGTCGATAACTGAGAGACCGATCGCTTGTCGCTTCTCAAACTTTATTTGATATGTTCTCGTCGCTTAAATTTGGATATTGTATCAATATGACTCGTATCTTATTCGTTACTAGTCAGGATAACGAAAGCCGCGAAGCCGAAGACATTTAGTCAATGCGGAGATTGTTTCAGCCATTGTATCCAGGCCCTGGGCGATGAAATATTTTACTACCAAGATATCATAGGTATATTGCCATACGGATCCAGCGAGTTCATAACTCAAACATTATTTCTCAAGAAAACAATTGGATTTAACAATAAAATTCCCCATATGAGTTATTGCTCTCTCGATTGACACTCAAAAGCTGATGTGTTGTTCGTTGCTTAAGATTGTGGTCCGAGAGTATTCGTGTTCCCATACAAATACCAGGATCTTTAGGTTTCACTCGATTATCATAAACCCGTTATAAGTGCTTCGTCGGCAACATGCTAGTGCTACAGGTTAGAAAAGATCCCCTGTCACGACATGCAACAAAGTGATCAATGAGTATCTATGATTGGATTAGAAAATTAGTTTACGATTAGGTTTGCCTTGTGTCGAGACGATAATCATAGTGTACCACACTTTAAGGCGAAAGCTTAGGCTTTTTCTCTCATACCTATAGAGTATAAGATACCCAATTTTGATACAATGTTTGAAGGATGCGTATCCAATTGAGCTCCAAAAAGGGAAGAACTCTACAAAATCTAAGAACACAACTGATATTCGAGAATATGACGGTCTTCTAGAATTTCCGTGGTTTTTTGAGGCTTTGTAGAACCGATCCTCGACATTAGCTCTTTGGCCGGCAATCTCTAAAGTTTGGAACGAGACATATAGCTCGATATCGGCAGTCGGTGAGACCCCTGCAGCGACATGCAACAAATTACCAAGTATTCAAGTAGCGGGAGCAATAGGAAATATAGCTTTACATTAGCAGTAAATGACCCCTGCAGCGATATGCAACAAACTACCCAGAGATCCTACTAGCAGAGAAAATAAGAGATATAGCTCTCTATCTATTAGTGGGTGAAGACCCCTGCAGCGATATGCAACAAACTATCAAAAACTCCTACTAGCAGAGAAAAGTAGAGATATAGCTCCTTGTTAGCGGGTGAAGACCCCTGCAGCGATATGCAACAAATTAATAGATGTCTTACTAGCAGGGATATGATAACCCAGCAGGAAAGATCTCATGCTAAGGTACACCATAAATCTGCTAAGAGATGTCGAATAAAGTCTAATCTGATGAGTTAGAGATTAGGTTCACATATACTTTATCGATGCTTACTGGCCTGCAGCAGAATGTCCATTAGCAGGAGGTGTTATTACTATCACTTTAGATTTTATAGCTCCCGTCGCTAAGTGAACAAGTGCAGGATTAAGAAACACCACCTGCCTTCTCCGCAGCAAAACTCGGAGCTCAGAATCCCACGAAGAGAGGTATTGTTTCTGTTTGGCCATGCTAGCAGAACGAAACTGAGGTATGCTTTATTGCTTCTTGAACGATCTGCAACAGAATTAATCAAGAGCAGGACATTCATGGCACAAAGTGAATATGGCAGTCTTCTTATCAAAGCTGTGAGGATTAGACCTCCGCCGTCCACTATCCACCTACCTCACTAACCTCATTGCTAGCCCATATGGTTCACCTCAACGGGCCGAATGGTTCCTGTCATGTAGAAATGCGACGTGCAACAAAAACCACCATCTCACTTGTAGCAAAATGTTGATCAAACTTTATAAAAGCACTGGCACACGCGATCTGCAATAATTGAATGTATACAGGGATACCTTTGAATGGTAGATTGTTCGCACCTCTAGAAAGACAGAGTTGGCATGAGTCATGTGGACTTAACTGACCTGCCGGTGATGTGTAGTATACAGGACTGGAGAAGAAAAAGAGTCGCAGTCAGGTATCCCATCAAGGTTGTGTGAGGGAAAGAGCTACGCTAAGTATATCTTCAATGGTCGAACTCCTTGGTAGTATGCAAGAGACACTATTCCTTTGAAGCATCTCGAGAGCCTTGTACTTGATTGATTTTTCAGCGATATGCAACACAACAAGCAAGTTTCTGTGATATAGAAACCCACCAGTAAATGAAATCTTGCCCAATATCTATCAAAATAATGCACCCAAAGAGCAAAGCAAGATGATAACAGTATATATATATCCTTTATTGATTTTTCAGCGATATGCAACATGCGACAAGCAAGTTCTTGGAGTTATAATATGAAACTCCAACAAAAAATGGAACCTACTTGAATCCATCAAGGTAATACATCCGAAGAGCAAAACAAAATGATAAGAGTTCATACACCCTTTATCGATTTTCTAGCGATGTGCAACATACAACACACAAGAAGCTAGTTCTTAAGGAAAAGATAGACAAAAAGAAAAAACCAACGATAAAACAAATCCTGCCTTGATATCCATCAAGGTCATACAACAGAGTCTGCAACGAAAAGCGACACCTCTTTATCCGACATTTGCTTTATTGATTCTGGCACGATATGCAACATGCTTGGTGCCGAAGGGAAATACACAGAGCGTGAGATGTGAGTTAAGCATATTATAACACAGACCAAGCTTCTAGTACTCAATCTGAGACTCCTTGACAGCTGGTGCCAATGAGATTTATAAAACATGATCTATTGGCTGACAGCGACATGCAACATGATTATATAGAATGATGATTATATGAAACAATCAAGAAGAAGCTCCGAACGAAAGCCAGTCATTTACTTTAGATTACAATTCTTTGGCTTTGTTAATGAATAAATAGGTTATGCATGACCTCTTGAAAGAAAAAGGGTTCCAAGAGAAACTATTGGTTTTGACGATCTGCAACAAACGCATTCTCTTCGTTTGCAATTGGAGGAATGAGAAGAATTGATTTGGAGAAAAACGAGACTTGCTGTCTCATCAAGTTATCAAGGCACAACCCCTCTCATGATAAAAAACTGGATTTACTCAAGCTGTGTTTATAGTCTATTCTGATCTGCTACCTCTTTCCATCTTCCAGAATCACAAGTGCAGAAGCCACCAGGTAGGATGTCGTGTATTTCGCGACACAGCACAATTCCATCGCAAAGTAAAAAAAAACCCACCTCAGCCTCAAAGATTTCAAAAAGACCAACCCGCCAGGGTTCATGTCTTTTTTTTTTTGGCGTTGGTGCTGCACACTTGCCAGCTAGCCAGGACCCGACCCTACCCTACCTACCTAGTCGGCGCTTTTGCTTCTGACCATGTTCATGCCCTGGAATATGGCCACGCCCACGCCCACGCCAACCTACCCCAACCCCGACCCTAGATGGGCGAGCGCGAGGGCGAGGTAAGGGACCGGGCAAGCAAGCATACTAAAGCGACCAGGCAGGGGAGGCGCGACATGCAACAAAGATGAAGGAGAAAGTAAAAAGGTGAACAGCAGAAGAGAGAAGAGAAAGACGTCAAGGTAGAATGAATTACGATTTCGGATTCTGTCAGTGCAGTGTCACATGACATACCTGAGTGAGGACTGGAATACACATTGGGTGGGATGTGTCCCAGCTGTTTGCTGGTTATCGCTGACGTTTTGGTTGTGTGAGATTAGTGCGGGTCTAATCTGCATGCTTGCAGATTTCTTGTATGAGAGACAATCCAATTTGTTGGCTTGTGAGAGAAGGCTACGTTTATGGAGACTCTGCAGACGTCTGATGATCAAAGAAAGAACGCAGAAGTAATTCCCTACAAATAACTATCGCTAAATACACGACAACAGAATCAGATATAACAACAAGAGCCACCAAAGTTGAAAATTAGCAAAGAAGTACCGTGAAAGGTACTTCTGGAACGGAATTTTGTTTCCTCTGATATCCTCAAAGCGCACAAGATATACCTCCTTCCTTAATAAGTCGAATGCCAGCGGGATTAAGATACCCCAGCCAAGTACGTTAGAAAGTAAAGTTCCTGGTGTGTTCTCTCTCTTATATACCTATGGGTGAGTAGTGAGTATGTGATATCACGTGAGGTTAAGGTATATATGTGAGATGATGATTATGATGATCCACTCAACCTTAGTGGGAATCTAATACTTGAAGTATGTATTACATACCTACTTGTGAAAGAGAACCCCATCCAAACTCTTCCTCTTCTTCTTGTTCCTCTTTTTATTTTTTTTTCTTCTCCTTGTCAACTGATCACATCTCATCTCATCTTTACACACGTCATGCCAGCCAGCCAGCCAGCCAGCCAGCCAGCCACGACAAAAAGCCCGAGAGCCCGGGAAGGATAGCTAGCCAACTCATCAAACCAGGAAGAACAAACGATAGCATAATGTCAAAAGCCACAAAGCAAGAGGAGTAACTACGGAGAATAAGAGGTCAAGATCAGATTGCTATATATGTAAACAGATAGATCAATCTGATCTCACATGTTTAGCAACACCACCACCACCACCACCAGCCTTGATTGACCCCTTCTCCATCAACCCCCCACTCTTAGCACAGAGATGTCAAATCCAAGGGAATCCACAGGTCCGGGTTCAAGAGGATCCATCCATACATCTCCCGACCGAGACCCATGTCGACCTTAAGCCGAGCGAGCCAAATGCAAATGCAGGGGAAGAGTCGGAGACAAAGAGAAAGAGAGGAGCCAGAACAACCCCCCCCCCTCTCCAAGGAAACGTCACCGGCCGGCAAGAAGAGATTTGCTGGCTGCAGCAGCAACAGGAAAAAACAAGGCCGAGTGGTGAAGATATCCAAACCCACAAGCTAAGATAGATAAGGTGAAAGTCTAAAACCCGTCGTACGGAAGTACAGTACTCTACTCTTCAGGGTTTCCGAGATCGGCGGGCGTTCGTGAGTCGAACCGTCTTGACCGTCTCACAGAGTTTCCGTTTCTTCTTTTTTTAATCCTCTCTCTCTTTTTTTTATTGGGACCACGGGGGGCTTGGTAGTTACAGTGCTGAAGAGTCACAGATCTCCAGCTTCACTATCTACCTACTTATCTACAGCTTCCTCCCTTCTCTTCTCCATTTTCACTCACCCGCTCCCTCTCCCTCGCACGCGCTGGTTGACGTTCGAATTTCACTCTTCCTCAATCCATGTGCTCGCCAGACGTCATCCTCAACCTCGTCGTCTAATTAAACCTCACCAATACTCACTCGACCCTGGGTGGACGCCGCGAGATGACTCAACCACGATCAAAGATGGCATCTCTGGAGGAAGCCAGCACGATCAAAAAGGTCGCAGCCACAGCCACAGCCACAGCTCAGGAACCGCTGGAGGAGATCAAAGTCTGGAATACCAAGAACCTAGGCCTGCGATTGGGCTCTGACCTGATCGGCGGAGCTTCTGCCGCCGTCATGGTAGCTCCCATCATTGTGATGATAGACAAGTAAGTGAAAAAGACCAAAAAAGAACAAGCCCCCTCCCAATGTTTTTTTTCCCCCGGGACGCTGCGCAGGAATTGGGTTGGATTGAATGGAATTGACGCCGAGTTACCTCCAGGGCCATTATGCAGAATGCCTCGGGACAGAATACCTTGAAGGAGTCGCTCAAGTCCTCGTTCGCATCGTTCCTGACCCGTCCCCATAACCTCATCTTCTCGAAGCCCTTCGCGCTCATCTGCATGCTCTACGGCGGGACCTACCTGACAGCCAACACGCTCGACACCATCACGTCGACGGTGCAGAACCGCTCGCCGACCTACGTGACAGCAGGCACGATGAAGTTCGCCGCCTCGTCGAGCGCCAACATCGGGCTCTGCCTGTTCAAAGACCAGGCGTTTGCGCGCATGTTCGGCCCCGGCGGTCCACCTAGGCCAGTTCCTCTGCCATCCTACGCCCTCTTCACCATCCGCGACTGCATGACCATCTTCGCATCCTTCAATGTCCCGCCAGTCCTCGGCCCCATCATCAACAAGAGCATGGGCAGCGAGTTATCCAAGAGCCTCGACGGCAAGACCATCGCGCAGTTTATCGCTCCGGCTTCGGTCCAGCTCCTGTCGACGCCCATGCACCTCCTCGGTTTGGATCTGTATAATAGAAATGGCAAGAACGTCAGTATGCGGGATAGGATGCAGCTGGTGAGGAAGAATTGGGGCGTCAGTGCAGTCGCGAGGATCTGTCGCATCGTACCGGCTTTTGGCATCGGTGGTGTGGTTAATGGGAAGGTGAGGAGGTCGCTCATGCAGAGGTTGGAGTAGGAGGAGGAGGAGGTGAAAGTGGATATCGAATTTGTCGTACGATATTTCGAGAACCGACCGCGGCAGTTTTTATTCGATACCCCTGCTTCAAATGTATAATTGGCTGATGGCGTCTGCTGGGGAAAAAAAAGAAGGCTCGGGGTCTGCATTCAGAGGGCGTTTGGTTCTTGCTTTATATGGATGCAACAATAGACAGGAGCAAGTTCAGCGAATTTCAATCAAGCCTTGCTATATAAACAATGGGTCAAAACTTGAATAAAGTGGTATTTTTTTTCAATCCCGCCAACATTAAAGTCGAGAATTCCTATAACGCCAATGCAGCACCTTATTTACTATTTGGCAAAGCAATAAGTCACAATTCCTTTTCCTTCTGGGCCGTTTTGTTCATACTGGCTTCTCGTCCAGTGGATGGGGCTGCTCCTACAGCAGACTTGCCGCCGAACGTTTTGAATCCTTGGTGGAAGGCCCATTCCACGGCTTCTTCGACTGGCTTATCAAATATAAAAGGGAGAGCTGGGACCGCTGCCAGTCCCAGGCCAATTGGGCCATAAGTTCTGATCCTCACATTCTTAGCATCCTTAAGGGCTCGTCCAGAATACCGCACGATGGAACTAGACACAAAGATTAGATGGTGCTCAGAGTCTTGGATAGGTCTCCATACTGGATAGTGAAAGCGGGCAAACCCATAGAAGCAAGACCCTGGAATATAGCTCGCTGCACCATAACCGTACGGTAATCCTCAAGCGGCGGGACAACACCTGGCTTGACCTCCACACCGGCGTTGCCTGCCAGATCTTTCAGATCCACCTGCGCGTTGTTGTATCGCTCGTGTGAAGCTTCTCGCGGCAACTCAGGGTGCAAGATTTTCTGGTTCTGGCAGTATGCCTTGTATCCTTCGTGGCTGACATCGCCAACGAGGTATGCCCAGGAGACGCCGTAGGCGGCGCGCACGAGATTCGGATGGGCGACAGGTCGAAAAGACTCTCCGATATCTGACGTGTAGGCAACGTAGCGCTGGGCCGAGAGAAGAGCTGTCCGTATACGTGTTGCGTAGGCGGCATATCGAATATTGCTTTCGGTTGAGTCGGGTGCGCTTTTGAGGGGAAGCTAATCAGCACGATTCCCAACTCTCTGCCCCGTGCTGTGTGAGCCGGGCGGAAATATATATACGTACGTCCCGTCGTAGATCTCGTCGTACAGGTTCTCGTCGGCGTCGTACTTGTCTACGATCTTGCGCAGCGCCGGTGGCAGCTTCTCTGGCTTGGGCAGACCCGTTGGGCGAGGCCCTCTCGCCTCTGCTTCACTCCTCTCGGCTTTGCTCGATTCATCTTTAGACATGTCTCGCTGGCGTTTGGAAAGGGTATGTGTGGTACAGCTGCGCGTTATCAGCTCCGGGGGGTCAAATTGTCCAAGAGAAAGATTGGATGCAGAGTGTTGGTGGTGAAGTGCCCACGAGACCCTCCCCGGTACCTAAACTCTACAGCCTCGGGAACGTCATACATGTATCGGCAGAGTACGGGGAAGGACCTCAACACCCCTGTTGTCGAGAAGCTGTGGTTCGGGTAAGGGTGAGCTCAGCTTCGGCACGCGTTTTCTTTCTTCCATGCCCCCGTTTGCACCTGCTTTGCACGTGAGCATGATATTAGACACAAGACAATTATGCTACGTTTCTTTAGTGGATTCCTATCCTAAACCTTATGAAGAAGAAATATGAAAAAAACAAGAGAAACAAGAGGGGGCAGCATTTATTAATGAAAAGTGTTCGCTTATTTGGCATTTACTACCGTCGTCTAACTGGTATCCAATATTCGGGGTCCAGCCAATAAGTCTTGAGAAATAAATCTATAGAACTAATATATCAACTATTTAAACCAAGGCATAAGTACAAGGATATTAAAGTACGAATTGTTTCGTTTTTATTTTGAAGTTACCTGAAAATCTGCCCTGAAAGTAGACTCACCATCTTCTCAGCCATAGACCAACTTTGACTTCTGGTTCTAACCTCCAACCCTGATTCCTGATCCTAAAACTTCGAACGTAAAAAATGCGCCTTTTCAACACCTGACTTCTCGAGGGCTAATTAGACGGAGTTAAAAACCGGATAGCCAAATCCTTGTGAACTTGTTATACAAGCGGATTGGCGCGATCAACAACCATTGGCGGGAGCATGCCAAACCCTTCATATTCCTTGAAAGATTCGTGAATGCTCTCAAGTGTGTCGACGAATCCACTGAAACCAAAAATCCTCGTCTTGTTGGAACTCAGCTGTCCAAAGGACAAGTATGCGAAATCGCCGCCAAACATGGTCTCGAGTTCCGTGTCCCATGGATTGAACGCTAACCGACCATTCGATTGCTCCATCATTTCCTTCCACGCTCTTTGGTTGGCTTCGACGCCAGCCCACTCGCGCAATGTGAACTGCCTCCGCATGATCTTTGGGGGGCCGTATCTGAGTGGACAGTCCTCACCACCAGCTAGGACCATATCTTTGGTCTGATCCAGCTGTGCGGGCGGTGGAATGATGCCTTTTTGCACTCCGAACCAACGGGCTACCTCATGGAAGAAACGATCCCAGCTCAAACCGGCACCATCCTGAGCGTTGAAAGCTTGATTTCGACAATTGTCCTCCAACACCGCCCACTCACCGAGATAACCAGTGAGTCTCGCCGTGCAGTGTACAGCCTCAAACTGCCACGACTCGAAGTCTCCGCCAAAGATGAGTGGCTCCCCTTTGTACGCTTGAACAGCAGCGTAGATACCGAATGAGAGAAAGGTGTTCAAGGGTGACTTGGACGAAGACCCGACTATCCCAGCCGGTCGAAGCATGTTCCATCCTGTTTCGGGGTGTTCAGAGCAGAACCTCTTGAGCCGATCTTCCTGGACATAGTAGAAATTGGTTACCAAATCTCGTGGTTGGGGGTCCGATTCCACAAGAGGAGTTCGCACGCGTCCGAAGTGCATTCCGTAGTTCTTCCCGCCAGTCTGCAGCAGTATCCGGCGCGGGACCACACCAGCGAGCGGTAGGGCATCCAGGAAATTGCTGAACATTGGACCGTTGACCTGAATGAGCTCCTGTGCCATGGATGGGTCCATGGCGCTCTTGCTGCTCTTCGGCTCCATGTAAGCGAAGCAGAAGACGTAGTCAGCTGCCACATTTGCCTTGACAAATGCATCAGCAATTTGTTCCTTGGAAGTGAATAGATCAACGGCTATGTGGCTCATGCGGGTCTTCTCATCCTCGCTGAGCAGGTCGAGCATCTCCTTGGGCAGAGGGCTTCTTGATATTGTGTAAATACGCGACCACCGGGATGGGGACCTTAGCAGGACACGCAGAGCATGAAATCCTGAGATGCCACTTGGACCACACAGAATTGCAGTCAGTCCCTGAATAGAGGGATCAAATGTTGGCAAATTGTGATGAATGCCATCCTGAAAGACAGGATAATTCAACGAAGACATGATTCGACGATGTTGACAGTTTTGGACGAGGGAAAAGCAAGGCTGGTGATGCACTTCTTATAAGATGCGGTATGCATGGTCATTGCCATGAGAAAGTGTAGGCGTCATTCATTATTCAGGTACCCGTCGTTGTCTTTCGTTGTCTTCGGACTACAGTGTTTTCCAGAGTCCGTGATTCTAGGGGTCAATAGTTAGCTAGTTGGATCGCTAATCCTAAAAATAAGAAGAAGAAGAAAAAAAAAAGAAAATCCTGACATTGAGCATGCACGCACGCATCAATCTTACCTGAGGAGGAAGGCCTTTCTACTTGGCATCGTGTTCCGATCGGAGACCCTTTGAAGCAAGGACTTGGAACGAATCAAGCATCCATTAACGAAATGATAGCATTGGGCTCGTTCGAAGGTAGTCTGTCATTGGTGGGGTTGAATAGACTCGCTTACAATAGAAGTCATATCATTATTCTAAGTAGTGAGTAGAATGTCATGTATAAAGAGAAGGACCGAAACCTATGGGGAAATCGTGTAAAGCCACGTTTACGGCGTTGGCGTTTTAGTAGCGCCATGCATGTCAACTTTTTCGGGTGACTGAAACATCGATGACTCTTTACATGCAGCTAGTCAGGAATTCCTCTCTGGCATCGATCTCCATCCTTGGCGAGAAGTACATGCCATATTTTGTAATTTGGGCACTGGATACGTGATATTATAAAGTGATATCTATAGGTACTTGAGTATTAGTATAATGTATTCTTGACGGGTGATAAGCCGGCTTACTTAGTTCAATCACATCGAAAATCTTATGAGTATAAAGTAAATGTAAATAACAAATTGTGATTCTGATTCTTAGGAAAATGGTTATAAATGATAACATAAGTTGTGAATCTTCTTCATTTGAAATTAAGGAAAAAGAGCTGAATCTAAATTCATATAAATCTTTATGTTTTCGAGCGAATTTCAACGCTCTTGTGCATTTCATACGTGAATTATACTTCTTTCTATGCATGTAACATTAGTTGACTTTGATGTATGAATATATGATAGCAACAGTACAGCAACTTGATCAAATGCCTAATGTATAAGTACAAAATCGCTCACTCTGCCCCCAGAGGAGGCTAACTATCTGGGTTAGAGTAGGCCCTCGATCTCCAGCGTGGAAGGATAGCTTGATACTACCCAAGGGCGTGTTGGGAAAGTGTTCAAAAACAAGATGGTTCACGGATGATGGGCAAAGAATCTCATGTGAAAAGACAGTGGTTAGTTCTTCCTAAGCGCGGTTGCTCTGCTCTGTTTTAGACGCGCGTCTAAAATTGCGAACCGGACAAGCTACCTCAGCGACCGACGGACGACGAGATTGAAAGAGCCCATCGGATAGCCAGCCCATCCACCCTACAAAACCCCCAACCATCTACCACCCCTCAATCCCTCGATTCCAACCCGCCAATTCTGTTCAAGATGGTCGCCATGTACAAGATCTTCGGTCGCGAGATCGGTTCTCACTACGTACGTCCCCCGTCCCTGATTCCGATCTCCCTGTTCTCCGGCTGGAGAAAAACGAAGCTGCTGCTTGATTCCTAACACCGGCCAATTGAATGCTGTTCTGCATAATATGCTATGAATTGGGATCTGGTGCTGACTTGGGATTCTGTATCTAGCTCGCCATGGGTGTCCTGGCTACCATGTTCGGCGGCGTCACACTTTCTATGGGAGGATCCAAGGTGCAGAAGGCTCAAGGCCCACCCATCAATGCCTCAAGTCCCGATGAGGAGAAGTTCATCCAGTAGGTGGTGCCATTTTGAGAGTCGATGATCTCGAGCTAATACTGCGGATAGGGACTTTTTGAAGAACGTCGAGTCGGATGGAAAGAAGGAGCCAGCTAAGCATTGATAGAATACATCGTTCAGACAAGATGCGCGGAAGAAAGGTAGCTGCGTCAGCTGTTGTTGGCTGCATGTGTACATATAGGGAAAGCTTATAATGCATCAATTGGAGCATGGTCCTATTGCTTGTACCAAGTCAATTTCTTTCTGCGGTACTATGTGAACCAATGTGTTTAGGTGCAGCTTCTGTGTTATGGCTTTCTTACTATATGTAGGTTGATATCTCGAATCCGGTTCTCTTTTCGACATAGGGAACTCAGAAGAGAGTTAGTTATACTGGGCATGTTCTGCTACTTCATTTCATATAACCGGGAAACCGAACTGTTCTAGCATTCTGCCTACCAGGGTTTCCAAAGATGTTGAGGACTCACTTATGCTATATAACAGTGAGCCCGGAACAGAGGTCTCAGGCTGGAGTTCCAATCTATTTACAAAATGTTCGATGTGGTTCTTATCCAGCGATCACAACAACAGTGTGTTGCGTTTTTTACCCTTATCTTGATTCAAGTTCATCATTTCAGGACCGATACAACAGCTACACATCCTATATTAATCCATTCGTTACCTAGGCGACGATACAATGGTATAGTAAGTTCGGAGTGCTACGTGCGGTGACTTAAAGACATTCTTGCCTTGAGGTACTTTCCTCACTCAGCCCCCCTCGTTCCTAGCTATATTACTCTTAATTAACAAGGTATGTGATTATAAAGCCTTATACTTCCATTGCTATCGGCAGAACAACATCAATCAACTTAATGTTACTCTATATTTGCATCCATCATGTGATAGAGGGGTTTCCATCAATGAGTTCAAAAACCGTCAAAGCCCGAGAAGCTTCATATATAGCGTCACTTAGAGCATCGATAATCCGACTTCAGAAGAATCATTTTGTGGCTGATCTAATTCTGGTACTTGCCCAAAAGTGGTTGTAAATTTAATCGTCAACGCCCAACTTCCGCACGTTCATTCTCACGACCCCTCCTCAATAATGTAAACATCTCAAACGGCAACATGGCAACTGTAACCATTTCCGACATTATCCTGACCCCTACGGAGATAGTGGTATGCCGAATATCTAGAAACCAATAATTGTTCAAGCTGACAGACCTCCAGAAAGGTGACCGTATCATCGAGAGCAATGGCAAAGTCAAGTCAGTCCCGAAACCCTCAGTACCAAGAGACCAGGGCTGATGGCACAACTGCAGACCTCACACGGCAAAGCCCGACGAGATTACTCTGATCCAGTACACACCTGAATTCGGCGAGTTGATAGGAGAAGCACCAGCACACTCTCTGCTTGTCACGACAAGCGGCGCAACCAACAATCCCTTCTTCCACGAAGCATGCGTCTACCTCCCCGCTCACGAAGAGCTCTACATTACATCGAATCTTTTGCAGTCCTCCAAGAGCTCGAACCTCCCCACGATCCTTATCTCGCGCCTCAAACTCCAACGCACCGATCGCCTGAGCGGGGAGAATAATGTACATACGGTAGAATGGGTCAAGATGCGAGCGCCGCCTAGTATCGACATGCCGAACGGTGGAGTCAATTACAAAGACGGCATTCTCTTCTGTGCCCAGGGCTCCCTGCAAGCAGGCACAGGTGGAATCTATTATATGCCACGTGGAGCACCACCGCAAGCCATGATAACAAATTTCCATGGCCGTGATTTCAACTCAGTGAATGATGTTGTCGTGGCTACGGACGGGTCTATCTGGTTTACAGATCCTGTCTATGGCCACGAGCAGGATTTCCGGCCGCAGCCAAAACTTCCCAATCAGGTCTATCGGTTTGATCCGAGCGATGGGGATCTAAGAGTTGTTGCTGATGGGTTCGGGCGACCGAATGGGATCTGTTTTAGTCCGGATGAGAAGATTGTCTATATCACGGATACCGATCACATCCACGGTGATGGGAGTAAAGATCCCAAAAGGTGAGTTTCCCCAATATCCTGAATATACACAAGAGAGAGAAAACCAATCATCTAATCAAACACAAGACCCGCAACTATCTATGCCTTTGATGTTCTCATCTCCTCTGGCGCACCTTTCCTCATCAACAGACGAGTCTTCGCCTTTGCCGCCGTCGGCTTCCCAGACGGCATCAAATGCGACGTGCACGGGAACGTCTACTCAGGATGCGGTGATGGGATCGAAGTATGGAATGCACGCGGGACACTGATTGGACGAATTCTCGTCCACGGCGGCGTAGCCAATTTCTGTTTCGGGCGGGAAGGCGAGCTGTTCGTGTGCGCGGAGCAGAAGCTGTGGCGAGTACAGCTAAAGCGCACGACGAGAGGTGCACTGCTTGGCATATGAAGTAAGGCATCTGCACATTTTCCTCCATCGAAGAGAAGAAGAGTTAGAAATGTGGTTGCCAAGGATCGGGTGGGGTGATAAGTCGAGCTCCCAAGAATCCCCAAGCACATTGAGTTCCGGATACCCTTCTTGGGACTTGCTTGGATTTGGATGCTTTTGAGTGCTTCTCTCACGTGCGAGATGAGACTTGTGGATCGTTGGGCCATGGCACCACCAGATATTCCTATTCTGCGTACGCCCTTCGCCATTAGTGCGTTCCCGTCAGGCCATGACGTTGGAGGGGTTCTTGGGACTGGAGGCACAAGAGATAGAACGAAGTTCAGAAAAGCTCGGCGTACATATCTACACAGTCATACATACCCATCCCGTACCACAGAAAGAAAATCAAGGGAAGTAGAAGAAGAGATAAAACAAAAACCAAGGAACTTGCTCTCATTTTTGGTTTCCTCCTGTTGCAATCCCATCTATCTTTCTCTCGTCTTCAAAAACTCCATATCTGAACCTAATCCTTCACTCACTCACTCACTCACTCAGTCACTCAACCCACCTTGATATATCTACCTACCTACTTACCTATCCACCAAGAGAGAAGGATGCCAGAAAATAAAAACTCCCCCATAATCCTCGTCACCGGCGCCAACAGAGGCATCGGCTACAACATCATCCAATCGACCGCCCAACGTCTACCGGACGCAACATATATCCTCGGGTGCCGGTCCTCAAAGCGAGGTCACGAAGCCGTCGCGTCGCTTCAGAAACGCGGCATCACAGCACCGCTCGGCGTGCTCGAACTCGACGTCGACGACGACAACAGCATCTGCCTCGCGGTGTCTCTGTTGCGGAAGAGGTTTGGGAGGGTAGATGGTACGTATTTTCCACATGTATATTTTCATATATCTTTTCCTCTTCTCCTGATTTTTGCTTTGGGGGGAATTATTTTGAGATTTGATGATGTCTTCCTCGAGTTTCTTTACTTGTACATGTATATATATTTATACATGAATCTGCCAATTCTCCCCTATTCCGCACCTAGGTACCTAACTAAAAAAAAAAAAAAACAGTCCTCATCAACGCCGCATCCCTAACCCTCCCGCCCTTCCACCCCTCTTCCCCCTCCTCATCCTCCTCCTTCTCGTCTTCCCCAAAAGCAAGCAAGAAGAACAGCAGCCACCAGCAGCACTCCGTGCACACGTCGACCCAGGACCTGTCGCACCTGCGGACGACATACGCCCAGACGCTGTCGACGAACCTGACATCAGTCGCGTGCCTCAGCCAGGCCTTCCTGCCCCTCCTGCACTCGTCGATCCTCCCCCTTCCCAAGATCATAAACCTCTCTCTCTCTTCTCTTTCGACGGCAGCAGATAGAGATTGCCCTACTAGTTATCTGGTTTCGAAATTGGCTCTGGAGGCTTTTTCGGCCGATTTGAGAGAGAGGACGTGGGCGGAGTGTGAGGTTTATGTTGTTAGACCTGGGAAAGAAGAGGAGGAGGGAGAGGATGGGAATGGGAATCTGAATGGGAATGAGGTTGATGCCGTTGTGAGGCTGGTTGAGGCGAGGGAGGGTGAGTATAGGACAGCGTTGGGTTGGGAGGTTGCGGAAAAGGGGCAGATGAGAGAGATTGGTTTATGAATGCCTTTTTTGTTCTTCACTCTCTGTTTATTTGTAAACGATTTAGTTGCCTGAGTGGGTTTGAGGTGAGGATGGAATAGATTCAAGTTAATCATGTGGGTTAAAGTGTTGGCGTTATATACCTATATTATTGAATAAGAGTGATGGCCAGGCTGCTTCAGTCTATATACTTGTTGACATTGGGATATCTTCTATCTAATTATAATACAAGTCGTTTTTATACAATAACTCTAATATACAACACACCTGAATCTAATTACTGCCGTCTTTCTTTCCGTCGTCTTCTCCATGGTGTGTATCCTTGGTAGCCTCTTTAGCCTCCGAGGTAAAGTCTTCTGCTTCTGTCAAAGGCTGCGAATCCACGTCTTTGCCATCCTCATGATTTTGAGGCTCGCCTCCCCAATCATCTCTTTCCTCGTCTTCCTCAGCATCAGCCTGCAGTAGATCCGCTGCATTGGTCAAGAATGGTGCCTCTTCTTCACTCTCGTTTTGTGCCTCGGCATTCTGTTCGTAAACACCAGGCATGTATCGAGCGTACCGCTTTTGAGCGATAGCATAATCTTGTTCAGCTTTTTGTTTTCGCTCTTCGTCACTCAAAGGACCACCCTGCGATTCCAACTCCTCCCTAGCAGCGGCAAGCAGACTCTGCGCGTTTGTTGCAAATGCTTTGTTGTTATCGTATTCCAGTAAAGGATTTTCTTGGTTCTCTGACTCGAGCTCCTTCAAAAACCGCTCGTGCATGCGAGTGCTCAATTTTGAGACTCCGCAGTTGATTGGGTGGTTATGGATTGGCCAGCCATTTACAAGTCTGATGGCTCGTTTGGCATCGGCACTGTTCGCCATAATGACGAACCCATATTTTCTCGATGTGCCATTGGGATTCCGAGCGATCATAGCTTTGACGAAAGGTGAGAGGCCGTGGAATATGAACAAAAGATGACGCTCCTCCACCCGTGAGGAAAGATTGCCTACGAAGATAACAGACTCTCGGGGTGGGAAAGGCTCTCCAGGTTCAGGAGTGAACACAAAACCATCCGGATATAGTCGAGCAACCGAATACCTTACTGCGGACAACACTTCCTTTCGTGCTTGCAAATCGAGTTCTTCGTCGCTTGTCATAAATTCCTTTGGTGGAAGATGGGGAACATTCAATTCATTTAGTCGTTTATTAATCGCTTCGGCTTGCTTTTTGACCAGCACCAACGCAGCTCTAGCATTTGCAGCATTCATATCTGCCACGGATTTCTGTTTTAAGGTGTTCCAGATTTCCATTATTATTTGATTCTTTTGCCCCACCCACGACGTTGGCGCATTTTCAGAGGGTAAAATTGGAAGAGGCGTCGGCGCAGGGGGAGGAGGAGGAGGTGGTGGTGGTGGTGGTGGAGCTGGAGTTGGAGCTGGAGCTTGCACTTCTTTTTTCTCCTCATATTCAGGACACGCCAAACAGACTGCTGTAGCATAGTCCGAATCATGGCTTATAGAGATCTTGACCATCTGTGCATCGTCCCAGTTGTTCGAGTGCTCCTTCTTGATCAGAGCTATCGGAGCCTGAAGTCTACCATCAGGTCGCCGTTCTTGTTTGAGGATGGCGACATCGCGATAAGTGAGCTTGCGCTTGGGAGACTGGTGAGCTTTAATTGCAGCTTCTTTAGCTGCAAACCTAAGACAGCATCAGCAGGGCCAACGGAATATATACTGGGAACAAACGTACCGCCCAGCTACAAACTGCGCATAACGGTCAAGTGCTGCATTGGCAGACTTCTCAACCTTAGCCAGCTGCTGGCCCAGATTATGTGCGATCACCCAATCCTGATTATCACGGTCGACGACCTCGCCCCGGCCTAGTTTCTGCCTTCCTGCTCGTAACTCGGCCGTCCGTTGGTCCAGCGCTTTCCTCTGCTTCAGCAAGTCATCCCATCTCGACAATTGAGTCAACAAGTCAGGATAGGGCTGAACGTGTATCTGCTGCTTCTCCTCCTCTGTGAAAATCCTGTCCACAAAGCGTCGCCCATGTCCTATCCCAGTTTTGTGACCAAGGATGGCCCGTATCCGTGAGATTCTGCAGATGTCGTTGCCAATATTGATGGGGAAAGGAAATGGTCGTGGCATCGCTGTTGGAAAGGCATTTTGAATGTGCTGCTATCAAATCGCGTCAGGATATTTTGACGTCTGTTGCCACAGGGGTCTGCGGGCGCTAATCATGTGGGTATGGCGGGGTCGCTTTCTGATGTTCCCGAAGGACTACATCACGAGCTTTGGTTTTCAAGGGTGCTAATCGGCTCCGATTTAACGTCTGTGTTCTTTTTTGTTGCCGTATTCTTATGATTTCAATAAGATGAGTTTGACTGCCTTGTGAAGCTCAATATGAAAATATACATAATTGATATATCGTTGGTTAGAATACTTACCTACTTGCCTCTACGTGTAACAATCGCATCCTTTTTGTTCACTATCCTTTAACGATTCTAAGGTGTTCCCTAGTTTAACAACTTAGAACAATTATATTAAATATAATGGCTGTTCGGGGTATGTTTTTTGTTTCCGGATATCTGTGGAAAATTAAATATTATTGAATCGGCGACGGTTCCCACACGCCCCCAGTTTGAAAAGGAAAATAAAAAGGTGACCTGGCACGGACGAGACACTTGCTAGTTTTCTAAAATGAACAATTGGCATTTTATTTGTAGGAATCTACTATCTGAAGAAAGCTCCAAAACCCACACCGACCCGAAACTCTCTTGCAAGAAATGCATTTTGGCAAGCAATAAAGTGGAGTGGTATCAAAACGACCATCAGCAGAAATCATTCCCGAAAGCAACGTCGCAAAAAGCAAATTTCCGTAGCAACATCATCTCCTTCATCCATACGCAGCATACCCCCCCGCAAATTCCATTCTTGGTTCTGGTCTCTGTAGTCAATTAATTTCACCTTGGACTTGGAGACCATGACCATATCTCTAGTTGTCATCCAAGAGGGGAGCTCTCTCTTGATCTGGCTCGACAACCTGTCCTTCACGTCTGAAGCTGACCTCCTTGCCAAAGATACCCGGAACAGCGATGACTAAGGTTGCAACAAAGAGCGTTGCCATGATAGTGAAAGCAAAGATCCATTGGAAAGCGATCGCCTTGATGAAGAATTGATGGACTCCGAGTCCCGCGGTCAAGATGCTGAGTGCGAAACCCATGGTATAGTCCTGATAAGTTGTTAGTCTGGCACGGATTTAACTGTTAGAGGATGGCAAACCTTGAAAGTAACGAGGAAGAACAATCCGTAGACCAAGATACCCCAGATAGCAATATTGGCTAGGATGCGAGCTGCAAGAGAGCTTGCATGGACAGCGATAGCTCCATTCCAGTACAGAGCCACAAAGTTCCAAGCAAGTGGTCCAGAGACGACTGGAATGTGAATAAATCGTGGATGGGTATTATGGCGGAAATAGAGGGCAGAAAGGTTGAAGAAGTTCACGATCAAGATGAGCTCAGACCAGACATGGTGACCACGGACGAAAAGCATAACCCATCCAAACAAAAGCAAATTGCTGAAGATGAAGTGGCTGCCTACACCTGCAGCTGCGTTGACATAATCGCTGTTTGCAGAGAAGAGCTGCCAGACGTAGCCAATCTGCGAGATGAACAGAACAATCCTAATGGTTGTAAGCACATGTGTGTGGAGGCCAAGAACGCTGTACATACCAGTAAATGGAAGTGATGATGGAGTTCAAGGCAAATGGAGTGGGATAATGGGTATTGACGCCCCAGATGGTGTGACGCAGAGCTTTGTGGTCATCGTGGGGAACGTTGAAGGTGTAGTAGAAGCTGGTAACCACAAGGAGCAGCCAACTGAGGATGGTGAGGATCTTGTAGGTCCACACGGCAGCTGGAGAGTGAGACTCTCTCTGGGAGAAGGGGTTTACTGTGAAGCCATGTCAGCGCAATTGTAAACAGGATTCCAGTATGGAGGACATACCTTGGTGAAAGTTGGCCATCTTGACGGGGGCAAGGCTGTCGCAACCAGATGAGTATTATCTGAGCCTGTAGCACACACACAGGATTTGACACAATCAGAGTCTTGATCGGGAGGCTATGAAGGCAGTGAGTTCAGCTCTAAAAAGCGCAGCTGGAATGTTCGTCCTACAGCAAGACTGTTGAAGATGGAAGAAAGAAAAAGGAGGAGGGTGAAAAAAGATCTGGGACTTAGTGGAAGCCAACCAAAGAGGCAGTAGCTGCCAGGATCCAAGCAGGCCAGGAAGCTAGGAAGCTAGGAAGCTGGGAAGCCAGGGAAGCCAGGGAAGCCAGCACGTTCGGACCAGGTTGTGACGTACCAGAACAAGTCGTACTGTATGTGGTATGTATGTGGCATTTAATATTGTGGCCCCCTCCCCCCTCTTGCGAGCTGTCAGGCACTTCTCAACCCCGCATTAAACGCCAGCCTATGGGATTTTCAAATGTCGTTCCGTCAGTAGCCACATTCCCTCACATTCCCTACCACCTATTTCTTCTGCTGCCACTGTTGCAACACCACATTGCATCTCTAGACTGACGACGATCAACAGGAAAACAGCACGGATTGCTGCGGAGCGCCCTCGTTCCCCGATTGCACTCAACCTCCGCCACCAATATTGTCAAGTACAGTACGTTGGACAGACAGAAACATCATGTTTCATGGCTTTACGTGCAACAAGCAGAGCAAGAGCTGTGGCAATTCGCTCTGCCGCTTCCCCGCAATTCCTATTTCGTGATGGGCATCTCATCTCTGCAGATCAGCTGGTGCGACTCGGGCATTTTCCTGGTGCTTTATTGCTCCAATTCTCACGTATCATGCCATTGATCACCTTAACCCACCCACCGCTAAGACCTGATCGCTCACACAACATCTTGGCTGGGGATGGCGTACACAAGGACGGAAGAGAGCTAGCATGGCCTCAATTATGCTCGGAGGGTACGCAGCTCCTCGTCAGGCGACGAGCTGGTGAAGGTTATTGACTTTGGCACACCTTTAAGGGTACAGCCTTGCATCCGGACACCGGGCCAGGCCAGGGTGCCTAGTGATTCCACGATTCTTCTCACCGACACCGGTTGCTTGAGTTACCATCACAAGCAACGCAGTATCTGATGGCGGAGGGGCGGGTGCAGACAACAAGACAACAAGCTCGGAGGGTGACGTAGAAGGGGGTTTCTGAGCGACTTTTCAACCTGCGACGAGTGGATCCCGTACGAGTGCATCAGGAATTGAGAGTCTCATGCCATGGGCTGATCAGTTCTAGCCGCCCGCAGCACGCAGGTGCTGGAATAATGAATGATACAGTGCAGTACGGTGGTGCTCTTGAAAGACTGCGCCACAGTGTGGTGGTCCGAGGTGTGGCACAAACCAGGCACGACAGAATGACGAATTCAGGCTGATCCGTGGAGCTCCTGCTATCGGATCATCCCGCGGCTCGTTGCTTCAGTGAAGCTCTGTTGTGTACCGTATCCCAAGCACCAAACTTCCCGTGCTCACCTCTGACTAACCACTATTGAACAATATTCCCTCACCAGAACATCCGACTAGAGCTTGTCTCAGGCCATTCAATCAATATGAAGCTTACCAACGTCTCGTTGTTGGCCTTATCGGCCTCTGTTATCAGTGCACGCTTTGTGGAGAAGCATGAGGTCGACCAGATAGCCATCAACAATATCCAGGATGAGGAGCGTTTCTTGATAGAACTATCTCCAGGAGAGACACAATGGGTCACCGAAGAAGAGAAGTGGGAGCTTCGCAGAGTATGTACGACTTCAAAGCTGCGGTAAGGATGCTAATCTCTTCGACAGAATGGCCAGAACTTTATGGACATCACCGACACGCACGATCTAGGTTCTATCTATGCGAAGGCTGCGAAGAAGGCCCCGAAGTTCCCCAAAAAGCCTGTGCTTCAAGAGGAGCTGGCTCCCTTGATCAAGAATCTCTCGAAATCCGGCATGAAAGACCATCTCGAGACCTTTACTTCCTTCCATACTCGATACTATAAGAGTTCCTACGGCGCACAATCCTCAGCATGGCTCTTGAAGACTGTTCAGGATACAATCAAGGATGCTGGTGCCGATAAATATGGTGTTTATGCGGAGCATTTCACACACCCTTGGGGTCAAAACAGTGTTATTGCTACTATTCCTGGAAAGAGTAACTCAACTGTTGTTGTTGGAGCTCACCAGGATAGCATTAATCTCTTTTTACCATCTATCCTCTCAGCACCCGGTGCGGACGATGATGGATCAGGAACAGTAAGCCTCTTTGATGAAATCCATAGCTTGCGCAAACCTATCGGCACCTGTTACCTGGTTGGCCTCCGCAATCTCGATGATTTGATGCACAAGACACCGCCAAGTGAAAGCGGCTTGAACTAGTTGATTCGAACTTTTCGAAGTCTCAGTTAGAGATGACTTAAAGCCCAGTGGCTGAGATTCAAAGCCGGATCGGGAAATAGTTGACTTCTAATACATGGCTGAATATCGCTAACTTCATCTACAGGTCACAATTCTCGAGGCTTTCCGCGTTCTCCTGTCATCCAAAGATGTGATCAAAGGCAAAGGCGAAAACACCGTTGAATTCCACTGGTACTCCGCTGAAGAGGGAGGACTCCTCGGCAGTCAAGCCATTTTCTCGGAATACGAAAAGACCGGCCGAGACATCAAGGCCATGCTCCAGCAAGATATGACTGGATTCGTACAAAAGACTCTCGATGCTGGGGAGCAAGAGCGTGTTGGAGTCATCACTGACTTTGGTAAATGCACTACGCTTTAAGCGGAGAATAGCGCTAACTTATTGGAAGTTGACCCCGATTTGACTGATTTCATCAAGAAGATTGTTACCGAGGTAAGATAGAGTCATCATCGGTAGTGATTTGGCATGACTAACAAAGCCACAGTACTGCGAAATCCCATACGTTGAGACCAAGTGCGGTTATGCATGCTCTGATCATGCATCTGCTTCCAAGGCAGGCTACCCATCCGCCTTTGTTATCGAGTCCGATTTCAAGTATTCCGATAACCACATTCACACCTCTGATGATACCATTAAATATTTGAGCTTTGATCATATGCTTCAACATGCTCGCCTGACTTTAGGTCTCGTCTACGAGTTGGCATTTGCAAGCTTGTAAAGAGCTGGTGGAACTTTTGAGCTGGATCGGCTATCATGGAGATTCCTTTTGTATAACACTATCTCATTATGGGACTGTAGTAGATCGGTATTAGTGATAATGATATATTCATTTCTTATCTAAGAGCATTGATGAAAACACCGCATTACGGGCGGGCGTGGGCAGGTTGTCTTACTGTGAGAATCCCATCAGGCGAGGCTCCATAGACCGACACGACCGATCACCTCTCGGTCTCAGCGTTCGCCTACCATCATGCGTCTCATATGCATGACGTTCCGGGCAAGAATCCGGAGTCCCGTAATTGTGCTTGATCTTTAATGATCTCTAAGAATGCCCTCCAAAATAGAGTCATTTCCTCCCGTGCTGGGTGTCTTACAGTTGATTGGCTAGCTACCTAGTAGTCTTGGATTCGGGTAAGACCACCGAGTCGGAGTCAACGGGTAATCGACCTGCCTACACTACCTCTACCTTATCGCTGGCTTCCCCCAAGCTCCCACATCTTGTCACTGTGTCAAGTCATCCTCAGAACCTCACCTCCATCTTAGCTTGTTCACATTCATTCATTCATTCATTCCATCGGGATCTTCTCTCTTACGTCTTCTCCATCTAATCTAAGAAAGCATCCAAAGATGGTTCTTTCCAACTCAGTGCAAGCAGTAGACGTAGAAGCATGGACAGTCTCTACTCTTCAGTCACTCAGCATTTCTCCTGCAGGTCCGGGAACTGGTGTTTCTCTCTCGATTCCTCTTGACTCTCCTCTTGATGCACCAGCTGCTACGCTTCCGAAAGTTCGTCGCGAACGCTTGCGACGCGATAGCCAGAAGAACCGCGACGCCGTGCTGAAGGGCAAGGAGGGCAGCCGTCGCCGACAGAGATGGGAAAATGGTAAGTGATTGCCACATCACCTCGCCATTGATGACATGTTCCTTTGACGGCGAGTGGCAATTGCTGATTCTGTGCTTTTGGCAGATCGCCTCTTGCACGTCCCCAATGCGCAACCTCCCCTTCCTAGCGATTGGGAGGTTCGCCCTACCTACCCTGTCCACACGGTACCGTACTATCTCGCCCCGCTGTGGGAGAACGGCGTGCGACATCGCGCAGAGGAGATTGCTGCTGCCAGGAAACTCGAAGCTGAGAAGCGAG
Source organism: Pseudofabraea citricarpa (assembly GCA_029641185.1). Taxonomy (NCBI): domain Eukaryota; kingdom Fungi; phylum Ascomycota; class Leotiomycetes; order Helotiales; family Dermateaceae; genus Pseudofabraea; species Pseudofabraea citricarpa. The sequence goes on from JAPWGK010000031.1 coordinate 438,300, forward strand.
CTGGCGTTCGCGAGCAGAAGGGCAGAATCCCGCAGGAGCTGCGACAAAAGCTGAAGAAGTCCAAGGGAGCCAAGAGCCTGCTCCAGGACCTGGAAGAGGAAGTCCGAAAGTTCGTGAGGGAGTATGAGGGAAAATCTAAGATGCTGGATGAATCGGATGCCGAGGTAGATTCCGAGGATGAGGAAATTGTCTTCATTGGCCGAAACGGAACCATGAGCGATGAGCAGAGAAAGACTGTCGAAGAAGAGCTAGAGAGAGAGAAGCTTGTCTTTGACTCTTTGGCGGATGATCATGGCGCAAGCTTCGGGTACGTATCTTATCTGTTGGGGAGGGTATAATGCTAATGTTTTATAGACGCTGGCTCGTTCATTCCATTGCTGCTTACTATGGTCTTACTTCCCGATCCATCACGGTTGGTGATCCTGCTCGTCGTGAAGCCTATGTTGGTATCAAGGAGATGAAGACAGGTAGACGTCTTTCCGAGACTCAGGAGCTCCCTCGACCTCTCTGGGGCATGATCTAGGCATCTATCATATCTCTCTTTGTCTCCTCAGTCCTAGTTGTTTGAATTTTGTAATGGTTTGTTGTCTTCCATTCTATTCAACAAGTCCATGGCAGAGAGTGCCCAGCTTTGTTTTTGCCCAGAGTTTTTGTTTTGATCTGTTGTACTTTGACCTCTTGTTGTAACATTTGCTTGCTTCGTTTATTGTAAGAGACGAGAGAATAGACCATATAGATGGCTACATCAAATCGCATCCCATCAAGTTCCTTACTCACTAAGAATACCTGATACTAGATCTTCTCTCCGCCTTTTCCCCGCACCACCCCGGATCTTTTTGATGCTAGCTAGTCATGTTCACAGTAAATGCAGCTCCAAGATGCACAAGAAACGCTATCGAAGCTTTCACGACTTGGTAATTATCACTATTCTGTTTCACGACCATTGGCAAGCCGTGTAATACCATAGCGGACACATTTGTATGGCCGAAAGAGCCCGATTTCCCCCGATTAGAGAGTCCCTGCAGTGCCCGAGCTCGCCCAGGGCTGTAGACGGCATCTTTGCCGAATCTTATCACGACAGCCGTCCTTGAGCTCTTGCGCAAAGTATCTGTGACCGCCATGAATTGATGTGTTCCTTGAGACTGTATTACCTACCACTGTCCTCTCCTCTGCAGTATTTATCATTTATCATGCTACAATAGACCTGCTTGACCCCTTTTCATACCGCCATGAAAGTACGATCCCGCCCACTGCAGCAGCTTCTGCGCCACACCGCGCCAACTTCTCATACAAGACGTGGAATCTGCAACCAATGCTCCAGAGCAGCTGTGAGACCTGTGGGCAATTGGGCAAATGCCAGGAGATCCGCGCGACTGAGCCCTTCTGCCAATTCTGGGGCTCGCAGATCTTTGGTTATCCGCCCCGCCGTCTTTGTTGCCGGTCAGAGGAGAAGTCTTGCGACTGTACAGAATGGTTTGTGATGATATATGCGCTCGGATCCGGAGATTAGCACTGACAGACAATTGCAGTAAATCCAGATGATCGAGGGCCTTTGCAGGAATATGATGCGCGAGTGGAAGCCGGCAGACTGAGGGACGACGAACACCAGAGAGGTAAGCAGCAAAGACCGCTGCAGAGGATAGCACTCACTGAATGCCAGGCATTATACAGAGTTTACACCATCTCCACGATGAGCTCAAAGTATATAAAGCACCCGCGATAGTACACCCAACCCTCGAATCACTCCAGCCCGAACCACAAAAATCAATCTTTGGACGTCTCTTCGGAGGCACACCAAAGGAGAAGCCATTACAAGAGATTCCGGAAAATCTACCGCGGGGGCTGTATTTATACGGAGATGTGGGGAGTGGGAAGACGATGTTGATGGATCTGTTTTATGAGACACTGCCCAGCAGCGTCACGTCTAAAACGAGAATTCACTTTCACAACTTCATGCAGGACGTGCACAAGAGGCTGCATGTCATGAAAATGGAGCATGGGAACGAGATTGATGCCATTCCTTTTATTGCGGCGGATATCGCAGAGAAGGGGAATGTGCTGTGTTTTGATGAGTTTCAGTGTACAGATGTAGCAGATGCTATGATTTTGAGGAGGTGAGTAAGCTCTTTGACTCCCTTCTTTTTGGTCAAAACTAATTCTTTTGGGTAGATTATTAGAGGCGCTTATGTCTCATGGTGTTGTTTTAGTCACTACATCTAACAGACATCCTGATGAGCTTTACAAGAATGGTATTCAGAGGGAATCCTTCATCCCTTGTATAAATCTCCTCAAGTCACGTCTTCACACCATCAATCTCGATTCACCGACTGATTACCGCAAAATCCCAAGACCCCCTTCTGGAGTTTACCACTCACCGCTCGACAAGCATGCAGCATCACATGCTGAGAAATGGTTCCGGTTCCTTGGCGATCCTGAGCAAGATGAGCCTCGTTCTGAGACCCAGCGTGTATGGGGTAGAGAGATTTTTGTGCCCAAAGTCAGCGGTAGAGCGGCCATGTTTACATTCGATGAGCTGATTGGACGGCCAACAAGTGCTGCTGATTACATCGAGCTTATGAGAAGTTACGATGCTTTTATCGTCACCGGTGTACCAGGCATGACTCACAGAGAAAGAGATCTCGCTCGTCGCTTCATCACCTTTATTGATGCCGTCTATGAGTCCAGAGCGAAACTTGTCTTGACGTCTGCCGTCCCACTCACACAACTGTTCCTCTCCAAAGATGAGATCAAAGACTCTGTCGCGAAAGCCGAAGGGAAAGGCGAGCCTGGAGTGCACATCGACGACACGATGAGGAACTTGATGGACGACCTAGGCATGAACATCGATCAGCTGAAGAGCTCCAGCATCTTCTCTGGCGACGAGGAGCGCTTCGCTTTCGCGAGAGCCCTGTCGAGACTCAGCGAGATGGGCAGTCAGGATTGGGTCGAGCGGGGTATGGGATTGGAGAAGGATGGTGGTAAGGCTGATAAGGATGCTTGGGCTAAAGTCCGCAGTCGCCAGATGGAGGATAGTATGTAGTAGATTACGTGATAGAATCGTTTTGCACTTTCTCTCTGTCTCTGCCTTTAGCTTTGCTTTCTAGTCTTGGATAGCCTAGCGTAGCATAGATGAATGATAGATATAAGTATATGAGAGAATCTCGTTTATACGAAGCTAAGATTATTATGTGCCTTCGTTCTCTTGGTTATAACGTGGTCTCGTGACCATGTTGACTTAAGTGAGTGGTTTTTTTTTTATACCTCTTTTCTTCCTCTTTCTCCTTCTTCCTCTCCAATATGTATCTTTCTTTAATACCGTCAATCTGAACTACTATATTGCAGAACAGTTATGTATCTACCTGGGTAGGCAGGGAGAGAGGGTTCTGTCGAGAAACGATATAAAATAACTTTTGCGACTAATCTCAAATAAGACGTATATTATTAAATAAGCGCTTCGCTCTCACAAACCACTACTAAAGCTTCACAACGAAGTGAAGTGTGGGCGATTGGCGCAATGGTAGCGCGTGGTCCTCCTATACATGAGAACTGTATAAGACTAAGGTTGAGGGTTCGAGTCCCTTGTTGCTCGGAGGTAGAAATTAGTGCCAAATTTTTTTCAATTTTTTTTATGTTACGAGTGATATATCACTATCTCTGCTTTTTTTATTACTTTTTGATGCCTAGAGGGCTGCTATTAGCGAAGCGAGGGTGAACATTCAGCCGAACTTACGAACTACACGTGAACGGCCCGCTATTAGTTTGTTAGTTGGTGTCTTCTACTTAGACCCTCGCTTCACATTTACCAAGTTCAGAACCTCGACATTCTTTTTCGATTTTGACTTTCTGTGTGAAGTACGGTTTATATAAAGACGGTTCAGATAAAGATGGCCTTCTCAATGCACAGTCACTCTGGGCAATTCTGCCCCGGCCATGCCAAAGACTCACTTGAAGAAGTGATCCAGACGGCCATCTCACGAGGAATGACCATCTTCGCTCTCACAGAACACATGCCAAGAATATCAGACAAGGATCTGTATCCGGAGGAAGTAAGTACATTATCAAATCCAACCCAAGACGAAATGCCCAAAAAATTTCATTGCTCACTCCAATTTTCAGATCTCAGCTGGCGACACGATTGCAGAGCTCATGCCAAGACACGATACTTACCTGATCGAAGCCGCTCGACTCCGAGAGAAATACACCGGCAAGATTGAGATCCTAATTGGATTCGAAGGAGAGTTTATCCGCTCTGATTACGCACCAGTCATCACGCAGTTGGCCGCCCACCCAGCCGTGGATTTCTTCATCGGCTCCGTACACCACGTCCACGGGATCCCGATCGATTACGACAAGGCCTTGTATGCGCAAGCGAGAGACGTCGCCGGTGGCTCTGACGAGCGACTCTTTGAGGACTACCTGGATCTGCAGCTGCAGATGCTCGAAGCGCTGCAGCCGAAAGTCGTCGGCCACTTTGACCTCATCCGCCTTTTGAGCGATGACCCAAACCGGGATTTCAAGAGCATGACAGGCGTGTGGGACAAGGTGGTGCGGAATCTGAAGGTCGTTGTACGTCTTGGGGGCTTATTGGAGGTTAACTCTGCTGCCTTGAGGAAGGGGCTGTTGGAGCCTTATCCGGGGAGAAGTATTTGTGAGGTATGTTCTTTTCATCTGGATCATCTTGATGCGGAAAGCGGGATACAATTGGCTGATTTGATCACAGGAGTACTTGAGTATGGGTGGCATGTTGACCCTCTCGGATGATAGTCATGGCATTGATCATGTGGGCACCAATTATCTGAGGACGATTGAGTATGTGCAGAGTTTGGGCGTTACTACGCTCTGGACTCTGAGCCGGCAGGGCCAGGATGAGGGAGTTGATGGGAAGAGCACAGTGAGCGTCTCGCCGGTTGCTGTTGCGAGTGTAAAAGAGAGCTTTCGGGCATGATATCTATACCTATTAGGTGAAGACATTAGAGCAGGTTGGGATCTTTGCAACTGGTTAGAATGTTTAGTATTCTGACTTCTCATATTGAAGAACTTTGGTATAGGTTTTAGACAATTTAGATAGAGAAAGATAGTTAGATATATAACATTCACGTAATATTTAACGCTTGGAGCTTTTAAGTTCTGCATTAGAAGTGTGATGTTATCATCTGTATTCCCTCTGTCGTAACAGCCATGTTTGCATTGATATGCCAGGATTGACTGCTAGGTTCACCTTTAATCCTTATAACAATCACCTTATAAGTATCTTTTAAATTGAAACATGATTCCCGAACAAGTCCCATGATTCCAGATTTATACTCACCTAGGAAACTAAGAATGAATTAGAGATGTTGATAGTTGAGAAAAACACATGCTCGGTTTCGCAGCTCTTGGTGTCTAGAGTAAAGTTAGAAGACTACTACTGGGATGGTAAAAACTACAAGAAGAGATCAAAGAACAAGCCAGGATTACCAACTTAGTACATGACCCCTGGGTTTGTTAAAGTTTCATATTGTGTTCTTCTATTTTGGCGTTTTGCATTCTTTTTGATATCTTGCCTTTATTTACTGAGCCGCATTACTTAAGCAGAATACTATTCTTACCAACCTCGCATGCGTCCTCTCCATTATATATCTTTCGGTTTAACATACACCCTACTCCTTCAAACATGCCCATGCCAAGTAATGCTCGGTCTTGAATTTCTACCATTGCAAAACCATAGATCAAGGTTCCATGTCATCTCTGTTAAGATGGGCTAAAGGCTACGTGCGACGACCCCCTTTTTTACCATTGCAGTTCTTGAACACACACTACGAGACAATCAGTGCATCACAGAAGCTCGAAGAAGAGCACTTTAAGCTAGAAAGATACTACCCCGCGCAGATTGGCGAAGTCCTTGTCTCTAGATATCAGGTTGTTGGCAAACTTGGATTTGGCGTGTCATCGACGGTTTGGCTCGCACGTGATCTAGAGTAGATATAATAATCTTTTGACTCCCTAGAAATACGAGTTAACTTGCTACTAGGGCTCATCGACATGTTGCATTAAAGATCTTCACCCGAGACAGCGAGAACAGTGACGAGATTGAGATATACAAGTCTCTGAACAAGGGCAGGACCTCACACCCCGGCCATCGATACATCAGAACCTCTTTAGATTCCTTTACGGTATTTCACAAGGGCAGAACACACCATTGTCTTGTACATAAACCTCTATGGGATAGTCTAAGAACTCTACTTACAAGAAACCCGAGTGGGAGATTTACCGAAGAGTTGCTAAGAGCCTCTCTGTATCGCCTATTTCTAGCTCTTGATTACCTCCATACCGAGGCCAGTATAATCCATACAGGTGAGTGTTGGTAGGACCTCGGAATGAACACCTTTCTGATCGAAGATCTTAGATATTAAAGCGGATAACATTATGCAAGAAATCGAGGACGAATCAATCATTGATGCCTTTGTCCGTGCAGAAATGGAGAGCCCCTCGCCGCGTAAATTTCATAATAGTTTAGCTGTTTACACATCACGCCAGTTCATTCTACCCAAATCCTTTGGTGAGCCTGTTCTGTGTGACTTTGGCTCAGCTGTATACGGCGATGTACCACACGATGAAGATGTCCAGCCGAATGTCTATCGATCACCAGAGGTTATCCTAAAGACGCAGTGGAACCACAGTATAGATATTTGGAATGTTGGGGTTATGGTTCGTAACACCCCCGAATCTGATCTGCTAGGTTTACTATGACTTACAAAGACATGCCTTCAAAACAGATTTGGGATCTCTTCGAAGGAAAGCATATGTTTTACGGAAATGATCCTGACGATGGAGAGTACTCCAGCCGTGCTCATCTCGCGGAGATGATTTCTTTTCTCGGAATGCCTCCGCAAGAGCTCCTCAAGCGCGGGAAGAGGAGCTTGGAATTCTTTACAGAAGATGGTAAATTTGGAGCTTCACGTAATGTCTCGATTCGTCGTGCTAACTCGGTGTGTTTAGGTCAGTGGCGAGGTACTGTTAAGTTGCCAAAAGAATCCAGTTTAGAGACGTCGGAAGAGTATCTTGAAGGTAGGAACAAGGAGTTTTTCCTACAGTTTATCAGGTCGATGCTGCAGTGGGACCCGGAAGACAGAAAGACAGCTAAGCAGTTACTTGATGATCCTTGGTTGAATGGGAAGGTAAATTGATTGAATGCATCACAGTGATCTTAGCTTTCATGGATATGTTCGCATGTAAATATTCGAATAATTTGCAAAAGCCTAGGTATTATTTGAGGACTACTACGTGAGTAAATTAGTATTAAAGCACGACGATTTCGCTGCAAATAGTGAGATTAAGTTCTTTTGCTTCTTGGCTACCAAGGTAATAATGGATTGTTACAAGGCTAAATATACAGCAGGAGTAGTTTTTAGAATTTACAACAGACCCAAGGTGGCACATTCTTCCTCGATGGCAACCACGGATTGAGTCTGAGAAACAACTCCATCCTCAGCAAAGACACGGACGTCTCCACCTGCGCCCTTATAAGCTGGCCATCCAATAGATTCCAAGCCAGTCTCGGGGTTGCTAGCAAAGAGGACGTAGGCATCTTGCATGGCATGGCTGACCTCAGTCTCGAAAGCAGTTGAGTTTCCATTGAAGTTGGCAGCGGTGCCGAAAATCTGTGGCAACTCGCTACCGTGGTAGGCACCTAACCAAGGCTTGGGGGAGACATTGGTGAAGTTGCCCTTGTAGAAGAATCGGTGGGTGGTTACGTTGGCAGCAACTCGCTCGCTATAGGTTGGATTAGTAAATGCAGAAATGGTAAACTCGATTCGGCTGGGAATGTGAGTCACTTACGCAGATGTCTTGGTTGCTGGGCACCAGAAAACACTGTAGCTGAGGCTGGTGGCAATGGTCTCGTTGACACCTGTTGGGCTATAGGGAGAGAGGAAAACACCCTCGTCTCCGTTGAAACCAATGATTGCAGGCTAAGAGGTAGATTAGCATCACGGAGTTTGAGGCCGAGTGGAAATACATACAATGTCACTGATGGCACCAATAAGTCCCTGCTCAGTGTAGTTGCTGAAAACAACCTGCTCATCCGCAATGGGGGAGAATCCAATGGATGGGCTTGCTCCGGAATCTTGGTAAGAATGAACGAAGTCCTCGATGGTGGATGCTGGTAGCTTTCGCATACAGGCAAGCTCGGCCTCAGATGAGGTTTGGTTTGCACAACCAACGTTGGAAGCAACGAACGAGAAGTTGGACTGGATGGTGTCTGAGCTCTTGAGGATCTCCAAATGAGCAGTTCCTGAGTCCATGATCAACCCTTTGACGATGGGATCAGCGGACCACGCATAGTTGTAGAAATCAACAGCCTCGGAACCAGCTGAGTGGCCCCAGATCACCATGCGAGATGCATCACCTCCGAAAGAAGCAATGTTTGCCTGTACCCACTCAACACTGCATTGATAATTAGTAAGTCAACATCCATAGAGCGTAACTGCATGTAGAAGTATCTACTTACGCAAGTCTTTGGTCTAGCAATCCTAGATTCTGCTGATCAAGGGCGGGCGAGTTTGGAAATCCAAAGATGTTCAAACGGTAGCTAAAAAATGGTTAGTTAAAAAGGCGACAGAAGACTTCAAGCCAATAATGTACTTACTTGAATGCAACCACGATATGCTCCTGAGATCTCTCGATCCACTGTGCAGGAATTTGATATGGGACATCAACTCCACCGGTCGTAAATCCTCCTCCGAAGAACCAAATCAAAACTGGAAGACTTCCATTCTTGCTTGCTGGTGCTGTTGAAGGAGCCCATACGCTTGCCGTCAAGCAATCCTCGCTAATACCAGCAGAACCGATCACGAATTGTGGCGTATCTTGGGTGATCATGGTATCAAGATCAGTGATATATTGCATACACGACGGTGGCAAAGCAGTTCCATTGATCACGGTGCCATTTGTAGCAACATAAGGCTGAGGAGGTGCCCATCGAAGATCGTTTAGAGGAGGCTGCGCGTACGGAATACCCAAGAATTGAGCGACGTTTGGAGTACTGGAGGAGATGCTCCCTTGAACTGACAGGCCATTATCAAGAGTGACGCTTGGATTCGCCGATCTCCTGGAATGGAGAGCAGACGATCCCTGGACCTGGGCAAACAGAGTTGCCAGAGCAGCAATGGAGAGCGGTTGATTAAGTAGGGCGACCATGATGATTGACAAGCGAGGAGGCTAAAGAAGAAAAGAAAATTCCTAAAGGCTCTGGAGATACCTTTGATTTATAGCGAGCGACGCATCTTCGTACAGGTGGATCTGGAGAATCATCGGATGAGGTTTTTTTCGACTGTGGATTATGGAGTTGTCGGTAATCATAACCCTGCTCCTATCCCCCTTTTTTTACTGTCGCCTTCATCGCACCATTGCCTCCAAAACGAGACTATAGGTCGGGTCACCCACTAGGATTAGCTCGCACCACCTGCCCGATTCGGCTAGCGCCCGAACGCTAGCGCGGAGTAGCCGACCCGCTATATTGAAAATTTCGTAGAAGGAAAAATCCTGTTCTATATCTTTTAATATCCAAATACGTTATTCTAAGTACTAATTTTATTAATATATTCCAAATATATTACTAATCTATTATTATAGATATTTTACTTAAAGTTCCGGCTAGTAATACCTAGAGTAATAATAAGGTACTAGAGTACGAGGACCTAGTAATACTATAAGATAATAGAGAGAATAAAAGACTAGAAGACGAGGTAAACTTATATATAATATATTAGGAATATATTACTAATATATTATAGGATAAAGATATAATTATCTCTAATAAGAGTATATATACCTTAGTAAGAGTACGGGAGATAATATACGTTAAGAATCTCCCTAAATTCCTAAATATATTAGAATATAAAGTTATATATATTATAAATATAATACGAATATTATTATAAGAGATTAATATCTTATACTAGAATATAAGTTTTATATAATATATTAGTAATATATTATTAATAAATTTAGGTTTAATTTTACTTTTATTAAGTTAGAACCTAAAAGAAAGCTTATTCTAGCTTCTTAAATAATACTTATTACTAGAGAATAGCCTCTAATTATACTAGAATATTAGTATATAAATTTTTAGACTTAAAAATCTTAAATTCTACTTATATAAAAATCGAAGAAAATCACCTTTAAATAATTATTAATAAATAAGAAAAATATTTTATATTAACTAAAAGAAAAGAAATAAATAGCTTTTTCTTAGTTATTTAATAATAATTTAAACAAATAAAAGCTTATAAGAATTAATAAAAGAGTTATAAATATTAATTTAAGTATAAAAATACTCTAGTAATATATTACTAATATATTAAGGATCTATTACTAATATATTATTAGATAATCTTTAGAAATTATATATACGCTTTTAGTTATATTTACTTAACCCTAGGGAATAAATACTTTTTTTATTTATTAAAAGGTAGCTTATTATAAGAGATATTATTTCTTATTTAATAAGTTAATTTAAATTTTAATACGTAACTTAAATTTTATATAATAATTATATAATATATAACTAAGAGAAAAGTATATAATAGGTAATATATTTAGAATATATTTAGAATTTATTACTAATATATTATAAGAGTTAATTATATTTAGGAAGATAATAAGCTTATCTAATATACTTATAAGATCTAATTCCGCTTATATTAGCCTTATAACTTATAGGAGTACTTATATATTATATAAGTATTATATAATATTTATACTTACCTACTTCTATTACCTTCTCGTATATTAAAGGATCTAATTATAAGCTTAATCTTAGTTATATAGCGAATTAATAATCCTAGGCTTATTACTAGTAATATATTAATAATTTATCTAGAATATATTACTAATATATTATAATAATATTACTTAAAAATCTTCTTCTAGTATCCTTTTATATCTCGTTTAATAAAATAGCTATTAGAGAGATATATAAGAGTCTAATTAATTATAATAAAATAAGTTTAATTCTATAAAAGTAATAGTTACTTCTTTACTCTTATAACTAAGAGATTAAAGGATTATATTATAAGTATATAATAAATTATTAGAATAAAAAAGACGTAATAAGCTTAATTTTTAATATATTTCAAATATATTCCTAATATATTATAGTATATTTAATTTATATATATTAATCGTAAGAACTTTATAGTTATCTATTATTTTAAATAAGCTACTTAAGTTCTTTTAATACTTGAATCTTTTAAGGTTAATATATCTTTTAAGAGAGTTTATAATACGAATATCTTTAAGATTATTTTTATAGCTTTTCTCTTATAAGTTAATAAAAGTAAGTAATTCTAAATATATTTAGAATATATTACTAATATATTACCTAAGATATAATATTTATTCGTATATTTATTAACTAGGATAATACTAAGATATATTATAAAATATTTTATAAGGTATTCTAAATTATAATTACGTAAAATAATAACTAGTCGATTAAATAATAATATCTTTATAAAATAAGGTTTCTTTATATTATAATAGATATAAACTCTAAGTAAATATCTAGTAATATATTCCTAATCTCTTACTAATATATTACTAATATATTATCTAGGGTTTAACTAGTATCTTTTAGATATTAATAAATTTAAGCGATTATAATAGTTCTAAGTCTAATATATAATTATTTATTATAATATTTATTTTAAAAGAAAAATTATTATTATTATAAGAATAAGTCCTTCTAGTAAAGTTATATAATAACTAATAGAATAATTATTATATATCTAATTATTATAAGAGTATTATACTTTATATAATCTATTAATTAGTTTATAATATATTCTTAATATATTAGGAATATATTAATAATATTCTTTAGGTAACCCCTTAACTTTAGCCTAGGTTAAAGCTTAGGCTAAGTATAAGAAGTAGCCTTATATTATATTAGGGTTAAATCCTTATTATAATTAAATCCTAGTTAATAAATTCTAGAATTAAAAGTAGTATATAAATATAATAAAATAAACTTATTTTAAGAGTAATTTAATTAGAGTAAGAATTATTCTACTAAAAGTAGTAAAATTATATATAATTATTTATTAATATATTATAAATCTATTACTAATAGGTTAGTAGATAAATACTTAATTAATATAATATACTTTAATTTAATAGTAAAATATAATATAATATAAATTACACGTAATATAATAGCTTTTTATTTATATAATATTTTTATATATAAATAAGATTTCGTATATTTCCCTTTTATAATATATCCTTAATATATTACTAATATATTATAGTTTTAAAAGCTAGGAAAAAGTAAAACTTAGAATAATAAGATAATTTAGATTAAGAAGATAATAGCTTACTTATTTTTTCTTAAGCTTTATCCTTAGGATTTACTAGATCCTAATTAAAGAGTTATAGTAGAAGGTTAATTTTATAAAATATATTACTAATATATTTATAATCGATTCCTAATATCTTATAATACGATTAAATCTTTATATTATCCTTAGGCTAATATCTTTTATAATAAAGCTAAGTTTACTTAAATTTATTATATTAAGTTAAAGAATAAATAATTAGAGATAAATATAACTAGATAATAGTTATACTTATATTAGGAGGAGGAAGACTTATTATTAGATAGACGTAAGTAATATATTAGGAATATATTTATAATATATTATATACTTTTTATACTTTTTTTTTCTTTTAAAAGTAAACTTAAAATAAATTATCTTATTACTAAGTATTATCTATTATAATTATATCTACTAGTAATAGTAATAATATTAAAAAATCAGGCTTTTATTAGGTATCTTTAAAACTTTATACTTAATATATTATAAATATATTATTAATTTATTTCGAAATTATTCTTAAATTTATTTTTAATTTCCTTTCTTAGTATTTCCTTTAGTAGCTCTCTTAATAGCTTCTTTAATAGCTCCCTTAGTAGTAGCTCCCTTAGTAGTATAATAGGGTGATAAATATTAGGGTATATCCGAATTTATAATATTATAAATATAACTAATAATTAATATAATATATATAATTATATATAAGGTATATTTAGTAATCGAATTAATAGTTATAAAGATAAAAGGTAAAAGAAGTAATTAATTAATTATAATAATAAAGTATAAATTAATTATATATAACTCCTAGAATACTTAAAAAATACTTATAAAACTCTTATATAATAATATCTAAGATAATAATAACTTCTTATAAAAGTAAAGAAAATAATAAAATCAAGTATATAACCTTATTATATTTATCTCTTATATAATAGCTTTTCCTATAATATTATTAGGTATCTCTTATCTTTAATAAATTAAAGTTAAGATATAAGATATATATCTCTTATAACTTTAGGTTATTATAATTCGCTTCTTTAATTATCTCCTAAAAGATAATCTTATAACTTTTAGATTATTTTTCCCTTATAATAAATAAACTCGTATTCCTCTAATAAATACTCCTAATAACTAGTTAAGTTATTCTTAGCTCGGATCTCTTATAGGAATTATTACTCTTAGTATAAAACTAAGTATTTTAATTATAGAAAATCCCTTAACTTAAAATATAAAACTATAATTCTCTTTTCTCTTTGTTTAGATATACTATAAACTCTAATATTTATTATTTTTACCTTTTAAAGATTAATTTAATATTATATTCTTTCTTTTAATTATAGTTATAATATTTATCTTTTATTATATAAAAAAAAAGTATTCTAGCTAAATTACCTCTTACCTATAAATTCTTTTATTTCTTTTATTCGAACTAAAATAAAATATCTTTATAACTTTAACTTTATAATATCCTACTAAGTTTTTATTATTTTCTTCTTTTAATCTCTAATATATTTATTTCTTCTTTTTTAGATCTAGTAAATCCTTTTATAATTTTTATCTTTAGTTCTTAAATTATCTATTATTAATCTTATTATATAAGTTAGTAATATATATTAATTTACCTTTATATTAATTATTTCTTATATTATAACTTTAATCTAAGTATAAAACTCTTAATCTTATTCCTAAGAAACTAATTATAAATTATTTTAATATAATAAGTTTATTTATCTTCCTTTTATTATCTTTTATAAGAGCTTAATAAAAGTTTATATAATTAATTATAAGCGCTTATACTAAATATAAGAACCTATTATTATAATAAAAGATAATATATATACTAGTATTTCTTTATATAAGTTTTTTATTTTATTTTATTTTATAAAAGTTTTACTAGATTATCTTATAAAAGATAAATAATATTTTATTAAAATATTTTATATACTAAGTAATTATAAGAATATTTACTACTTTAAATAAATATATACCTTAAATTATTATATCTAGGCTTAAGCTAACTCTTATATAAATTATTTTTATCCTAGAAGAGAAAATAATTATAAATACTAATAAGTTAATAAGCGTATATTTTAACTTAGTTTTAATACCCTTAGATTTTATTATATTATATAATACTCTTAATAAGCTTAAGAATAAGCTTTATCTTACTAAATAATAAGTTATATTTAAGCTAATAATAAAGTATTAGTATAAACTTTATATAAAACTAGGTTTACTTAAATACCTTTTTATTTTTAATAATTCGATTATCTCTAATAATCCTAAGAATATATAACTTATAAAATAAGAGGCTATTAGTAAAATAGCCTAGTAATAAACTAAGACTCTTATAACCCTAGAATATAATTACTTCTTATTTAATATACTTAATAATAAAGATAAAATAATAGCTTTTATCTTTAAAGTTTTATATAATATATTTCTAAAGGAAAACTTACTCTAAGTACTAAAAAATACGTATTATAAATTAGGTTTATCTAATAATATTTAAAATCTTTTACTAGAATATTATAATTATCTAATTATTATTTATAAGTCTTATTATATTACTTTTATAAAACTTATATTTACTTTTATAAGTTCCTTAGTTTTATTATTTATTATCTAGCTATTAACTTTAGTCTTAGAAAGAAGTTCTAAGTTAGGAAAATAAGAAAAAGATTATACCTAATATCTTATTTAATTTCTTAAATAAAAATAAGTTAAAAGTAAGAAAATACTTTTATAATCGCTTAAAAAAGATCTTAGCTTTATAAAAGAGTTTTTATACTAAGAAGTAAGAAAAAAAGCTTTAGTTTATTAATTATTCTCTAGTAAGTTTATCCTTTTACTTAATAAGATTTTACTAAGTATTAACTAAGTATTTATAAAACTTAATATATAATATAAAAAACTTATTTTATATTTATTAAAAAAAGAAGGTTATTACTAGTAATCTTAAGTTTATTTAAAAAAAGCTTCTAAAGTTTATAGATATTATCCTAAAAGATTAAATTTATAGTTTAAAGTAATACTTAGATTTTATAATTAAAAAGATTATTCTAGTAATTCCTAAGTTAAAAGGTAATTAACTATTAAGTAATATAAGCTTTTTATTTACTAGTATTCTAACTCCTAGTTATTAGACTTAATTATAAAGTCGAGCTTTAACTTAGTCTCTTATTTCTAATATTAGGATTATATTACTTATTACTTTAACTAGATTAAGAGAAGATTAATCTAATATTTTAGTTAAAAAGTATAAGTAGTTATATTATTAGGTTAAGTTATACCTACTTTTATAAGCTAAAAAGAAGGATAATAAGATTATAATTTTAAAGAACTTAGTTATAGATCTAAAAGATAATATAAATATTTCTAAGGATATTATTATTCTTTTAGTTAATAAAGATATTAATTTCTTTAATACTAGTAACTTTAATCGTATTAATAAAGCTATTAATTAATAAGCTAAGGATATAAGTATAAATATTAATAATAATTCTTATAATAAAGATAATAACTAAGAAAAAGAAAAAGAAAAAGAATCTCTTTTATTTCTTTATCTTATAAAATATACTCTTAGTAAGAGATTCTTATATACCTAAAAAGATATTTTAAAGCGTTCTTTTAGTCCAATAATTAACTAGATCTTTTTACCTTTAAAGCGATTATATTATAATACTTCTATAATATTTACTTTTACTTTTTTATTATCTCTAGAAAGCTAAAAGCTCTTATAAAACCGTTCTTATATTCTCTTCTATATTAAGAGAGTCTTTTTATACCTATTATACAACTTAATTATTTTTATCTTTTAAGTAATAAATATCGTTCTATATAATTAGTTTATTTATTTACTTAAAGTATATATTCGTATAAGTAATTTATTTCTAACTTTATATAATCTTAGCTAATAATATATCCTAGCCAGTAAAGTATTTTTAATAAGCTAGATATTTTTATTCTTAAGATTCGAAAATAAGATATTACGTAATTATATACCTTTAATAATACTAAAATAAAAAGAATAATAATAACTAAGAGACTAAATAAATATTCTTAAGCGACCTCTAGATTTTAGTTTAATATTATATATTAATTTAAAATAAATTATATTAGTAATTTATAATCGCTTTTATAAGAAGAATCTTCTATTATTTCCTAAGGGTTACTTAAAATTTTATAAAGCCTTATAAAGAATATAATAAAGCTCTAGAGGTTCTTAAGAAAGCTAATTATATAAAAAAGAAACTATTATTACTAATTCAATTTTATATTATTATTCATTCTATATATTATCTTTATTATTAGCTTTTATTAAAACCTAGTAATAATAATAGTTAAAATAAATTAATTCGCTTTTTTATAATAATTATTAATAAGTTTAAGGAATCTACTAAGGAGATTTTATATATAATCTAGGAGTCCTAGTAAGA